>OX155975.1:8299707-8899707 GCA_944548615.1 Micropterix aruncella
ATATATCCGAAACTAATTTGAATATTCTAAGTGTACATTATGTAGTTAGTTACAGACTTCTTCGCAATATATACAATTCGCATATTGTGAAATTTTGTCTGGGAAAGGTCGTCAGATGCTGAGGGGGGATTTAATCTACAACGGGCGAACCCGTTAACGCAGGAAGTTTTAACGATATTAGATCGTTCTCACTCCGTAGAAGACTTTGGACGAAAACAGTCCACTGTCTAGTTACGCCACTAGCCCGTAAAAAGCCAACCGTCAGGTAACCAGGTAAATCAAACTGCGGGCCGGCACTCGCGCCCTTACTTCCATTTGCAACAAGATTACGCCGGTCCCACGATTGGTAATAGGTTCGACGTCGCTTGCGCGGTCATCTCCCTTACGTAGCGGGGATATCGCGGACTACGGCATCCTTTGCCCGGGTTTTCACCCGGTATCGTGTAGTCGATTAGTCGTTTCAAGAGCGGTGGAAGTAAGGTTTACATATACCTCCACTCTATATGAAACAAGGCCATTACCACAGAGTCCCTGTTATCGGAATGCACAATCGATTGCCTGACGCTGCACGGAAAACAAACCTTTCAGGAGCGCCCGAAGGGCGATTCCCAGGGGATCTAGTCCGCAGGCACAGAGTCCTACCCGGGCTTGCGCTTCTGCGTGGATGCTACCGGATGGGTGCTAACCTGTGAATCGAGCTGACCCTAACACATGGGTCATAATGGCCCTACTACACTGGACACATCAGCTACCCGTCACTCGAGGTAGGTATAACGATAAGTAATCGTTCTTTCAGCCTGGAGTCAGCGTAAAGACTTGGGTACGAATACAGCCCACCGTCTACTTACGCTAACATACACATCAGAGGTCAAAGCCTCACCGCGAAGCACTGAAAAGAGAATCCAAAGGGCCGACCTCACGCACTCACTACCGGTTTCGGACGGATTTCTCCGTCTTCCCGACTGACTACGGGTTCAAAGTCGCTTGCACGGCCTCTACGTAATATGAGCGGTAATTCGGCTCGAATTTATCGCGGTTCGTGGCGTCCTTTGCCCGTCTTTCACTCAGTATCGGGTTTCCATCGAGTAGCTTCAAGAGAGGCTGGAAGTAGATCAACAACCACCCCTGTTTCGTGGGAAACCATATGTCGTTTCCTGACCCTGCATCCCCCGATTATTCTCCGGAGTGCAGAGTTGATTGGCTGACGACACACGATTCGCAAACCGCCCAGCTGTGCCCAAAGAAAGTCATCCGGGGGAAACTGATCCACGAAGCAAGCATTGAGAGGCAGGAGGAGAGGAAACAGAGTTATTTATTTATTTATTTATTTATTTGTTACAACTTGGTATAGAGTTAACAGTGAGATCGTACAGATATGATTTGTAATTATTTATATAAGTAATAAGAAAATGAATACATCCCATACGATCATTCTAGACGAATGCCCAACTAGACCGAACAGCCTGTATCTGGGCATACGAAATATATAGCCTTTGTTTTTTGAGTAGTACTGACGTTTGAGTAATACTGACTAATAGACTACTTTCAATACTAACACTAAGATAATGAATAAAGAAATAAAATATAAGAAAATAACTGGAAAAAAGAAAATTAAAAAATAAAATGGCATAAAATAGTAAACATATTAATACAAATATATATGATAAAGGGTTAGTAACATACATATATACACATATACACATACAAACATATATACATACATATATAATAATACACACACACACACATATTTTAAATTATTGTATGAAGCAATTTATTTTCAGTCTTTGTACGACCTACTTCGTAAAGGAGCCATTTTTTTACTTTTATCTTAAATTGGTGTATATTTTGAACATTTTTTACTGACTCTTCTAAAGTATTAAAAATTTTTGGGGCGATGAAATACAACTGTCTTTGGGCAAAGGTTGTATGTACGTGAGGAATTACATAGTTCGTCCCTTCAGCCATTCTTACCAGGAACGAGCTTCTACGTCGAGGCTAACGGATAGGGGGGGAATTGTGAGTATAGCAGGCCCCAATGAACGAGTGAACGCATGACAGTAGGGCGTTGTCGACTACAACGGGCGAACCCGTCCCCCCAGGCTGGTATAACGATATAGATCGTTATTTCAACCGTGGGATGAGCGTAGAAGACTTGGGGACAAGACAATCTACTGTCTAGTTCACCAGCAACCCGTTAGCACCAGCACCAAGACCGACGCCTTACGGCGAGGCACCGGTAAACAGCTGGCAGACTCGCCCCCTTACTACCAGTTTGGAAGGATATCTCTTATAGGTTCTGTTAATGATGTGACAGGGTTCAATCCCCAAAGAACAAAAATGTGCATGTATACCCAACTAGACATTAGTATTCCCACAAATAGTTTTTAAAAACCCCTAATAAAAATATTTATAAATGCAATAGTTTACTTTCTATACCAGCAGTCGTGTTTTTTATCATTTTTAATATACAGTGGAACCTCTCATAACGAGCAGCTCTCATAACGAGTAATTCCCAGTAATTCCTCATAACGAGCAATTCGCACATCCCATAACGAGTATGGGGAAAATTGAACTTAACGAGTAACAGTCTGGCACGAATTATGCCCGTTATGAGAGGTTCCACAGTATTTACTTTTTCAATAATATGTCATAAATATATTTAAAATAGTTGTTATCCTTGACCCTTCCTATTTGAGTTAACCATTTTTGGTTAGACGCTTACAAATGCTAAAATTGTATCCAACCAATATTGGTTAGGGCACTCCGCGCTGCGTAAAATGCCAACTTTTTAAATATTTATTCATTATTATCTTAATTGTTTGACGAGATAAGGTTATAATATTATAAATTTCAAATTTCAATGCGATCATTATACTTATTCTTTTTACGATCCGTATAGTAGTTTAAAAGTTATGGTCGTTTTTCTCAAGGCCATCGACTTCACGCGCAAAACTGTCCCGGGCAGAAAATTTTTTACCCCGCGATAGGAGGGGTTAACATACTAGACACCTATATACAAACGTATTAGGACAGTAACTCGTAGAATATCACACGACATTTCGAGAGTTCCGATTTCCTTATTTCAGTGGGGTAATTGAGACCCTTTAATACAGGCGAAGGAAGGGTTGAATAATTTATCGCTTTGACGAAAAGAAAGTTTTATGTGACAACTTTGATAGTTGTATCAGATTTCTTTTAGCCCTTAATGAACAGTTGAGGTCGATTTTAGCAAAATTTTACTCTGGCAACTAAGCGACCTATAATTGGATCATTTTAAATGATATATTAATAATGAAATAGATGACTACCGCGGTTGTGTGAAATTACATCTATACTAATATTATAAAGAAGTAATGTTCCGATCAAAAAAAATCACCCGGGGAAGGAAAGAAACTGAAAAACTAATTTCCTTTATTCCTAGCTAACTTACCATTCCTAACAGATTATTCTTCACCTACCATATAATTATGATTGGCTTGCTTTTCGTTCTTTATATTATTATATTATCACATACCTTTTAAGATTATTAGAAATTTTATTTTTACAAAAATTTAGTTTACTTGATTTTCTTTTTCACGGCATTCTTCAAAGTATATTTTTATTTAGCATTAGGCAGTACTTAATTATACGAATCTGAGAATACCTTAGTGCGGACGTCTCGTGCGATCCAGTTAGGTTAGGTTCAATTTATGTATTTGTAACTGATATTATGATATTATGTAAAATAAAGAATTTGAATTGGAAAAAAAAATTGAATTTGAATGTATGTAAGTTTGTAAGTTAGTATGTAGGGGGTATTCTCCGAAACTACTCATCCGATTTCAATTCAATTCTTTCACTAATGGAAAGCTATATTATCAACGAGTGCTATATGCCATTTTTATATTGCGATTAATATTGGTTTTCAATACGAAATCACGACATTTGTAAATCAAGTCACAAAAAAAGACCGATGAGTTGTTTTTTTTTTGTATTACTCTTTATTTATAAAAAAGATACAAATTACATGTCACAGTTTCCCACTAAGGCTAGTGCCATTTCAGGTTTTATCGGCGTACGCTGACGATACGGTTTGATATATCTAATAATATATGACAAAGAGATATATAAAAAAGTTGGCGACAGCATATACTCCACTTTTATATTTAAGGTACAATAACTGCATTTATGTCTCAAAAAAAAAGGAAAACAATTGGGCAGTGTTTGTTGAAAACATCGACAAGATAATAAGTATCCTTGTCAAAATAAATTAATCCATTATCACAGCCGTTAAATAGAGATAAAATTAGCAATTTACTGGAAGTTGGCGTTGCATAGTTATAGAGATGTCTTGAAATTATTGAATCTTGCAAACACCTCGAAATACCTAGGTCAGCGTACAGCGGAATGCGGCGCGGGTGGCGAGAAACAAGACTCGTACGTCTACAAGGTAGGTAGTTTGCATCTGAGGAGTACGTCTTGCTCTATACATATATCTAAAGATAGCGTCTAAATAGGCAAATAAACGCCACTCTACTTAAATTAACAAATCGATTCGAAACTTTAAGCGAAGCGAAGCCGCAGGCAACAGATAGTATATGATGAAAAGGAAGTGTGTCCAGGGAAGACTGAGTTTTAAAGAATTAAATTGATCTCTGTGTAATATCTAATAGTTTTCATAGTATATTATTGACACCATTTATAAATGTCCCTCAAAGATCTGCAAACAGCATGGCCCAAATCCGCTGTGACGAATTGCTTTGAAAGCAACTGAAATAGAATTGCTTTAGACATTTAAATCCAGAATAACTCTGATTTTATAACCCTTGTTATTGCTATTAGCCCAGTTTGGCCGAAATAACAAAAACGAAGGGCACGGCCATAAGAGAAGTGGAAGTGGTTTAGCCCTTGCCTATTCGCAGTAAAACATTATCAGGGCCAGTTTAACTAACCTCCAGTAAAAGTAAACCTAACATACTGTACTGGTAGAAATATTCAAAAGAGAAGGCACTTGAAGAAGAAGTAGAAAGGGAGAATGAGGCAGTTTTCAAATTATTAATCACCTTATAAGCGAATACGGAATATTTAATTTTAAAATATACAGTTTCTTTTTAGTGATGACATCGAAGAGAAAACATCGAAGTTACCATCAATACCAACACCATAACGGAAACATCGATGGTCGAAAAATATCGTCTTCAAATCAACGATATTCAAATCATCTAAACATCAATATTTTATTTATAAAACATCCTTCGTTGAACTAATTTTGCTGATAATCCCTTTGAGTTTTCTTCTGATAAAATCAATAATAGGCTCATATCGGCCGTGTTTAATTTTAATTTTAATTTTAATTATATATATTTTTTTATTGATATGATTATTAGTGATACTTGTGCACTTGTAAATGAATTGTTAAATTAAATAAATAAATAAATAAATATATAACAAGTTATATAGTAAGCAAAGAAAACATAATGTATAGATAGTAAATGTCGGCGGAGGAACATAGATGGTGCCAAAACATCTATAAGGCAACATCGATGTAAAAAAAACATCAAACGTTGATCTCTATCCATCGATGTTTTCGTTATATCGGACATCTATGTACATCCCTAGTATAAGATACAGAGTCAACTTTTTCGCCGGCGGTACATTTAGAATGTCATTTGTTTGATGCATTATTCTCATAATATCATTTCTTCCATTGGAATAGTGCATAAGCACGCTAGCATGATCTAGTTCCCTCTACACGTTGGCCAATGCTTGGCCGCATCGCCTGTATCTCTCTCGCTCTTTCCGATACATTTTTTATTCGTGACGAGCGACCTAACTATACTACGGCCAATATCAACGTGCACTTGGAGTCATAAATCATTAGGCCGGACCTTTCGCTCACACTCGCTGTCTTTCGCTCGCACTATGGGGATGCGTGTTTTAAAAATAATAATAGCAGTATCGATGGATTATCGATGTATCGATGGAATATCGATGGATTATGATGGATCGATGGTTGGATCGATAAAGATGACAAGAGATATCGATGGATATTGTAGATTATGATGAAAATTTTCGATGGGTTTATTTGTAATAATTGGTTTAGTTAGTTTTAAACTCATTTATTAAGAAAAATTTTCATAAATACAAACTAACGTATACATGCAACAATAAAGTGAAATAAAAGTTTAAAGAATATTAAAAAAATATCTACATTAACCTAAATATTATCTTAAAATGTAACATGAAACTAAGTACTAAATATTACAAATTACATTTTAACAAAAAATACAATTGTAGGTTGGTCAGGCTAAACAAATATATTAAAAAAGCTATATTTTACTCGTCATCTGAACTGCTGTCGCTGCTATCTTGTAGATTTATAACCAAACGGTGCTGGTCTCTGTAAATATATTTTTCAAAATCAGCTCTTTGCAGATCTTCCGCGTGTTTAACACACTTGGCCCAATTTTCCTGTGTAACATTTTCGACGGCTTCGTGAAACAATTTCTCGACATCTGCTAAATTAAACGTATTGTTCTTCGAAGCGACTTCTCCTTTAACCTGAGCCCAGATGAGCTCAATAGGATTATATTGACAGTGGTATGGTGTTAAGCGTATCAATTCGTGTCCTAATTCGTTTGCCAATTGATCCAAAGCATACACTTTCGAAGGATTACTTGCTTTCACCTTACGTATTAACTCCTCTACAATCTGGGTACTTTCAAACGCAATGTTTTTTTTTCTCAACCATTCTTGTATTTCTGCTTTCTTCGTTTTTGAATTAGGTATCTTTTCGAGCTCAACTGAATGGTAACTTGCGTTATCGACGATAATAATGGATGGCTCTTCGAGTACTTTAAAAAAACGTTCGAACCACTCCATATATGTGTCACCATTCATTTCTGTATGATAGTCTAAGTTCTTAGATTTCGCCGCTCTAAACAACAATTTAGCCTCTGGAACGAAACCAGTCCTTGCAGACCCAGCATGACAAAGAATAAGTCTAGATCCCTTTCCGGTTTTCTGGTTCTTAAATCCACCTTCGTCGTTTTCGTCGTGCCACATACGTCTTCTTGAATGATTCTGGTTAACGCAGGTCTCATCGAGGTAAAATCGGGATCGAGAATCATTGGTGGTAATTAAGTTGTGCATTTTTCTTAAAAAGTCCATTCTGGCACACTTAATATCACTCCTTTCCATTAAATATTTCCGTCCGTCGTCGCCATTTCGATATTTGTAACCTATACTCTGCAAAATGGTTTTCATGGAACTTTTCCCGCACTTAAATGCACTGTTAGAAATTATACTGCACCGCACTGCTCGACAGACAAACTCTAACTGACTGCCGGCAAACTACAATTGATTACAGAGCTACATTTAATTAGGTGACAATGACACAAATGCTTGAATTTGGTCGTTAAATATTTTGCAATCGCTACTTTTATCTATCAGAATATTTCAATTCATCAGTTATGTATTTCGCAACACTGTAATGTATCGGCTTAGTCATTATTGATTTCTCTTGAATTCCCTTTATTCCCTGAAAGCTCATTATAATGATAGTGATGAAAGCGACACGAAGAATTTCAATTTTAATGCCATTTAAAATACCAAATCAAGAAACTCCACATTAAAAAAAATGGTTAAAAAAACGATTTCTATAAAAAAATCCCGATGTATTTTTGTACGACATTCTAAATAATAAATATTTTTCATTTTGTTCGGCAACATTATAGGGAATTAAATAATGTAAGAAGTATAAATGTAAGCAATGATACAATGTCTACGCAACTACACATAAGTTTTAAAGAGAATAAATTATTTGATTTGATTTGAGTAAATTATCGATAAGCAACGTCGACTTGTTGGACATCCTTACGCGCGTCGTCCGGCCTAATGCTTTATGACTTCAGGTGCACATTGATATTGGCCTTACAATAGTTTCCACCTTAGCATCGCGGCCAAGCGTTTCAGGGGGCATGACGAGTCAATAAGCAAAGTCGAGCCACAGCCGGTGTGGGGCGCATGGTAACCAAGCGACAACTATAATTACCTACCTATAGCCCGTCGCGAGGGAAGGGGGTAAATAGGCGGCGCTAAAAATCCGACCACGTTTTTTTTCAACAAATATAGTCGCCTTAATGGCCTGAATCGCATATAGAATGCTTTCCAGTGTTAGCCGAGGGACGGTCGCGAGAGGTCGTGTCGCGCGGTCCCAGCTGCGCGGGAACCGCATGAGTCCCAGCTGTTAACACCTTAACGCATAATTCAGCGCGACAGCCACTTTAGTACATCGTATGGAAAGCCCAAAAGCCTCGTTAAAGAGGAAAGCACGCTAGTACCTACTTGCACGAACAAGTCAAGAAAAGCCACAAAGCCCGCGCCGCCGGAACTGGACGCAGCGACCAGATGCGCGAGTTTAGGCCACGTTACGTTAACGAATGAACCAATAAAGCGTTTATTTTTTTAATTAACAAAAAACTTCGAAAATATTAATAAATCACCATGTAGTATTTCTTCCTCCACGATGATACTTTAACTGTGTTAACCCCTCCTATTGCGGGGTGAAATTTAGCTGTCACTTCTGACCGGACAGTTTTGCGCGATAAGTCGATGGTCTTGAAAAAAGTCTGGCGAAGTGAAAAAACTCGCCTATTTATCATTTCGATGTTTTTATCACAAAATACGAAAGTCTATGCGGAAATTGTATTTACAGTTATGTTCTTTATTAAATGCTTTACCAAAACCATTATTTTGTTTTACTTCTTTGCATACAAAAATATTTAGTTTTTCAGTCATAATAACCAAGAAAAATTTGATGTCTCCTCGTAAAATTTTTTTTTTTTAATTTTGTATTTCTGACTACTTAGGGACTTTATTTATATGAAATTCTTTCATAATAACTTTTCCACTACACTACACTTCTTATAAAATCATACCAGTTCTTTCAGCTTTGTCTGATATTACAGAAAAATCCAAACTTTTGCGAGTCGGTGACGAAAATTTGGCATTAACTTTGACAGGTTATAATACAAAAGTGGATAAAGTTTTTCAAATATATTGGGTTATTATGTGCTTATTATATGTCTAATAACTAATTATTATACTCTAAAGAGTCACATTTCATAGAAAAACTATAGGAAATCACACTCAAAATATGGTAATTCTTCTATACTAATTACGTAAACAAATAGGTATGCGCACCCCGCGATTTCGCGAATATCGATAAAATTAGGCAGCGCGCCTGTCTATGCAATATCGCCGCGGTGCGATCTCATTTGTTTAGGCAAATTCGGAGTGTGATTTTCTAGTTTCTTCTATGAAATGTGACTGGAGTATAATAATTAGTTATTGGACATCTAATAAGCGTCAAGTTTTCAATACATTCGAAAAACTTCTAACCACTTTTGTATGCCTTTGCAATTATTATGAAATCAGACTATCGCGGTTGCTTCACATTATAGCTTTATAAACGAATTTACCGCGTGAAGTGTGTAGCACCCGACGTTTCGGCGACGTTGCCCAGGGTAGACTGGACAGCGGCGGCTGCAACGTCGCCGAAACGTTGGTGTCCAAACTTTACGTGGTAAATTCGTTTTTTAACCACATTTGTATCATGCCTTTGCAATTATTATGAAAAAGATTATCGCAGTTGTTTTACATTATAAATAGCTTTATAAACGAATTTACCGCGTGAACTTTGTGGCACCCGACGTTTCGGCGACGTTGCAGCCGCCGTTGTCCAGGGTAGACTGGACAGCGGCCGCTGCAACATCGCCGAAACGTCGGGTGCTACAAACATCACGCGGTAAATTCGTTTATAAAGCTATTTATAATGTCAAACAAACGCGTTAAGTTTTTGATTTCATAATAATGGCAAAGGCATTATACAAAGTGGTTAAAAAACGAATTTACCGCGTGAAGTTTGTAGCACCCGACGTTTCGGCGACGTTGCAGCAGCCGTTGTCCCGAGTAGACTGGACAGCGGCCGCTGCAACATCGCCGAAACGTCGGGTGCTACAAACTTCACGCGGTATATTCGTTTTTTAACAACTTTTGTATAATAATTATTATTTTCTAGAAGAAAACTCAAGAAACCATTTTTTTTTATTTCAAAGTTCAAAGTTCAAAGTTTATTTATTCCAAAAAACCCGGTAAGGGTATAGAACTTACAATTAATAAATACATTTTTTATAATATTCATATTTTAAACATATCATATATCTGGCAAAAATAAAATTAAATCAAGTTAGAAATCTGAAAGTCAATAAACTATACAAAATCAACCATTACATTGTCTAAATATTAAAAATATCATTTAGAAATATCAAAAATAGAATAAATTTCCAGTACAAAATTTTACAGTAACAGTCATTTGATAAAAATAAAACAAACATGTCATAAAAATAAACAAAACAATTGTACCGACTAAAATAAAAACTTTCATCAGTTGGTATATTAGGTATACAATTATTCGTTTCTTTATATACAAAAGAAACATAGAAAAATATAAGAGATTGGATTTTATCATTTATTTTTTATGCGACTTATGCTTTAATTTTTTTTTATTGGTACTAAATATCCAGTACAAAATAGTACATGCACGTTTAAAAATTGCCACATTTGATAAAAATTTATAATGTATCACAAAAAAAAGTGCATAACACACATCACGTTACATCGTTGAAATATAATGATACATATAATCGAGTAATGGAGTTTCATCAAAATTCCTTGTAATTCAACAAAATTTCGAGTGAAACGTCGTTATTCTATATGAAACAGTAATAACAAAACGCCGCCCGTCGCTCTCCGCAGCGCGCCGCGCGCCGGCTACTCGCCCCGCCGCCGCTAGAGGTCGTCTGAAAATTAAAACAATATTATTAGTTCTCACGTCCTGTCTAAATTTCAATTCAATTTCAAAAACCTAATTCTGTTGTAGTGATCGAAAATTCCCCGACCACAAATTTCCGTTTCTTTATTCCATCATAACTTCTAAACGCTTAAGACCAATTTAAAAATCTGCGGTATTACTAGAATCGTTATGTCATCCCGAGTGTCATAGGGTACCTCAATCTAAAAATATTAAGTAAGTAGTTGTCTAAATGTCCAAATATCAATAGGTTAAAATAAATACATCGACGGTGGAAAGGAAAAATTTACTAAACGACAATTTGGGCGATATTGAGTTATATATATCACTAGAATCATAAAAAAATCCTGCGTCGATTAGTACCACTCTCAAACTGCTGGGGTAGTTTTTGTTGTCGCTTGGTATTTTATATTTTGTTGATTATTTACAGTTTTCGGCAACCAAGCGACAAAAAATTTGGTCAGTTCTTTAAAATGATCAAAAAAGTCACCTGTCGGTTGACTGGAAGATATTGAGTTGGTTGACTGGAAGATATTGGGTTGGTTGACTGGAAGATATTGTGTTGGTTGACTGGAAGATATTGTAATGTAGCAATAAGTCCGCCATTGTACCTTTTTTTTATTGTGCAATAAAGAGATTTTCATTAATTCATTTATTCATCTTAGCAATCTTTATGTTAGTTTAGATTTGAAGAATACATTATATTACATTTTCGTCGTGTACAATTGACGGCTAAAAACCGCTGCTCTTGGACGTGTCAAAATAATTGTTCACCTGCGATGCGAGTTTACCTACAATTGATCTTTTGGCCCGAGCTAAACGAAAGCGTTCGCTACCGGAAAGCTGCATAGTTGGACGGTGTCGACTACAACGGGCGAACCCGTCACCCCAGGCTGGTATAACGATATGTGATCGTTCTTTCAGCTGCGGGATGAGCGTAGAAGACGCACCGGGCAGTTGACTCAGCGGGCAGACCAAGCGCCTCCGCTATCAGTTACTGCCAAATTTTTTCCTGGTATCAAACTATCTCCTGGTATCGGGTAGCCGAATGATCAAATAGAGTCGTCAACTACAACGGGCGAGCCCGTCACCTCAGGAAGTTTTAACGTATAGTCATTCTATCTCCCGTGAAGTGAGCGCAGAAGACTTGGACAAAACAGTCCACCGTCGTCGTCCGATCGGGTAGCCGATGGTCGTTTCAAGAGCAGTCGCCGTAAGGTCAAAATAAAATTCAAAATTAAATTAATAAGTACTGACCTTATGAAGCTCGGCGACGAAAGCGAGACGGGGGCCGCATAGACGTGGAACGGCAAGCGCGCAACATATCTGAAAAATAAAACAAAATAGTGCTTAGGAGGATCGTTGATAATCTGACCAACCTTAGAAGAATAGTCCGGTCTCTCCGCTGTTGACCGTTGAGGGAGTTAATGGGCCCTAGCTGAGGTGGCCACGAAGACCCATTCTGTTCAGGGTTGGTCACACTCACGGGTCGACACCTATCCGACGGGGCCTCCACCGACTTAGGTTGGTGCGCGAGGACGGCTCCGCAAATAGATTATGAATGCGAGCACGATGCTATGTATATATATGTGTAGGTATGTATATATATATATTTATGTATGTGTGTATGTATGCGTATGTATATATTCTTATGTATTATGCAATGCAACTTAAGTTCATAATATCAAAAGAGTCAACTCGTCGATACAATTAAACAAAAATCAGCATCCCTAGATACGGGTCTCTGACCTAGTTAGGAATGCGGTTAAACATTTTCACCATAGGATGTGCTCAATCTCTCCCAACTCAACCATATTATGTAAATGGTGTTTATATGACGTATTATATGAAGTTATTGTAAATTAATAAAATAAAATAAAATAACTGAATAGGTGTTGAATCGTGTTGAACCAATTAGAGTTTACCTACAATTGATCTTTTGGCCCGAGCTAAACGAAAGCGTTCGCTACCGGAAAGCTGCATAGTTGGACGGTGTCGACTACAACGGGCGAACCCGTCACCCCAGACTGGTATAACGATATGTGATCGTTATACCAGTCTGCCCTGTCTACCCTGGACAACGGCGGCTGCAACGTCACCGAAACGTCGGCTGCTACAAATTTCACGCGGTAAATTCGTTTTCTATCCTAGGAGTCTCAATTGCTCTCGCTAATAATTTAAGTTGTTTTATTAAATTATATATTACTAACTAATACCAAATCTCGTGTAATATTTGCTATGTATATATATGTGTAGGTATGTATATATATATATTTATGTATGTGTGTATGTCTGCGTATGTATATATTCTTATGTATTATGCAATGCAACTTAAGTTCATAATATCAAAAGAGTCAGCTCGTCAATACAATTAAACAAAAATCAGCATCCCTAGATACGGGTCTCTGACCTAGTTAGGAATGCGGTTAAACATTTTCACCATAGGATGTGCTCAATCTCTCCCAACTCAACCATATTATGTAAATGGTGTTTATATGACGTATTATATGGTAAATTAATAAAATAAAATAAAATAACTGAATAGGTGTTGAATCGTGTTGAACCAATCAGAGTTTACCTACAATTGATCTTTTGGCCCGAGCTAAACGAAAGCGTTCGCTACCGGAAAGCTGCATAGTTGGACGGTGTCGACTACAACGGGCGAACCCGTCACCCCAGACTGGTATAACGATATGTGATCGTTATACCAGTCTGCCCTGTCTACCCTAGACAACGGCGGCTGCAACGTCACCGAAACGTCGGCTGCTACAAATTTCACGCGGTAAATTCGTTTTCTATCCTATTTATAATGTCAAACAACCGCGATAGTCTTCGATTTTATATGGTCGAATAGAGTCGTTAACTACAACGGGCGAGCCCGTCACCTCAGGAAGTTTTAACGTATAGTCATTCTATCTCTCGTGAAGTGAGCGCAGAAGACTTGGACAAAACAGTCCACCTTCAAGCTCCGCCACATGCCCGTAAGAAAGAAAAATGAATAAATACAGACCTTAGAGTGCTAGGCGGCGAAAGCCAGACGGGTGATGCAGAGCGCGAACGCAGCGGCGATCTCTGAAAAGTAACAAACAAAATACTGCTTAGTAGGATCGTCGATAATCTGACCGTCCTTAGAAGAATTGGTGTATTCGTACCCGCCGAAGACCGAGATTGAGAGAACGGGTGACTCTATAAATATCTCGGTCTCTCCGGGAAAATTTCAAACTCCTTCCTGGAAAAATTATCTAAAACCGCAATTTCCGCATCTCACATTCTTCGGCTTCGAAGGGGGAGCGAATGGGCGGTAAGGTAAACGTTCACATACGGCAAGGCAGCTGTCCTAAACCTACCTAAACTAGCGATTTCGGTCTCTGTGAGGTTTCTGGTCCCGGGACAAGTCTCGCATTTTAAAACCTAGTCTCGGGACTCTCGAGCGATTTGAGACTAGCTATGTTTTTTAATTAAATTTCAAAATAATCGTTTTAAATGAAAATACAAGTATTCGGGACATACTTTATTAAAAATCAGTGGTAAAATTAGTGCTGTCGAAACATTATTTTTGCTTGCGCAAGTAATGTGTTCGAAGAACACTCGGTGCACAAATCATCTCATCAGGCGGTGCACAAATCATCTCATCTCATAGACCGGAGGCGGCTACAAAATAAGCCTGCAGACGAAAAATCTCTTTCGGCTTCTACGCTCGTTGGTGTTACAGTCAGCAAGTATTTGTGTAGGTATACAGGATAGGTATTTGCCTTTAAGTCCCCCATTTTCATACAAAGCTTTTTCTATATTGATGGTCAGGTCCAAATCAGCGTTGGGATGCCAACACCGCGCAGATGAAGGGAGGTATCGGTCGCTAAGGATAATAACTACCTACCGTGCGGTGCGCGTATGCAGATACTTTTAAACGTAATTTTGCTACTTAAATCTATGGTTTTAATGATATTGAGTATTCATGTGAGTTATTAGGAAGGTAAAGTACTCGTACCGAAATGTTTTGGAAAATAAATAAGTATTTGTATTTTATACCTCTCTATAGTTTGGCGAAAAATAATCCAGCGTGGCCGGTCCGACGGGCGAGCGCGGCTCGGATCTGGGCGGCGGGTAGCGGATGTTGGGCCGCCTGAAGGGAGAGTCGCCCGCGCTGGTGGAGGGCTGCAACCAGCCCGCGCTGGTGGACGGCTGCGGCTCGGGCGACGCTGCGCTGGTGGAGGGCTGCAACCAGCCCGCGCTAGTGGACGGCTGCGGCTCGGGCGACGCTGCGCTGGTGGAGGGCTGCAACCAGCCCGCGCGCAGCGGCGCAGCCGAGAACCGGGATGATGACGCTGGCGAGTCACTATTGAAAGACAAAAATACAATAAATTGACGATAAATTCTGAAAATAACATGGAATTCTTTATATCCTTACTAATTACGCAGAGTACCGCCGGGGCTCTGGAAATCGATCGACATGTTGTTGAAGTCAAGAGGACCCTCGAATGCAACAACATGCCGATCGATTGGCACGTTAGGATCGCCTGCGATGTGGAGATCGATGCCTTCGACGATCTCTACATCGCAGGCAATGTCTACGATGTCTGCGTCGTCATCGTCATATCCAGCGTCATCATCCCAGTATGCCGGCGCTGCCCCCTCGTCGATTTCATCCGAATCGGACGCCGACTCCTCCAGAAGATCCAGGAACTCCTGGGGCGGCGTCCGATCCGGGTCCAGATTGAAAGTAGTCATCTAAAAAACAAAAACACATTTTTCAAAAAAAAAAACAAAATAGTTAGTAACCCAATCGTGTCTGTGCTGTTGACCGTTGAGGGAGTTAATGGGCCCTCGCTGAGGTGGCCACGAAGACCCATTCTGTTCAGGGTTGGTCACACTCACGGGTCAACACCTATGCGACGGCCTCCACGTATGAAGTGCGAGCCTGGGTAGGACTCTGGCCCTATGGTTAGTTTCCTATGCTAGGATTATCAACTCTTCCCCTAATCAGCTTGAATTCCCCCACCTTATGGGCAGTTTCCCCTAGGAATCAAACTTCTGGCGTTTCTGGACGGTCTGCGCACCGTGCGGCATAAGCCAATCGACTGTGCACTCTGACTAACAACTTGGGTTGTCGACTACAACGGGCGAACCCGTCACCCCAGGCTGGTATAACGATCTTACACCGCATGGTGAGACACAGTCTAGATTTCCTCAGTAAATAAGCCCAAATTGAAAAAAAGTTGTATGTTATTTTAAGCTGCATTTTAGTTTTCCTATAAAATCCGATATTCAAATAACCAAATTTCTCAAAAATAAAAATATCGAAAATAATTTTTTTTTTCCGTATTTTTGTTGTTGTTTTGTATCGACAGAAATCCAAGCCTTCTCTATACACATTGAGAAATTTCGGTTTTTGCCGCCAAACTATGAACTCTGAAAACGTGGTCAGTTTGTAAACGACGTGTAAATATCAAAATACATCTAATTCCTTGAGTATATACCTCCTACATTGAATAATAACGATTTTATAAGCGAAATAAACCAATATTTTCACTACACTCGCGAGATTTCGTTCGTTTCGAAAAAAATGTTGATCGCGACCGCCATTGATCGTGTTGCGTCATTTCACAAATTTACTAAAAACTACGTGAAAAAAAGGAAATGGCCTTCTCCAATCGGTAATTATCATTCCTACACAATTTTAGAATGCATATAACTCACTTTTACGGGTAAAATCCAACTAAAAACACTTACAATTGCAATAACGGTATCGCGTTGCCACGCACTCGCTCGGCGCTGTATCGCACTGTCGATCGGAAATTTCCATTCGTCGTTGGCGGCGTTGTAATTATCGTACAGCTTTTATCGCATGATACTATCGTAGAATTTAATAGTAACGAATCTTTGGCTATTTTCTGGCATCATACGATAAAATAAAGAAGCCCGTTCTATTTTTAAATGGATTTTTTCGCAAACGGCCCCCATCGCGTCCCCAAATGGACGCCTTTCATTTCAATGTATTAAAACTTGCATCCCCAAAAGGACGCCTTTCATTTGAAGGGTTAAAGGTATATAGAGAAAAATGAACGACAATCTTTGTTGGTGCGACATTTTAATTGTCTTACCAGGGAGAGGCTTTTAAGTCGTCTAAGGAACTTGCGAAGTTTTCCTAGTTTTCATCTTCCTTTTCTTTGGGTACCTCTCAAACTAGTGAAGGTTGGCAGTCAGCTCTGCATACTTCTTTTTGTCCTAACCATATGAAGCTGAGTACAGGGGAAAATAGTGCAGTGGTTTCCCGTTGTCTTCTGCATCAGAATTTTGGGAGAGTATTTGGCTCTCCAGGTCACTTACGTCTCTTCCATATAGTTGCCTTACTGGTTGTTAGGTTAAACCGCCTAAGATCAGTCGCATTGTTTGTTGTCTAGCAGGGAACACCGAGACGACTCCTGGGTGCCGCCGCCAGCTATTCCGAAGACAACCACTAGCGCGAACAGGTGAGGATGACAATTGGGACGGATAAGATGTTGTTTCGTTCTCCTTTTACTCCCTTTGTCGCTTTGCTGCTTCAGTAATATTCTTGGATACGAAACTACGCTGTCCAGATTACTGATGCAGTTCTCCAGATTATCAAAATTTTGTTTTCTATGATAATTAGACCGATATGCAAATGGCGATCGAGTACATTCGGGACGCGTCGTTTCAACCGCGAGAGAATCTAGACTGCATAATTGCACGTTATTTACTATATTTAATAAATATAATTATTATTTATTATTGAGAAAATTTTAAAATATGCTGTCACCATAGTGACAGCATATTTTAATTTCACAAATTTAAATTTGGAACTAAAGTAACTAGTCCAACTAGAGTAAATTAAATATTTAACTTGCCGATGAAACAACCGGTCCATCGTAATTTCGCCCCTCTCTGGGGCTGTGGAAAGTTAAAACAAACGGAGCGAGACGCACATGGGCGACGAATTGCCGGCTGGCAGTTATGGCTCGACTGGGAATACCCTACCCGGATGGACAAACGAACCGCCCCCCCCCCCTTCCTCTTCCACCCCCCACCATCAGCTCCGCAATAATATGTAGTGTGTAGTGAATACGCGGCATAATGCCGAAACAGGCAATTTGTTCGTTGAGATTGTACGAGGCCAGAATTACCCATGCAAATACCAGCTTCAATGAGGTGATGGAATGTCGGCTGCGCAATCAGTGTATCAAAACTTTCAGCACAACCACTGATGCGGTTATCACTGCGGGTATTCCGCAAGGAATTATTCCGTCTCCCTTACTATTTTCTTTTATTCAGGAAAATAACAGTGTATAAAAGTAAGTAGCCAAACAAGATAGATATAAATTACACTTTAGACAATTTGCCACTAAATGATAACATGAAGATTATCTAAATGATAAGAGAAAGAAAACAACGAGAAAAGCAAGAGGATAGGAAGGGAGGGACCAGGAAGGGAAGGAGGAACATAGTAAAAAATAAATACATTATGTTGATGAGTGTCCACGTATTTAACAAATTTACCAGTACGATAATTGAAGTTGAGACAGGTACGTTGGTATGAATAAGTACAAGTGCAAACAGTAGATAATAAGTAATAGATTTTAAATAATTATTAAATTTTAAATATTAAGTGTGAAATATCGCCCTCTTTACCAAATTTCTGAATCCAATGTTCGATTCAGCGATCGATACGATTGATGCGTATCGATCATCGTAAACCCTACACACACGATTTAAGAAAGAGTTTTTACGGTAGTTGTTATGGCAACGGCTAATGTGAAACAATGAGGACTGTCTTGTCGTTTTTGATGGGGTCCGGAAATGTATTAGCTGGACCAAGTCCATGCAGTTTAATTTGTTGTTTAAGATTTTATGTAGGAAGACTAGATCATGGTACATCCTTCGATCAGCCAAAGAAGTAAAGTTGTACGAGTGGTGAACGCTGATGCCGTAAGAATTATCAAGTGTGAAGTTAAATCTATGGTTTAAATATTTCAAAAATTTAGTCTGAATGCTCTACTATTCTCCATTTTCATTACTTTGCTGCTGACTCAGAAATATCTGCGTCTTTTTCCAATGTATATTATTTCCTCAGTCTACTCTACATATGGTTGCGTCATAGAAATTGAATTTGGAAATATAAAACGTTGGGACCGTCATATACATAACGTGGCTAGAAAAGGTGCGAATCCTTGGATTTCCTTTTAAAGAACTGAGGAATATTCTGGATTCCAAAACGCTAAAAACTGTTTATCATGCTTTATGTGAATCGCTTAATACTTACGGCATAATTGGATGGGGGGATGTGGTAAAACCCTGATGGAGCCATTGCAAGTTGCGCAGAAATTTATACTTAAAATTATTCTCCGCAGACCATATTGCCATCCCAGCAGTGAACTTTATGTGAAAGTTAAAGTCCTTGATTGTGGGAAATTTTTTTTAAAAACTTCCCTCTTAAAGCTATTTTAGGAAACTAATTCAAATTTAGGAATAATTCACAACGTTTTATATTGCCATTTCCTATTTATAATTTATAGTAATTAATTCTTAAATCAATAAAATAAATAAACGTAATGTAATTTTGAAATTATTCAAAATATGGACAATTAGTTACTATATGAAATAGGAGACTATCGCGGCTGTTTGACATTATAAAAAAGATAAAAAACTAATTTACCGCGTTAATTTTGTAGCACCCGTTGATTCGGCGACGTTGCCGCCGCCGTTGTCTAGAGTCTACCCTAGACAACAGCGCCTGCAACGTCACCGAAACGTCGGGTCTACAAAACTCACGAGTAAAATTCGTATTTATCTTATTTATAAATTAATTACTATGAACATATATTTTTATGGCATATAGTTTTATCATTATCAAATTCTACTTTTCTCTCCCGGAGTAGATTAAATAATAACTTTTAATATGCATGAATTCGGAACTTATTTTGAATTTGATATCTTAATCATTTCAGTACGTATAGAATAAGATTTCAGAAAAAAGGAAATTTACATTTTTAAGCGTTTCATTACCACTTTTTGCACTTCCGTCTAAGCATTTTAAGTTCAACCTTATCGACGCTGTTGTTACAAAGGAGCCGCTGGCCTTACAAAATATTATTGTAGGATAAAGTTTCGCAACGAGGAAAATAACGTAAGTTTCGCTAAGGAAACTTAGGTGCGGACTGGAAAATTGACTTAAATTATAAAAACTAACAGCGGGATGAACATAACTAGGTTTTGACATTTCACCGGCGACGTTGCGCAATTATGGATAATTTCAGAGTGGACTAGGACACTTGCATTTTAAATAGATCATGACGAAAAATACTAAGCTTTGGAGTATTATATACGTATATGTAGTTATTTTTAGCCAGCTTTCAGTAAGCCTGGTTTCATGCAATAGGGATGTTCGTTGTTTTCTCTGTTGAAAATCAACGGCTTCCAAATGTCACAACATAATCGTCATCATTCTCGATGAATTCGAATGCTTACAAAATCTCTGCATTAGATATGTCTGACATACGCAAGTTCGACCACATTACTGATAGTCGTAACTAATTGCAATGGCTGTGAATATTCTATAATTCTAGTGGCATGGCTGTGAATATTCTATGATTATGATGATTCGTCGTCCTTGTCTAAAATAAATAATATGATACAATAATATATACTCGTGCGATATTCAATTACCAATTGCAGATGCATTCTAATTAATCCCTGAATGAAATCAATGTTCTTTGAGTATGATACAGTCAATATTGTCCGATTTCTTAAAAATAATATTACTTGGAGCTCATTAGCATAAAGATAGCATGAGGTTGTAAATTCGTTGAATATAAGACAAATAAATATAGAGAAGATAGTGCGAAATTTGTGACTTTCACATGATCTATAGCGCATCAAATATCATCAGTGACCACTGTGACCAGACTTAAAGTAATCCTGTGACCTGTGATAAAAGTCGCGTTGGAGAGGGCTAGCTAGTCCATGTGCGACTAGAAATTAATTAATTTGGGTAAACACAATTTGTTCCATAACCTTTGAGAAAATAGGCGAAATGAAAAATTGGCCAATACTCTTTAGGAAAAACGGTAGAAGAAGTTTTTGGTAGAGTTAAAATTAAATTCTGCTTCTACAGAGTTAGAAAACAAACACCTCTATAAGGAAAATTAGTAACGTGGCTAAAAACTGGGGAAATAGATTAAATAATTGGACAAAGTAATGTGATATTCAGATCAACGCATCCAATATACATAGTTTACATCGATGTCTTTCGTGATGCATCGTAATTTTAATGATATGGTGATCATGAAAATAATTTCTGCAGTAAATAGGCTCGCTCATTGGTTTATCGAGGAGAGATGTTGTTAAAACATGATTATATTGGTGTTAATGCCAGGGCCAACGCCTGAAGGTGGACTGTTGAAGTGGTAGCTAATGGGCCCTTGCTGAGTTGGCGATGAAGACCCATTTGTTCAGGGTTGGTCACACTCACGAGTCAACCCATGCGACGGCCTCCACGCATGAAGTGCGAGCCCGGGTAGGACTCCCTTAGGAGTCAATCATATGGCGCTCCTGGACGGTCTGCGCCCCGTGCCGCGTAAGCCAATCGATTGTGCATTCTGACTAAGTCAGGGGAGTTTGGAAGCAGTACTGTTTCCTATAGAGCGGGGGTGGTTGCTGACCTTATGGCGACTGCTCTTGAAACGAACATCGGCTACCCGATCCCGGGCGGAACAGCCAGGCTAAGGACGCCGTGATCCCCGATAGATTCGGTTGAAACCATTTCACCGCGCAAACGACCTCGCACTCGTAACTAGTCGAGAGACCGGAGTAATCTGGTCGCAATTGGAAGTAAGGGCGTGAGTGTAAGCCCGCTGGGTAACATATCTGGTTATCTCATACTTACATATACGTACATAATATACGAGGAAATTTAACACATTGTACGGAATGAATAACAGTTATGGATAGTGCAGCTGTCAACAATACGATCGCCGCGATAGCCATCTAGAAAGTGACAAATGTTTCCAAAATGACCAATTTCGATTTTTACGATTTTCAGTTGTTTCTTTGAGTTTTGCTAAATATTTTTTTTTGTAAACCACCCCTGAATCAAGCCAAACAAAAAAAAAATAAAAAAATAATTCAAATCGGTCGAGTCATTTCCGAGATCCTGCGAGACTAACGCACGGCGATTCATTTTTATATATAAGATAATTCTTTTTTTGATCATATATCTGGCAAAAATAAAATTTTATCATATTAGAAATCTGAATGTCAGTAAACTATACAAAATTAACCATTGTATTTTATAAATATTAAAATAGCAATTAAGAAATATCTAGAATAGAATTAGGAAATATGTAAAAAAAAATATCAACCAAATCCACGGCAAGTTAACAAAAAAAAAAATGTATAGAATCAAAAGAAAAATGAATGGAATAATCTTGCGGATAAAATATAAAATAAAAATAATCATCGAGTAAAAATATAAAAATAAAATCAAAATTGCAAAACAATGTAAACAAAATCAGTAAATAAATTGGCTATAAAATGAAATGTTAAAAATGAGATTAAAATAAAAAAGTCTAAAAAATAGAAAAAAAATAAAACGTATATTTTGAATATAAAGTCTGTGCCATATAAAAATTTTTGTAAAAAAAACTCCATGGTTAGTTAGTTATGTAAATAGTGCATATGTTTTTTTGTTGTTTAATTTCTTTGGTAACCTGGTATAAAATTGTATGCTTCGGTATGGAGTTGTCTTTTGAAATTGTGGCATTGTAGGCATAACGAAATAAAGAGGACTTGCGTCATTTTAAGGTGCGACTGAGTAAGGTTCGGAATAGCTTTCTCTGCCAATCTTACTTATTCTACAACAAACTTCCATTACACATCAGGGGCGTTGGGGAGGTTCACTTTAAGAAAAAGGTACAGGGTATTCTGACTAAAAACCCCATTTATAGCATTGAGGATTTCGACAATATCATTTTTTCGCAGCTCTATTGACCTACTTGACTATTATTATTCCTTATTCTTTCTATTACTGACTATTTTACAATTGCTTTTTCTTCTTCTTCTAACTATTGGCTATTGACTATAATTATTATTATTATTATTACTGATTTGTTTGTATTTGTGTTTTTTCTTTAAAATACCTTCTCGTATGATAATTTGTGAAATTATCTAATTTTTGTTTGATTTGATTATTTAGTACTATTGACACATGAAAATTTTACGAAATTATGTAAGAATTTCGACTGAAAATATTGGAAAATGTTGTTTCCTCTATATAACCTAGAAATCTGCGCTTTGATGTTCAACGTTCATATCTTATACCTTAATAGGTATTTATTTAAATATTATACTTGTTATTTTTATTAGTTTTGATATAACCAAGTGTAGGAACTCCTATCAACTGGGTTAAAATAAAAAATAAAAAAATAAAAAAGGTGACTTATATTGTGTGAATGTAAGTGGGCGTGAGTTTGGTGATTTCTTTTATTTTATTAAACATGTTGGTTGTATGTTTTACTGTTATTAAACATGTGTTATTAAACATAATTGTTGGTTATCACATTACCATATTAGTTGACTGGAATATATTGTTTACTTAGCAATAAGTTCGCATTGTACATAAATGGTTTTTGTCCATTTAAAATATATTTCATTTCATTTTACTTAAATACTCTATAATATTTTTTCATTTATATATCATAGAAATAAGTCATATTTGATTTTTCATATTAATAATACGTAAAACTTAAATTTAAATTATTGATAATCATAAGTCAATTTTACGCATGATTATTTATATGTACATTACAAGTAAATTACGCCTTTTTCTAGAGTTAAATATTGTACTTTCATTAAGAAACACAAGATAAGATATGATATGATATTCTATGATGATGACGATGCAGTCATCCTTATCTCGAATTAATTATATATAATAATGGCATCAACACGCGCGATATTAAATTACCAATTACAGATGGATTGTAATATATCCCAACAGAGGGTTTACGCTTAATAATAACAAAGCTTTACGGCCGATAAACGGGCCTTACGAGAGCATCGGCTAAGGGCCAAATTGCGTGCGGATTATTTTCGGACCAAATTTACCAATATTTATCACCCATTAATATGACCGTTGTCTAGGCTGAGTTCCCGAAGAGCAAATATCGAAATATAAAAAACTTTATTTAGATTTCCTCATACAGAATAATTGAAGGGGTCATTTAGAAAATTATTTAATACCAACAAGTAAAAATATTGAAAATAATAAAAAACACGACTGCTGTTACAGAAAGTGAACTATTGTATTTATAAATATTTTTATTACGGTTTTTTATGAAATATTTGTGGTTTATTTATTATCTTTATAGATAGATAGATATTTTCGGAATGTACTAAATAAGACGTTTTATTTGACACTCAAAACGATATATTTATGTTAATTTATCAACATTGGACATTTAGACAAGTATTATTTAACATTTGGACAGTTTAGGTACCATATGGCAGTTGGAAAAGGAAACCCTATGACCCAAGAAAACAGTGTATAATTTGACTGAGGTAAGACAATACAAATTAATGATAATACGTACTTTTTGCCATGAAACAAAATTAAAAAAAAATAATAATCCAAAATAAAAAATTAAAATGTAGACATAAATAATACAGTGTAGAAAAGAGCAAATACTTAATCATTGTTTGCGAAGCAAAGAAAGTACAGATTTGATGGATTTTATCAGCTCCACTAGACCACTAGACCACTACAGTCTGTTTTGGAGTGATATCACTCTTATATTTGTTACATAGTAGGTACACTTTTTTATAAATTTTCGGTTAAAATAATGAAAAATTTAAACAACATAATTAAGAAAATTCGAAGAAAAAGACATCTAATGTTAGTTAGTAAAGCGGTAATAATAAACGGATAAAAGGACAATTACCTACATAGGCATTATAATAAATAGATATATTTATACATAAATACACACTCATACATATAAAATATATATATATACATATAAACACACATACTTATATACAAAACGTATCTACCTATATTCAATATATACTTTACATATACGTACATAACAATATATAAATAAACAGAAATAAATAATTGCAAAAACTTTTCTTTATTTATTATTTTAAGACACAATTTTTATGAGCTGTCTTTCGCATTCGCCTCTACTTTTTGCACGTAACCATTTTTTGACCTCAGCTTTGAAAGCGGTACTGGTTCTCAGCTTCCAAAATTTTGTATAACACCAACATTTTATACATATATATCCTTCTAGCCGCATGTTCGGCCATAGCGACTGCATTGTAGATTCTAGTGACTTCTTTAGTCTTCTCAGAGTCCATTGTTCGGAAGCAGTCAAGTGCGCAGGCTATATTATAGTGCACAGGTGGGCGCGCGACCACGGGTGCACTCTCTCTTCCTCCCTCTTCTGGACCCGATGGAACGGAGACCGTTACGACCAGAGAAAAGTTTGGATGCAGATAAAATAAAATAAATTAATTATTCGCCAACACAGCAATGGCTGTCATTGTTAAATTAGTACTCAATATTGCAGAGCTATTTTTTTCGGATTTAGTTAGTTTTTCCACACTGTCATTTATGAAATTGGTAGTTATGGCTTGTGGCGATGTTTAAGGTTTTTCTGGAGCTATTGTAGAGATGACCGGTGACTTATTGGTAGTTGTTGTAGTAGGCGGTGATGTAGAAGATGCATTATTGGATTTATCCTGGTTTTCTGATGATCTCGTGTTGTTGCTCATGGGGCTGTGTTGAATACAGCATACAGTCTCTTGTTCCGACATTATACAAAATTGTGATAGTTTCCCTTTTGGCAAATCCCCGCCAGTTTTTGGACAAGGTAGACATACTCATAAAAGGCCATTTATTTCACATGACTCTTCACGGCAGTGTATATGCCAGGTCCCTTGGCACTTCCGCAAGGGCTCTTTCCAATACTGGTAACGGCGATTATGTTGAAAAGGCATTGGTTGTTAGCTATCGTCACTTGCAGAGGTCCACCACTATCGCCTCCACAAGAGTCTCGTCCTCCTTCTAAGCTGCCAGCGCACAATTGATCGTTCGTTATACCTTGCGGTAACCTCTTTCTGAGAGTCTTTGCATATAGATCAATACATTTTATAAATCAATATAACACAAACATTTTGCCTCCCACCACACATACACCAATTATTATAAAAATGTAAAAAATCGACAGTTCATGAATAATTAACCGTTAAATCCTTTTGTGAATTTCATGAACAATTGACCTTCTGAGAATAATTCATAGTGTGTTTGTGTACCATAGATGGCGCTGACGTACGCATCCAATATACGCGCAAGCCGCTTGTATCGTTGTTGGCGTCGTTTGACATTCCAGTTTCTGTTCGCTCTGTTTCGAAGTTCTATGCATCACATTTGAGTGTATGTGATTGATATGTCAAACTCAATGTCAAATTATAAATAGGATAGAAAACGAATTTACCGCGTGAAATTTGTAGCACCCGACGTTTCGGTGACGTTGCAGCCGCCGTTGTCCAGGGTAGACTGAAGGGCTGTCAATCCGTTGTTTTGCGGGTAGGCCGCGTACCGCTTCCGCCACTGCGTAGGTTATAACGGTGGTGGGGGGCCGGGCTCGGAGCGCGGGAATTTTGAAAATCCGTCCTGCACACAACACTCACTGTATCCTGTTTTACGTCTTTGCGTTCGGCGTTCGGCGGCGGGCACATTTTAAGAAGAGGGTTCCACGTAGAAGAGAGTTTGTAACCGTCGTCTCTTTCTATCCTATTTATAATGTCAAACAACCGCGATAGTCTTCGATTTTATATCAATGTCAAATGTCAATTAGGCCATAGTTGATCGAAAATTCGAATATCGGCAGGCAAGTCAACGTTCGAGCAGGACAACATCTGTCGGGTCCACTAG
Organism: Micropterix aruncella; assembly: GCA_944548615.1. Lineage (NCBI taxonomy): Eukaryota > Metazoa > Arthropoda > Insecta > Lepidoptera > Micropterigidae > Micropterix > Micropterix aruncella. Next base: position 8,326,515 of record OX155975.1, read on the forward strand.
TTATTACATAAAAGCGAAATATATCCTACTGATTATATTGCCTGATGCTATACTAGGTATGAGTGGTCACTCAGGAGAAATGCGTTTCACTCTACGATAAAGAGCATAGCAGAATAATTGGTATAAAGAGAGTTACGAGCATTAGGACGATACGTGCTCGGCATTTAACCAAACACCCGAACCCAACTCATTAGAATTCCATTCAAGCTTTGTCCTGACTAGGGGGATAATACGGTGCATAATACAATCGATACGGGAACAGGTTCTGCTCTATGGCAGAAAAATGAAAGACAAATGTTAATACATACAAAGGATATGTCAATATAAAGGATATACAAAGGATGCCCAGAATATGACTTTTATGTTTAATCCTCTGTGATATAAGCCTACTTTTAACTCAGTTTTCATTTAATACTAGATAAACTCTGCCACTCCTCGCTGTGGCTCAGTCTGATAGGAAATGACTGAGAAACGCACTAATGTCGAATTGCACCGATGATTTTACCGGTGCGGGTAGACTTTTTTTGCGCGTATTTGATTGAAACGTTATTCGTTTTACCCTCAAGATATTATTACAGATAAGATCGTCGAAAACCGCCTACGCTGCTATGGGCATGTCGAGAGACGCACCGACGGCCATGTGGTACAAATTGTTATTATTATTTATTATTTATTCCGTAGCCGGCGATTGGGGAGGGGGTCGCCCTCGCAGCCAATACGCTGCTGTCGGTGCCGCTGGATCTCGTACTCCATTCACGATTCGCTTCCATTCTTGACGATTTTTTTGCCACGGCTCGAGCATCCCTAGCCGATAATCGTTGATTTTAAGGTCGTCTTTGATATTATTTATTTAGCCAGGTTTTCTTCGGTGCCGATCGCTAAATTCTCCATTCTGTCGGACGGTCTCGCCAAAAAAGTTTCCGTGGCAAGCGATTATCGTTCATTCGGCAAACATAGCCGAACCATCGTAGTTGACGTTTTTGTACTTCTTCTTCGATCGTTGTTACTAGATCGCATCTTTCTCTAATGGTCTCGTTTCGAATTCGGTCGCGGAGTGAACACCGAGAATCTGCCTCAAGCATCGCATTTGGAAGACTTCGAACTTTTTGAGGTCCGATTGTAGTAACGTCCACGTTTCCGATCCATAAAGAAGAATGGGAAGAACCAACGTTCGGTATAGTCGTACATTGGTTTTGATGGTAATATTCGTTCGCTCCCATATGCACCACTTGAGCGAGGCGAATGTTGCTGTTGACTGACCGGTCCGGCTACGGACATCGGCCGTCGATGCCACTTTCTTTTCCGTAACCAACGATCCTAAATACTTGAATTGTGGGACCTGTTCGATTTGGGTTCCGTCGAGGTAAAAGCTGGCCTTCGAACCTTCTGTAGTGAGCACTTTGGTCTTTATCTGCTGATAAATTTCATACAAATTGTTATGAAACTACTTGAGTGAAAGAAAAAAAGAGGCTGCCTGTCACTGACCTGGTAGTCCAACAACGAAAGAGACCTCAAAAAAGCCCAATTGTCCGAACCGACAATCTAAGATCGTTTCAGATCTGGCACAGAAAAAGGAGGAGAACCGACTCCATATAATAGGAATAGTAGACGACGAAAAAGAAGAAGTGTAGCATGTGTATGAGAACAATGCGATTTCGGTTTAACAAGGCACCTGTGTATTACATTTCAAGTATCAAGTCCAACGTTTCGAGAATGATGTATGACTAGCGCGTCCCGTCCCCCCCCCCCCCCCCCCCGGTGAACCGATTTCAACCAAAATGTTTTCAACTCTTGCTAATGATCAAATGATGTTTGTTTGTTTAACTATACTCTTTATTGTGAAATTTCACAAAGGCCGGTTTAATGTCATACGACAATCTCTTCCAACCAACCCTGCTATGATTTTTTTATGTGTACGTGTGTGTCTTGTTATTGTATTCGATCGACAGAATTGAAATACAACTCGGTTAATATTTTATCCCAAATGGTATCACACCCAAAAATCAATCCCGGAGTCTTACAAAGTAAGATCAGGCGACCTAACCACTATGTCACTATGCCTGCATGATCAAATTCAGCTTAATCGGATAAAGCGATTGGGCGCTATCGTGGAGGAATACACACACACACACAGACTTCAATCTGAAAATGGTCCTATTCATCTCGAGTGGGGGTTAGGGGATGGGGGGGGGGGTTTATTTCCACAAAATGAACTTTTTTTCATTTATATATTGGTTATATTTAAATGCAAAAGCATTAAAAAAATGCCATTTAGGAATTGCCGTTTTATGTTATATTTATCCGTAGTTTATACCGTTGAAATTTAGGTATACATCTGTCTGAGCCCAGGTTAAATAGCGCTTTTCTTTCTTTCTGGCACGACTGTTTATTATTTATACAAAACTATTACCTTTTAAACGTAATAAGGATAAATCTCTCTGTGCCAAATAGATGTACCTTATTACATATATTTCATGTAATAAAATAATTAACTAGGTTTAGTAGGTATGTGTGATTTTGAAACTATGAGTATAAATTTTACAGCGTGTGCGCTTTAGATTTATAAGCAACTGAAAGGTACATTGGAAGGTAACTGGTTCGTTTTTCATATTTGTATAATCCTGTATCAAACTCCTAATTCAAAATCCCACAGTGCCGACAAATTATTACGTGTGTCATTATTATTACGTCGTCATAAAGGTCACACACACACACATAAGCGAGCCGTGAACACCACCGCGCGGTCGCTTGTTCATTCGAGTTGAGTCCTACCCGCCGTCACATCATTGTCGCAAAATCGTCGAAAAACTCTCGTGCAAATTGGTGTGTGCTGATTCTCGTGCGAATTGATGTGTGCTGTTTTGATAATTGGGCGTGCGGTCCAGCATCGAAGTCGCGGTCGAAGCATCACGGTCGAAGTTTGTGGAATCTAGTAGGAGCCAAGCAGCTCGTCATTCCGTCAGGTGCACTGATCAACCGTCGAAAAGGTTGGTGATTTGTTGGCATTTGTTCCATCGTTATGAAACGTCTATTTATCCCATAAATCCAATACAGTCCTAATTATCTCTTTATTTATCATACCAGCCGGATACTACTGGAAATAGTTTAGAAATGCGTGTTCTATATCTGGGCTGAAAAATCGTCAGTCAGCTAGAACACACCGTTACAATATTCAAACAATGCCTGCCGATTCAACATGACGCTTTCAATATTGTTTTCACTTTTACATTTTTTATTTGAAGTGTTTTTGAATGGGAAACATTCTTGATTATAATGTTCACATTTTATCTCTTAGATCCGGAAGAAAATAAAATTCGCTCTTTTTTAAAACAGTTTAAATAAAATATTTTACAAATACATAGATAATGTCAAAGAAATACACCATATTTCTTGTTACTTGGAATTACTAAATTTATTTTAAGACAATCATACTGCTGACATTGTGATAAATGCCAAGTTTTATTTGATAATGAGTCAAATCAATTTTCCGAGCAACGAAATAATTTTACGAAATGATAAATTTAATTGTCAGAAGAATTTTGTGCTAGCAATTTGCTGTCACCAAACCCTCGCTCACAAAAGAAACACACAAAGAAATAGAATGGTTTATGTTATAACTAAATATGTTTACAGCAGATTACGTTATACGAATGTGAATTTTGCCGCATTGATGGCTGTTATTATTATTATTATTATTATTATATTATACACTAGCAGCTTAAGGCTGATGCGTGTATATCACATGCACTTGTATTTAAACTTGTGACTGTTTTGCACTAAGAAAAATGTCCAGTTTGTTTTTAAAGCTATTGACAGAGATAGCACTGATCACATCCTCTGGCAACGCATTCCAAGCATCCACTACACGATTTGTGAAAAAAATATTTCCTGGGGTTCGATGCTGCAATTGTCCTATTTACATAGCTTCAACGAGTGTCCAAGCAGTTGCTTATTGGCGTTCAGGGTATGCATGCTCTCGAGGTTGGGCACACTGTAATAACCGTGAAGCATTTTGTAGCTTTCTATTATGTCTCCTCGCTGCCTACGTTCCTCTAATGTTGTCAGGCGAAGTTTTATTTTATTTTATTTTATTTTATTTGGTACCCAAACAGAATATTGACAACACATACAGTGACATATATATACTACAGTTACATGACTACATCAATATCCTTTTTATATGAGTACACAATTAGCACAATGCATGAACAATGGTTGAATTAAAAAAAAAGTATGTTTAAAAAAAGGAAAAAAAAAACAAAAAATACCAGAATTACAGTTTTTTAAGAGGGTTGCTTTGAAGGAGCATAAACTATCATGAAATATATTGATGCGATTGTCAAGATGAAATTTGTTATACAGTCGACATATACGTGGGATTACGTTATTAACTCCGGTATAGTATTTTGCTAAAGGTGTTTTAAATAAGTCTGGGTATCGAAGACTTCTTTTAGTAATGTTAAATTGTATTTTTTCTATACAAGAGGTATCGATTTTATTACTTAAAATTTTGTACAGGAACACTAAATCTGCAACGTGCCGGCGTTTTTCTAATGTGACAAATTTAAAAGCAGTCAGTCTTTCCTCGTAGCCAGTCAGATGATTCTTAATGCCGCATTTAAATGATAGCATTCTCAGAAATTTCCTTTGAATGGATTCGACTCTATCGGAGTACGTTTTAAAATATGGGTTCCATATCGAGGACCCAAATTCAAGATGAGAGCGCACTAGTGAGTTATAAAGCAGGATCATGCTGTTGTGATTTTTGAAATTCTCAGTGATCCGCATAATCAACCCCAGCATCCTATTTGCTTTCTCGACTATGTTCTCAATATGTATATTGAAATTTAGGTTTGAGTCAAATGTTATTCCTAGGTCACGGATGCTAGATACATTGCTTAGGTTGTGACCATTTATAGAATAGTCGTATTTAACGTGACCCCTGTTCCTACAAAAGGACATCGAGTGCGATTTACCTATGTTGAGAGCCATTTTGTTTTCAGAACACCAAGTGAATAGCGAATCAAGGTCGTTTTGTATTTTATGGCAATCAGATATGTTCATAATTTGATTATAAATTTTAATATCGTCCGCATACATTAAGAAATTACATTTTATTCTATTGGAAAGATCATTTATGAAAATTAAAAATAAGAGGGGTCCTAAGTTGGAACCTTGTGGGACACCCGATGTTATGTCGAATACCGAAGACTCGAATCCCATAATGACAACTATCTGGCTACGGTTCATAATATATGACTTTAGCCATCGCAGTAAGTCCCCGTGTATTCCATTATCCTAAAGTTTTCGAATGAGGATGGAGTGATCAACTTTATCAAAGGCCTTTTGGAAGTCAGTATATATAACATCTACTTGTGTTCGTTTGTGAAGTACTAACGTGAAGTACGTTTGTGAAGTACGTTCGTGAAGTACTAATATAATCTACATACTCAATAAGGTTTGTGTTAACAGATTTGTTTGTCGTACTTCGTATGGTTTGTTCCTCAGCGATAGCACCAACTTTGTTGCTCTTCTCTGAACTATTTCCAGGTGCTCTATATCCTTCCGAAAGTAAGAATTCCATACCTGGTAGGAGTATTCGAGGAGCGGGCGAATGTAGATTTTATAGAGCTTGAGGAACAGTTCACTGGTGATAGTGGAAAAAGCTTTTCTTATTAAATATAGAAGTGAGTTTGCTCTTTTAACTATTTCGATTATGTGGGTTTCCTATTTGAGGTCCCAGGAGATAGTGATGCCGAGGTCTTTCTGTTGCTTCGCATTCATACTAACTCCGTTTTTATTGTTTACAATATTGCCCGGATTATAGGGTAGGCGAATAAATTTATAGTCGACAAACTGAAATGAGCATTGACCGATCGACGATTTACAGGGGTTCATAACGGGGGATTTTTGAACGAATAGAACGAAACCATACGGATAAAACTTGAGAATAAAAATAGTTTTTGAATTATAAATTCTTCTAAAATGACAATGACACTTCTGATAATGACTGCACCCTATATTACAATAAATTAAGCTAGACTATATTACTATTGCATATTAGAAATCCCCAACCGTTGGTTTGCTGAAAAAGTAAAATATAATTCATACTCCTCTACATATAAGACAAGAAAAGAAAGAATATTTCCTGTAATTGCCACTTAAGGGCACTTGCTCTAAGATTTTGATATTCACGCTTGCCGCAGTTCCATCACGCTTCGTTCCATCACGTTCCAGCACGCTTCCATCAAAATAGCATTTCGATAATATAACCGTATAACGTAGAAATGTGCAGCCGGTTTCTAGACTATAATAGTTCAAGAGACAGCGACAAAAAAGTGCAAGTTTTGTAAAATCTGATAATTTGAGATCAGATAGTATTTCGGCCATATAATACCGGGGTACAGTTAGCAGGCCAGATTCCGGACACTTGGCGCCGGCGTACTAGGAAAGGTGTAATTTTATTTATTTTCCAAAACACAATGGGACCAATGTGTTTTAGAAAATCTGAAAATTCATTAATAGACAGTGATGCAATACAGAACTCGAAATAAATGGTCAGACTGACTAACAATAGAATGCATGGCGTTAGCCTTACTCCACACATGTCACAAAAATGAAGTCCATTTTATTACGCGGCCCATTACACCGATGCGTAATAGTTACCGAAAAATACGCAACGGCGTATTTGCAAGGACCTTATTTTTGTGACATATGAAGTAACGCTGACGCCACGCGTTCTGATTCTGTTCTACTATCTGCTGATAAAATTTCAGGTTTACCATAACACTTTGAACCCTTCGAGTAGCGGCATAATTTTATGGCAAACCGCAGCAATTTATTGGAAATTCTTGCAATATCGCCGCGCTCGACAAAAAGTATTATAACTATGGAACTACTATAGCAAGCATATAAAAAAAACACTGTTTATTGATTGCATAAAAATCTCTATATAGAATATTGAAATATCATTTTGTAAAACAATTAAATAATTATGAATAAATATGAGAAAGTCGAAAAAGTGAAAAAAATCGGCATTTCTAACTTATACCTACTTGTCTTATGAAAAATACGGAACCTTATTTAGAAATCGTTAATACTATATTAATCTTTATTAGATTTTATATCGAACGTAATATTTCGTTTTGCTTATTTACATACAAAAATATTTAGACAGTAGCTCATAAAACCAATAAAAATTTTGATGATTTCTCGAAAAAAATATGATGATATTTGACAATGTAATTTCACCAGAAATATCCGCGAAATGAAGCGCGAAATTAATATAGCGGCCATCTATGTATCTATGGTAATAATGAAATATTTGGAATGGATTTTAGGATGCGTTCGAATTAGAAAATAATATTACTGTGCCCGCCGGGAGCAAGCCGCCAATATTGGTAGTTACGTAGTGAACGGTGTTCTGAGTGCAACCAAATTCGGTCGTTACATAGCCGAAGGGTTATGGGTACTAATTAAAATAACACCTTTCCTAGTAATCCAGCGCCGGCTGTTTCAGAGTCAGGCCTGCTGACTCTACCCCGGCATTCTGTGGTCAAAATACTGTCTGATCTCAAAGTATCAGCTTTTACAAGACTCTTGCACTTTTTTGTCGCTGGCTCTCAACTATAACGTTCCAGTTCGTTCGCAGAACCTCGTTGCGCACGTGATCGGAAGCCGTAATCAAATTCTAGCGAAACCAAGCCTGACATGACCTATTATACATACTTACTCTTATCGACAGGGGCCAGTTCTGTCAACGGGGGGTAAATTCACGCGTAATCCACGTAATAAACGCGTTTAAAATAAATTAATAGTTTTTTAAAAAAAACACGCTTTTGGGCTTTGATACGATAATCACATACACACGGCTATGATACGATATTCCATCATGGAATGCTAGTGCCTATCTTCCGGCTTCATCATCAGACCTTGAAACCTAATCGTGGTCAAAATTCATTCCAAGACTTTTCTAACAAGTCCAAACACAGCTATGATACGATGTTCCATCATGAAGTTCTCTTTTTATATATATGCTATGGTTAACCATTTTATATCTTTCACCACATATTTTATTATAATTTGCATTTTTTTATTTATTTTTTTTTTTTTTATAAGAAGGTATGACTATCTCAATGCATTTTTAAGCAATTATGATTATCTAAATACTAGCTTATTGTGAATCCGTTTTTGTGATTATGGGAAATATAACAAATTTAAATTATCAATTTTTCTTTTATATTATCAATTTTATATTCAATTTCCAGATTTTAAGAATTAATAAGAATTCTTAACCCTTCGGTTACGTAATGACCGAATTTGGTTGCACATCAGAACACTGTTGACTACGTAACGACCAATATTGGCGGCTTGCTCCCGGAGCGCACAGTAATATTATTTTCTAATTCGAACGCATCCTAAAATCCATACCAAATATCTCATTATTACAATAGATACATAGACGGTCGCTAGAATAATTTCGCGTGTCATTTCGCGGATATTTCTGGTAAAATTCCGTTGTCAAACAATATTTTTTTCTCTCTCCAGAAATCATCAAAATTTTTAGATTTCAGAAATCATAAATATTTTTGTACGTAAATAAGCAAAACGAAATATTAACTTTGATAGAGAATCTAATAAAGATCACAATAGTATTTACCATTTCTAAATAGGGTTCCGTATTTTTCCGTAAGACAAGTACAAGTTAGAAATGCCTAATTTTTTTTTACTTTTTAGATTTTCTCATATTTATTCATAATTATCTAATTGTTTTACAAAATCAGATTTCAATATTATATATAAGAAATTTCAATGCGATCATTGCATATTTTACCAGATTGTTTTTATGATTGCTATAGTAGTTCCATAGTTATAGTATTTTTTGTCGAGCGCGGAAATATTGCATGAAATTCCAATAAATTGCCGCTGTCCGCCATGAAATTAGGCCGCTACTCGAAGGGTTGTTTAAATTCTCTCAAGTTTTTTGTATTCTACAAAACTTATTTTTTAATGTTGGTTTATACATATATTTACCACAATTTAGAGGTCCGCCTTAGAGCGGGCTATTGCCTAGTTAGGCGACATTAAAATAGGATCACTGACAACATTTTCTGGCATAACATGTTATCAGTTTTTTGCTACTGGATTTTCGTCTATGACATGTTGACATACGTTGATTTGAAACAGATTCACCTGAGAGGATATTTCAAAAATATCAATGTTTTAATCGTATTTAATTTATCAGGCGATTTATTAAAATGTTAAAGATCTATGTAGAGACGAGTCGTCTGGAGCTCAGCCGTAGGTTAGATCGGTTGGAGATAACGAGTTTTATGCCCGGTACCATACCCATTATTGTGAAATACTTTAGAGAAATGTCTGATGCGTTCTGTGGATGACGAAGTCTCCAATCGCAGCTGTTGCATCCTATTTTCTATTTTCTATTTTCTCAAATATCATACTATTTTCTATTTTCTCAAATAAAACTTAAAATACATGTTAATATTAAAAATTAACTAAAAGAATTAGAAATGAAATTAGATGAATTCACCGAATCAAATTAATTAAGATGTCATAAAAAAATATAAAAAAGTATATGTGACTCAAAATAAAAATAATATTTAGTCGCATTCATGTAATAAAATTAAACAAATAAATTAAAATGAAAATTTTTTAAATTTAAGACGAATGTATAATTTATAATCATTTGAAATAAAAAAAAATTATACTATTTTAAATCATATCACCCGTGGTTAATTATATGTAGTCTTTAATAATGTGAAAAGTATTTTCTAAAAGAAACTTTTTAAACTCATTCTTGATTATGCTTTAATTTTCAATGTCCATAAGATGTGGGGTACATATTAAAAAAAATATATTATATAATCACGACATTATTTAACAACATATTCGCTACTCGATGTCCGATTGGTAGTTTTATGCTGAAAAAGTGATAATCATTCATTTTATATTCCACTCTAACGTATTGGGCTGTTGCGCTCGCATGAACTAATTCCAATTTTAGTTCTCAAAGAAACGCAATCGGGTCCATTAATACATTTTGTTAGTGAATTATCTTTTATTTATATAAAAACTTTACTTTCTTCTACAGCTAGACTGTTTTTTTACAGGGGTTCGCAGTCATCAGTAAAATTTAATAGGGGTACTGGAGCTTCATTTAATAAGGGTAAGTTTGAGAAACCCTGATCTAGGGTATTCGATAAAAATGTCGTTATTATAAAAATGTCAACTCGGAACACTTACGCACGTCGCCCTGTCAAGTTAATTTACTCTGAGAAAAGGGAACTTGAGTTGAAGGCGTCGCTTTTCATTTTAGTACGGCAAAGGCTAGCCGAACGACACGTGCCGGGGGGAAAGAAATTTTCAATATTAATTTTCTTATTATGTCAGCTGGAGAGGCTTTAGGGCCGGGTCACACGGTGCTGTGCGGATGCGTCGTCCTACATACAAATATCCATGGTATGTCACACGGTACGTTCCGGCGCCGCACCGCACGCGTACCGGTAATATGCGCCGGAGCGGCACCGCTCAGTTGTTAAGTGCAGCCTAAGGAGGGTACATGCTTGCCTGTTTCATTTGTTTGTCGGTCACACTCGGTCACACTCACGGGTCAACACCCATCCGATGGCCTCCACGCATGGGGTGCGAGCCTGGGTAGGACACTGGGTCAACCAGTCTCCCCTGGGAATCAATCCTCTGGCGCTCCTGGACGGTCTGCGCACCGAGCGGCGCAAGCCAATCGATTGTGCTCTCCGACTAACAATCGGGGGAGTCTGAGAACTGTATTGTTTCCTATAGAGCGGGGGTAGTTGTCTACCTTACGGCGACTGCTCTTGAAATGACCATTGGCCATCCGATCCCGGTTCAGAGTCGGGCAAAGGACGCCTTGGTCCGCGATAGATTCGGTGCACTCCGTTTCACCGCTTCGTAAGGGAGAGGACCGCGCAAGCGACCTCGAACTCGAAACCAATCGAGAGACCGGAGAAATCTGGTCACAATTGGTAGTTAGGGCGCGAGTGCCGCCCGCCAGGTAACATACCTGGCTACTCGCGGTAAGGCGTTGGTCTCTAACGGGTTGTGGCGTAGCTAGACGTCGGATTTGTTATGTCCAAAGTCTTCTACGCTCACTGCACGGTCGATAGAACGATGAATCGTTAAAACGTCCTGCGGTGACGGGTTCGCCCGTTGTGGTTGACATCTCAATATGTTTCATTTGTTTGTAAGTATTTTTGTTCATTTTTAATCGAAGTGTTTAAAATGAGTACCAACGAAGAAGATATTGGCATTGACTACCTCATTTCACTGGTTCTACGTTTCAACCATACCAGCAAAGTCGCAACAAACATTATCAACCAGAGAGCAGCTGCAGATTACATGAATGTGCCTCTCATAAGAACAGCTTTTGATCAAAGAAATTTCTCGTTCATTGGACCAAAAATTTATAACATCCCATGTTTGTATAAAAGAGACACCTAGTAAGCAAGTCTCCAAGAAAGAGTTAAAGAAGTGGCTACTAAGTGATTGCAACTCTCTTATAGACAAAAAAATATGTTAAAATATTTAACTGAGTATTTGTTGTTGAATATTTTTTATAACTATGACAATTACGATTATTGTAACTGTTTTTAATTGATATTTAACTATTTGAATTATTTTTATAACTGATTATTTGATTTTGTTTATGAGTCTCTGATGAATATAATGATTTTATTTATTTATTTATTTATTTAAGAATTAATTACTATGAAACATTGATTAGCTTACAAAAATAGCAGTAACCGAATGGAAAAACCTTAACCTTTTGCTTATTTGTTTCTGTCACCCAACTGGGACTAGCCCGTTCTAGGGTGGACAGGACTCAGGACTCTAATATTACAGTCAAGTTTGCTTGATTGCTTGATTGCTTATTATTTTAACCGCCTACCATGTAACATAAAAGACAATAGCAGCTTCAGAACAATCCAAAAACTTTTAAAGGATTTTTTTACAACAAATACGTTTTACTCTATTGAGGAATTTCTAAATTTTACAAAATGACTATTGTCACAGCCCCTTTATTTTAATGTAATGCGTATAATGATTATTTCATTTGTTGATTGTTTCTGCTTGAATTAATTATTTTATTGATTATTTGAGTTATATGGTATCTTATATTTAAATGTAATTACAATGTATTCAGATTCTTCTTGGACAAAACATTATAAAAATTAGTTTGATTGATTATCTGATTATTGATGATTATTGATTTTGTTTGATTGTTTTCTGATATTGATTATTTTAATTGTTGATGGTTTTAGTTTTACTGCTTGTTGATTTCGCCTTATATAGCTTCTACTTTATGAAGTTTCTTCTAAAACGAAATGTTGTATGCTCTCTGGGCAGTTTGTTACTTAAAAATTGTATGTTTTTTTTTAAATTTCACACAATAAAGAACTTGAACTTGAACTTGAACTTACAAATGTACAAATGTACAAGTACAAGATTAATGGTTTTATTATTTTATTTTATTTATTTTTGGATAAACCTATTTATTATATATTTTGAATTTTATTATAATTATTTAATAATTACCATGTTTTTAATAATTTCACGTATTCCGTACTTTTAAAAAAAATACTTTTTTATTTGTGATTTTGTTTTAATAACTCTTTTATATTAATTAATGTATACTGCGTTTATAAAATGTCCGCCCAAGCACAAGCTCTGCTTAGTTGGGCGACATCGGACAATAAACATCATCTTATAAGAGTTTAATTTCTTGCTGTGGTTTAATTAATTTGGTATAATATTTTATTGATGTGTTCTAGTGTACATTGTGTTTTTTGTGAAATTCTTTATAAATAAATAAATTAATTAATTAACTAATACACTATTCGTCCACTGCGGCGTCGTAGTAACGTTGCGGCGCCGCACCGTGCACTGTACGTGTGTACGCCCATAAGCGAAATTTTTGCAGTACGTCGCCGCACCGCATCGTGTGAACCGGCTCTTATGTAGAATTTTCATAATTTAATGCTTTGGCATATTATATGAAAATTCTGGAAATATATTTATTTAAAGATGGTACTGTAAACCCTTTAAGTAGCAGCATAATTTCATGGCAGACCGCGGCAATTTATTGGAATTTATAAATAAGATATAAACGAATTTACCGCATGAAATTTGTAGCACCCAACGTTTCGGTGACGTTGCAGCTGCCGTTGTCCAGGGTAGACTGTCTACCCTGGCGGCTGTCTACGGCGGCTGCAACGTCACCGAAACGTCGGCTGCTACAAATTTCACGCGGTAAATTCGTTTATATCCTATTTATAATTTCAAACAACCGCGATAATTGGAATTTCTTGCATTATCGCCGCGCTCGACAAAAAGTACTATAAGTATGGAATTACTATAGCAATCATAAAAAGAATAACTGTGCAATGATGGCATTGAAATTATGTGTATAGGTCGTTACGTAGCCGAAGGGTTAAGTGTATTCCTTTATGATTCCTTTTATACATTTGCAAAAAACTTAGACAAATAATTATAAAAATCTACCACTTAAAATACATTCTCAGATACAATCAGCTGAGAAGTCTGTATTTTTCCCTGGTCGAATCTATTATTGCTTATGGAATTACAACCTACGGCAACACATTTAAAACTTATATATCCCGGATCACATCTCTACAACATCGTATTTTAAAAATAATAGTTCCAAACAAGATTCGAAACAAATTTAGAAACGACCAGATAGGACTTTTCAAGTATTGTGACATATTACCAGCTAATGCATTATTTATTTATAGACTGACAGTTCAATATTTCGAGACTGACGAGTTCCGAAATTATGTCCAACATAAACACAGCACTAGACAGATACAAAATGAACGGCTACTCGTCCCTCCTTTTCGTAACCTTTATGGCAAAAGAAGATTGAATTGGCTAATCCCTCATTTATTCAACAAAATTCCTTTAAATTAAAAAAAAAATAAAAAAATGTACAAAAAAAACAAAAAAAAGAATTAAAAATAGTTAGCTTTAAAATAAGTGAAAGTGAAACACAAGTGTAAATGATACGAATAATATTCATGTTTTTATTTTATTAGCATTAAGTACGTTATTTTTTTATGTAAATATTATCAAGGGGGTGGCTTTCTGTGCCGACTAATCCTTATCAATATAGCAGATAATGCAGCAGATATATTATTAAATGGTCAAAATGGCCCCTAAAGTTGCACTGAAAGTCACCCTATCATAATCTCCAGCAGGTAAGCCTTAGGCTTGGCTGGATTTTATACAAAGCTGTATTTTAAAAAATGGTTATTAAATTAAAAAAAAAAAACATCAATTTGTCCACATAAACCTTTAGTCACAATAACCCTGGCGGTATGGCCGGAAGATATTGCCACTTGGCAATAGGCCCACCGCATTGTATTTTCTGTGTGTGCAATTAAGCTTTTCGAACAAACAAACAAACCATATAGAAGACCATATAGAAGTATATAAAATCGAAGACTATCGCGGTTGTTTGACATTATAAATAGGATAGAAAACGAATTTACCGCGTGAAATTTGTAGGACCCGACGTTTCGGTGGCGTTGCAGCCACCGTTGTCTAGGGTAGACTGGTCTAGGGTAGGGTAGTCTACCTAGTCTAGGGTAGGGTCTAGGGTAGGGTAGGGGTAGGGTAGTCTACCCTAGACAACGGTGGCTGCAACGTCACCGAAACGTCGGGTCCTACAAATTTCACGCGGTAAATTCGTTTTCTATCATATAGAAGTATGTTTTTGTAAGGATCCTACATAAAAGTAATCAAATTATTATTTCCCTCCAGTATTAGCACGTGTAGCTTCATAATTTCATTCCTCTCTACCTTAATGACAATTTTAATACCACTGTTGAATATTAAGCACTTTATGTATTGAAAACACAATTCCAACTGAAATTAAGCACCTAAAAGTCTAGGTGGGTTGATGGATGTTACAACTCTGACAACCCTTTTTGCTCAAACTTTGTTGTCAGAGGGGGTTTGGCCACGAATTTAAGTCGGCAGTTTAATTCTAATGAGCGACGACTCGAACGGAATTACAAATGACTGTGTGTTTCTAGGGTAAAAGCACGATGGAAGGTTATAGTCTAAGAGCCAGGGACAAAAAAAAACAGGTATTTTTTAAAAGCTTTTAATTACATTGTAATGTTAGTTATGTTGTTAGTTTGCTTAGATCAAATCATGCAAGCTGAGTTAGAACCACTTTCTCTTATCCTATGAAGTTGAAATTTTAGATGTTGGTTGAGTTCCGATGTCAATACATTTTTATGGTGAGAATGACCTGATTCTACAGCCAAGATCGGCTTTCGACAAGGTTACTCTTCCACGGTCAACAGCACAGACAGACAATTTTGTAAACACATTCAATTATGACAGCCCGTTCTAAATTTTACCATGACATGGCTTCTGCACCCAGTATTGGCTCCCGACGAGGGGACTCCTCGGGATCCAATACTGGGTGCGGGAGCCAATACGGTCACGGTTAACAGCACAGAAAAAAAGTTTTGTGTCGTATTCAATTAGGGAGCTAATGGACCCATGATGGGTTGGCCGCGAAGACCCATGTGTTCAGGGTCGGTCACACTCACGGGTCAACACCCATCCGACGGCCTCCACGCACGGGGTGCGAACCTGGGTAGGACTCTGGCCTTAAACAGTTTCCCCTGGGAATCAAACCTCTGGCGCTCCTGGACGGTCTGCGCACCGAGCGGCGCAAGCCAATCGATTGCACTCTCCGACTAACAGTCGGGGGAGTCTGGGAACTGTATTGTTTCCTATAGAGCGGGGGTGGTTGCGTACCTTACGGCGACTGCTCTTGAAATGACCATTGGCCATCCGATCCCGGTTCAGAGTCGGGCAAAGGACGCCTTGGTCCGCGATAGATTCGGAGTACACCGTTTCACCGCTTCGTAAGGGAGAGGACCGCGCAAGCGACCTCGAACTCGGAACCAATCGAGAGACCGGAGAAATCTGGTCACAATTGGAAGCAAGGGCGCGAGTGTCGGCCCGCCAGGTAACATTACTGGCTATCTCGCGGTAAAGGCGTTAGTCTCTTGCGGGTTGTGACGTAGCTGGATGTTGGATTGTATTGTCCAAAGTCTTCTACGCTCACTGCAGGGCGATAGAACAAAAAATCGTTAAAACGTCCTGTTGTGACGGGCTCGCCTGTTGTAGTTGACACCGCAAGATGTTAGTCAGAGTGCACAGTCGATTGGCTTACGTCGCACGGTGCGCAGACCGTCCAGGAGCGCCAGAAGTTTGATTCGCAAGGGAAACTGACTATAAGGCCAGAGTCCTACCCAGGCTCGCACTTCATGCGTGGAGGCCGTCGGATAGGTTTTGACCCGTGAGTGTGACCAACCCTGAACAGAATGGGTCTTCGTGGCCAACTCAGCAAGGGCCCATTAACCCCCACAGGACTGCGATAGCCAGGGTTGGTTTCCAACGAGGGAGCTCCTCAACGGCCAAGCACACAGACACAAAATTTTGTATGCGCCTTCAATTATGATAGCCCGTTCTAAGTATCACTATGACATGGCTGCTGCACTTATAAAAAAATGGAGTCGTTTTTTTTAAAATTAAAATTTTGTGTATTATCCTATCAATTGATCGTTGAGATCTTGAGCTATGTACTGGATTCTGCGATTCATGGTTTTTTGTAAAGTTTTTTTTGTAATGATTATTACCTCTCCATTATCTTCGCCATTATCATACAAATAATTGGATTATATTGAATGAGTTTTTATTTTGAGTTTTAGACATAGTCCTACGAAATGTTGCCTACGAAATAAAGGAATAATATAGATAACGTACATTGTCATAATATCTCTATTGACCACTAAAGGCCAATAGTAATATGAGAATTACAGAGTCTCGACGTCATGTCACATCACTCTTAATCAGTCTTAATATTATTACTTACTAATTAAATATATTACTTTGTTATGCCTGTATATACCTCAATTGCCATGTTTTCCTAGCTACCTCAAACAACCCATTGTAGAATTTGCTTGCAGATCACGTCCTGTACATATGCGGGTGCGTTTGCCACTGGATAGCATTGATCAGAAAAAATGGAAGATTGGTCTTTGCATCTATCTACGAAAAACACAATTGCCCGAATTAAATACGGCACAGTTGTCCACGGATGTGGCAGATAATGATTCCGTGCAGCTTGGGCCATATGACCGGTTTGTTTCCTTGGGTCGACGCAACTAACGGATTAACTCTTATCCGGTAGCCTCTAAAGAAGCTAACGGGCCCTGTTGGAGTTGGCAACAAAGACCCATTTGTTCAGGGTCGGTCACACTCACGGGTCAACACCCAACCGGCGGCCTCCACTCATGAAGTGAAATCAAAGTGATTTTGCAAAACCAAGACCTACGAAACCAAAGTCATTTGTGCAAATTAATGTGCGCCTGTGTGCATTTTAAGCGTGTATAGAAGGGTCATTTTTGTATAAATTTTCCTAATATCCAAAAGTCTCAGCTCGGTGATAGATTGTTTGATGGATGTAGAACTGGCTTTCTAACCTTGACCCTCGGGACAGCTTTCTGTGCTTTAACAAGTGGATCTAACGCCGAGTGTGTAGTATACCCCCCCCCCCCCCCCCCCCCCCTCCTTCCCATCCTGATAAGCCATATGAAATTGTACTGTGGCTAGCGCGTAGTAGACATTAATAAGATATTTTACTGTATCTCAACGTAGGTACTCTCAAATCGAAATGTCATTATTTATGGTGTCAATGCATGGTGAAATATATGAATCATTTTCCAGTATCCTAGATATATAATGGTCTATTTTTTTTTTATTTATTTTTTTTTATTCTTGAAACAGACAGTACAAAAAACATATTTACTGAATCAAAATATAACAAACATAAACCATTTATATGTTACCACCTATTTAACGGTAATATAGTAAGGTATTCTACATAAAAGAAAAGTTTAAAATATAGAAGCATTTTTAAAGTGAAATTATTAGTGTTTTTTAAATAAACAGAAAATATTCTGAAAATTAATTCCTAAGTTACTAAACAGTCGAAAGTATTAAAAAAGTAAATATAAAGTAAAGAGAGTAGAAAAAAACAGTAAAAAGACTCATAAACATGTATATAAATTAGGTAATGAAACACATTATGAGAACGAAAAATAGAAAAAAGGAATAAGTTATGTAAATACCAAGATAAGAGGATAATAACTATTTTCATAATAAACAGATTACTCAATTAAATTGTAATATAATTTCATAATTAGATTTTTAAATCTTTCTGGGGTTACAGCATATCAACATCCATAAACACCGAGTTGTAATGACGACAACAGGGTCCGCCATGTAACGTTTTTTTTTCAACTAGTGCTTATTTCGTGTATGGCAACACTTACCTCATGTCTGATTTGACAGATAATTAGTTTTATCCTTCCGCTGAACGAATATGGTTGTGTATATGCTTGAACAACGCTGGGAAATCTTGCGACATTACTTTGAAAATCATGGTAATGTTGCAGAATGTGTGCGAAAATTGCGTACGGATTTTGGAAGAAGAGAAGCACCGTCAGCTCCGTATGTTCGTTACCTTGTGAAAAAAGTGAAAGAAACTGGCATCCTCATCGATAAACCAACGCGTGAAAAGCCAAAAACAGTGCGTACACCCGAGAATATTGCTGCTGTGGCCGAAAGTGTGCGTGAATCGCCATCAACATCAGTTCACCGTCGTTCTCAACAATTGGACATTTCGCAGACATCATTGAGACGAATTTTGCGTAAAGACCTTGGTATGACGCCGTACAAAGTCCAATTTGTTCAGGAGTTGAAGCCAACTGACCATCCAATGCGTTTTCGCTTCGCTAAGTGGGCCTGCGATCGACTTGCAGAAGATGCGGATTTTGCCAAAAAAATCATCTTTTCAGATGAAGCTCATTTCCATCTTGGCGGGTATGTAAACAAGCAGAATTGTCGCATTTGGGGCACAGAAAACCCGCACGCATTCATTGAAAAGCCGGTGCACCCAAAACGAGTCACTGTTTGGTGCGGATTTTGGTCCAAAGGCATAATTGGGCCATTTTTCTTCGAAAATGAGCAAGGAGTGGCCGTTACCGTCAATGGCGATCGTTATCGGGCCATGTTGAACGAATTTTTGTTCACAGAAATTGAAGAGGAGGATATTGGCAACATTTGGTTTCAACAGGACTGCGCTACGTGCCACACAGCCAACGCTACACGATGTTTTGCGCCCTGTTTTTGAAAATCGCATTATCAGCCGCAGAGCTGATGTCGTTTGGCCACCTCGGAGCTGCGATTTGACACCGTTGGACTACTTTTTGTGGGGTGCCGTCAAAGATAAGTGTTACGCCGACAAACCAGAGACAATTGACGCTTTAAAGGACAATATTCGTGAAGCCATTGGTGAAATACAGCTGCACACAATCGATAATGTACTTAAAAATTGGACCCATCGTGTAGGCTACTGCATGGCCAGCCGAGGCAGCTATTTGAATGATATTATTTTCCATCATTAACCGGAGGGATTGTACTTTCAAATAAAAAAAGAAATTTGAAAAAATATTCAGTAGTTTTTTTTTATAGCATTTTCAAAAAAAAAGTTATTTGGCGGACCCTTTATAAAGAAAAGCATTTTGTGCATAGTTAAATTAGATTTTTAAATGTGTCTGGGGTTGTGGCAAATATATCAACATCTATAAACACCGAGTTGTAATGATGACAAGCTCTATAAAGAAAAGCATTTTGTGCATAGTTAGAATTGACAATTGGCAGTTGAAAGGTTCGTTGAGAGCGAGCTGGTCGAGGGGGCACGAAAAATATTAGGTATTATGAGTATACCCAATACGTTAAAATGCAACTGTTATCTCGCGCAGATTTATTACCACGTTTGCAAAGCACATCCGTTTTTTTATCGATCAATGGTCGGGAGGCAGGAAGAATTGTGCCCTGTTTAAAGTTGTACGCGTCACATTCAAATAGTACGTGACCTGAACGCGTTTCCTGTAAAAAATGTGCGGACGTGACAAACATCCGTTCCGCTGATTTACGGTTTGTCGATATAACAAGCGATCGAGGGTGACAGTCGGAAATGGAAAACGCAGGGTTCGTTTATTTCATTGATGTGATTATGCTACTGAAGGGTCATGAGGGATAATAATCAAAATCAACTTTATAAAATTTTTGGTAATTACATTTTAAAATTTACTTATACGTAATAATAATACGTGACGATTATTATTACGTAACAATAAATACGTAATAATAATCGTTATTTTAGCTAGGGTTTGAATAGAAAGAATATATAGTTAGTCGTAAACCTTTGGGAGGAATACAAAAACGCCCGAAACGAATACAACAAGGCCATTGTTAAATCCAAACGAAGAAGCTGGAGGGACTTTTGTGAGAGAGTGGAAACAGCTTCCGAAGCTTCCAGGCTCAACAAGATCCTCAGCTCTAACAACCGCCCCTAGCTGGGATGCCTTAAACGACCAGAGGGGGGGGGGGGGGCACACAAACGACACCAAGGAAACCTTGAAGCTCCTAATGGAAACACACTTTCCGGGCTTCACGGAATCCTTACACCCAATTGCCGCAGGGGAGAACTCCAAGAGGCTCCACAAGCCCAGGGAGTGGGCCCTTGCAGCCAAGATAGTTAATCCAAAAGCAGTAGAATGGGCCGTGAGCACCTTCGACCCCTACAAATCACCTGGACCGGATGGAATATACCCAGTCCTACTACAAAAAGGGCTAAGCCAGCTGCTGGGCCCTCTTACAAAGGTACTCAGAGCGAGCATAGCCCTCAGACACGTCCCTCATGCCTGGAGCAGCGCAAGAGTCACGTTCATTCCAAAGGCAGGCAGGAACGGCCACATCTTTGCCAAAGACTACAGACCCATTAGCCTCACCTCCTTTCTCCTGAAATCACTGGAGAGACTAGTTGACGGCTACCTGAAAACCAACCACCTATGTAGCTCTTCAACCGCTTGCTGATGCTCAGTATGCCTATAGGGAGGGCAGATCTACGGACACTGCCCTACATCACCTGGTGAGCACAATAGAGACACAGTTAGCGGCGAAAGGTTACGCTCTGGGAGTATTCCTGGACATCGAAGGAGCATTTGACACCACATCATATGCAACTATAAAAAACGCTATGCACAGACGAGGAATACCAGAGACCATTATTAACTGGACATTGAGTATGCTATCAAATAGGAATCTGACCGTCTATCAAGGCGACACCTCCATCACGGGAATCTCTGCCAAGGGCTGTCCACAGGGTGGAGTCATCTCCCCACTCTTGTGGAGCATCGTTGAAGACGAACTCCTAACAGATCTACAAAACCTAGGCTTCTCTGTCTACGGCTACGCTGATGATGTGGCCATCGTAGTAAGAGGAAACTTCCTATCAATACTTAAGGAGCTCATGGAAAAAGCGCTTAAGACCACCCAAGACTGGTGCCAGGCCAGAGGTCTGTCCGCTAATCCAAGCAAGACTAAGGCCATGATTTTCATCAGAAAATACAAACCCGATCCCGTTGAGTGTCTCAAGCTCTGGGATAAGGAGATAGAATACGCTACAGTAGTCAAATACCTTGGAGTCTATCTAGACCCAAAGCTCAATTGGAAGCACCACCTCGAGCGCAAGAGAACAACCTTCTATGCCTCCTTGTGGACGTGAAAAAGAGTCATGGGAAAAACCTGGGGGTTCAAACCCAGAGTCGCCTTATGGCTATACAGGGCAGTACTGCTGCCTAGACTAACCTATGCTGCAATAGTCTGGTGGTCCAGGGTGAAAAAGCTTGAGACATTAAAAATGCTTAAAAGCCTTCAAGGTAACTACCTGAGGGCTGCAACTGGCGTCGTGAAGACCAGCCCAACAGCGGGATTAGAGGTGGCACTCTGCTGCCCGCCTCTGGACATCATCATCCACTCCGCCAGACTTACAGCATACAGACTGAAGTGTTTGGGCGAGTGGAAGCGAGGAGGGCACAATCATCCTGAGCTAAACCTCCTCCACAAAAGCCCATTCACTCTGACCCAGGATCGACTACGGAAAAAAAATTCGGTAGAGAAATCCTATGAAATCCTATTCCCCACCAGGGAAGAATGGAAAAATCCGCAGTGGCTTCAAAGCCACAACGCAGACGCCTGATTCACCGACGGCTCAGGAACAAATGGACGTTTTGGGGCAGGCGTGTATGGACCCAAAACCAACCATAGAATCAGCATCCCCCTTGGACAATACGCCACGGCTTTCCAAGCCGAGGTATTTGCCATATTGGAATGCATAAAACTACAAAGTCGACTTGAGGTGAAAAACAGACAAATCCTCATCTGCTCTGACAGCAGAGCAGCACTGGACGCTCTGGCTAAAGCCACCACAGAATCTTCTCTGGTCTGGGACTGCATGCAGGAGCTCAACAAATTGGGAAAATCCAACAAAATTACCCTAATATGGATACAGGGTCACCAAGGCATACCCGGAAACGAAGAGGCCGACAGACTGGCAAAACTCGGCACACTGGAATGCCCAGTGGAGCCAGCTGTAGGGGTCCCCTTCGCTACAGGTAAGAAAATCATCAGGGACTGCTTGGAGCAGGAACATCGGGCTTCCTGGGAACAGAGTCAGGGATGTCGCCAGGCAAAAGCCATGATGGATCAACCACTACAGAAGAAAACCAAGGCCCTACTTGACATGAGCAAGAAGAACCTTAGAACCACTATCGGTCTCCTCACCGGACACACGACCCTTAGAGCTCATCTATTCAACCTTGGCTTGACTGAGAGCAAGGATTGCCAAATATGTGGCGAGGAACCTAAAGACAGAATACACATTGTTGGTCGTTGTCCAGGGCTCGCCTCCAAAAGACACAGTTTACTGGGACGAGCCTTTCTCGAACCCAGCGATCTGCCCAACTTGAAGGTCAGTGACCTACTTGGACTGGTAAGAAGTACCGGGCTACTAGCTGACCACTGACCTAACCACACAGTGGGTAGTTACAAAAGACCTTACAGATCTAGGTGACATCAAGGGCTGGAAACAAGCCCCCCACTCAATCTACTACTACTACTACTACTAGTCGTAAACCGAATATATTTAGGTTTCAAAAAGAAATACATTTTACACAAATTATACCTACCTCAGAAAAAAAATGGTTTAGAAAGGCCAAAAAACATGTTTTCATGTTTTTTTAAAAACTCATATTTGAAAAAGAATCATCGAAATCAGTTTATATCAGTTTGATTTACATTTGAAAAATAAATATATGTTTGTTTTAGTAAAAAAAAATATTTTTGAGATGTTAAAAATTGCAAATTTTACTACCGCTGCAGAAATTATAATATCTGCTTGCGACGGTAATAGCAAGCGTAATTTTGCCTGAAACAAAAAAAAATAAATGAGGTAATAATTTTGACAATATATTTTGTAGATTAACTAAAACAAATTAAACGTTAAACGCCCATCATCGCTTAAATCAACGGCATTTGCCGGCAGTGTGGCCAGGGCGTTATAACAATTATTTTCCAAAGTTCCATTCCATACCATGGCTCCATATTCGGCAGACCCCACCGAAGGCATTTTAATGAGGGCGCAGAATTTGTTTTCGCCTAGGGCGCCAAAAACCCTAGAGCCGGCATTTGAGCAATACAACGACCCATACCTTATTGTCCACCCGTCTAATAGCTAAACTCAACTAAATGTAAAGTTATTCGGAACTGTTTAGGGGCTCCGACATGTCTAAACTTGTTCAAGACTTGCTTTGTCGCGGTGGCATTGCGATTTATTCTAGGCGCCCTCGACATTTTTCTAACAAAATTCGTTACGTTTTCTCGACGCACATTGTTATATTTCTGGGAGGCGAAATCTGCGCCTGAAGGACAGCACGAATTGTAAAGGGAAATAAGGAAAAACTAATTTAAGTCGGATGAATTGAAGTGGTTCTTTTCTCGCCGTAGCGCTTCTTGGCCATTCGTTTGCGACAGATACTCGATATGCTCGAACGGACTCTACGAAATAAGAGACTTATTTGGTGCTTTGTCTGACGAAAAAATGTTACGCTAGTTACGTTGGAGAAAACTTGGAAACAAAAAACATTCTCATTTCTCCAAACGACATTGACACTGTTTGTCTTAGCTTAAAATTATTGAATTGACGTAAACTCATTTAAATTTCTATTTAATCTAATGTATTCGCTGCATGCTAGAAACCATTATTTCTCAGCTATATACTTCTATTAAAACTAACTTAAAATTAACGCTAATTTCAATAACAAGAAAAATGTTACGCATGAAATACTAAAATAAAGATTATTTAAATAATATAAAATCGTTTTTAAAAACACGTTTAAAAAAAACGTTTTTAAAAACACATTTATTTTCTCATTGTTAGTGTGATCGTGCATCTATTTTCTAAAATTAAACAAATTTATTATAGTGAGGGGTTCACTGTAAAATATTGACTTTGCGACGACGATTCCACCCCCATAAATAGTTAAATTATGTAGAATATAGACATCCGACTTATAGACAAGACAATCTACTGTCTAGTTCACCAGGAACCCGTTAGAGACCGACGCCTCACCCCATAACTACCAATTTTGGCAGGATAACTCCGTCTGAAATTAACCTTCAGGAAACCTCCGTCCTCCCGACTGGTTACGGGTCCAGAGTCGCTTACGCGACCTCTACCTGTTGTAATACAGCGGTAATTCAGTTTTAATTTATCGCGGACCGATCGGAAAACAAAATGGATCTTGTGGCCCAAGATACACGAAACCGTTCACCACCAATGACTTCAAGGGCAATCCTCACCTACAAAGTTCGTCGACCTGGTGTCTTGCATATTTTTCTTACGGATAATATAATAAATAACAACATATATTTAAATAGGCTGCGATTATTTGCAAATTTAAGTTGGATACTATACTTAGTATTATAAATAACTTGACTGCTAAATTAAATTATCTAGAGATAAATTACAAAACATCGGATTCTACTAAATAACATATATTCAATAGGCAATATATTTAAATATATTTGCCAAATTTCTCTCACAAGATATCAATCAAAAAAAATATTTATTTTTAGTGGTCTACATAAGTACCACACAGTTTTTATAAATCGTTACCATTCTTTATGGTGTGTTGCAGTTGTGGGGCCAGGTTTGTAAACAACGTGGTTATATGTTGTACAAGAAAACAGACTGTTTATAAAAAAAAAAACATTTTCAGAAAGTTATGTATATACCAGTGCCAAACATGACACAATTATTTTACATTTGAGCCACTTATGTCCCATATTTTAAAGTCCACTCGTCTAAACCACTGAACACAACTAACTACAAAGTGTTCAAAACTGATGATGGGATTCGACACGCCTAAACTTGTGACTTTCTTTTTCGCGGTGGCATGACGATTTATTCTAGGTGCCCTAACATTTTTCTAAGAAAACTCCTTACGTTTTCTCGACGCCCATTGTCATTTCTGGGAGGCGAAATCTGCGCCAGATGGACATCACGAATTGTAAAGAAAATAAGGAAAACTGATATAAGTCGGATAAATTGAAGTGGTTATTTTTTCGCTGTAGCGCTTCTTGGCCGTTTGTTAGCGTCAGATATTCGATATGTCCGAACAGGCTCTACGAAATAAGAGATTTACTCGTCCTTTGTTTGGAGAAGAAAATTACGCTAAATTCGTTGGTATAAACGTGAAACCATAAAGCATTATCTCTATTTCAAACGACATACCTTTGATTATAATACGTCTCAAGTATGTCTTAGCTTAAAATTAATTAAATGACGTAATCCCAATTAATTTCATAATATATCTGGAATATTGTCGCAGCCTAAAGGCATTCTTCAAATTTAATAATGCCATTATGGTTCAGCAATATTATTGTATATATTAGGTTCAGCAAAATTAAACTAAATTTATAGCTATTTTCAAAGCAAACTTTAAAACGTCAGTAATAAAATAACACAATAAAATTTACCTAAATAATAATTAGAGGTACGGTGTTTTCGTTTCCAAATAGACGGGAATTTATGCAAAAATTTTGTTATATTTGTGAAATATAGCAATTTGTGTTTTTTTTCGTGAAGATTTGAGGGGTGCTTTGGTAAGAAAACGTCGCATTTGCACTCAAATAATTGTGGAGAAATGGATTTGGATCTAAATTCAATGCCACAAACCGCCTCTGAAAAAAGATTCAATAAACTCTCTCGGCACATAAGATTAAATGCAACAATTGAAGCATACTTTCAAATTAATCGGCCATTTTGCCCATTCTTCTACGCTCATCCCACGGCTGAAAGAACGATCCATATTGTTATACCAGCCTGGGGTGACGGGCTCGCCTGTTTTAGTCGACACCGCCATCCTAATTGCTTACCTAATCAAAGAGGCTTACCTATTATAAAATATACTGTAAACTTGAGAACCAAATAGAATTTCACATGTCGCAAAAGCAACGATGGTAGCAGATATTTGCGACTTAATATATTGCGAAGAGGTAAGCCCTAACTTTGTTTTTTTTTGTTTATTTAGCGCTTATACCTCTTTAGCGGCAGCGACCCACGTTAATGTCAAAGTATTGACAAATACCTTACAGACGGCCGGCTTTTATACCACCATGTAGAAATGCTCAGTTGGTCACCCAACAAAGCACTAACCACGCCCGGCACTGCTTAAGTTGTGTGTTATTGTTATAATTTATTTAGTGAGCTGGCTATCTCACTAACGTGAAAATTACTAGATAACAGCACGATATTTAGAACACTCAAACGGGAGTACGTCTGTCTCGGCCGGCGAATAATTTATCACTAATTGGAAGGGGTAGGTAGGAAATAAATATATATGACACGGTATAATTAAAAACGGCATAACCAGTTATACATATACACTGGGAGTTAATGGGCCCATGCTGGGTTGGCCACGAAGACACATCCTGTTCAGGGTCGGTCACACTCACGGGTCAACACCCATCCGACGGCCTTCACGCATGAGGTGCGAACCTGGGTAGGACTCTGGCCTTAGTCAGTTTCCCCTGGGAATCAAACCTCTGGCGCTCCTGGACGGTCTGCGCACCGTGCGGCGCAAGCCAATCGATTGTGCACTCTGACTAACAGTCGGGGGAGTCTGAAAGCTGTACTGTTTCCTATAGAGCGGGGGTGGTTGCGGACCTTACGGCGACTGCTCTTGAAATGACCATCGGCCATCCGATCCTGGGTGAAGAGCCGGGTAAAGGACGCCGTGGTCCGCGATAGATTCGGTATACACCGTTTCACCGCTTCGTAAGGGAGAGGACCGCGCAAGCGACCTCGAACTCGGAACCAATCGAGAGACCGGAGAAATCTGGTCACAATTGGAAGTAAGAGCGCAAGTGTCGGCCCGCCAGGTAACATTACTGGCTATCTCGCCTTACAGGTTGTGGCGTAGCTAGATGGTGGACTGTTTTGTCCCAAGTCTTCTACGCTCACTGCAGGGAGATAGAACGACTAATCGTTAAAACTTCCTGTGGTGACGGGCTCGCCCGCTGTAGTCGAGAAGCCAAGTTATACATATACAATCCAAAGTCGTAAGTATCACGTAATTTTAAACTGGCTCCTCTCGTCCATCTCTTTTGTAATATTACCATGATTTTCCTAGACGTAGTAACTTTTGTGCTGAAAAAGTCGGCACAAAAAGCCAGGATAAACGAAACGTTAACGAACAGCAGAGGTGGAATTCAGCTGATTAAATCTGCGCTTACGTGTATAAGCTCAACGAAAAATTTATACAGGAAATGAATGGCGGTGAAGGAGGACAGTGGGAGAGGACAAAGGCTGGGGGGGGGGGGGGGGTTAATGGCTTCCCATACCTTGTACTCGGGTGTGCGCAGTAATGCAGGTCATGATAGGTCGTGCAGACAGACGTTATTTGCAGCTTTCTTCCATTTGTGTTTCTTGAAAGCGACTCGTTCAGTTATGGTTAAAAAGATTTCTCAACTACAACGGGCGAACCCGTCACCTTAGGAAGTTTTAACGATTGTTCGTTCTATCTCTCGTGGAGTGAGCGCAGAAGACTTGGACAAAACAGTACACCCTCAAGCTCCTCCACATTCCCGTAAAAGGCCAACGAGAGATAACCAGGTGTGTTACCCAGCGGGCTTACACTCACGCAATTACTTCCAATTGCGACTAGATTACTCCGGTCTCTCGATTGGTTACGAGTTCGAGGTCGCTTGCGCGGTCCTCTCCCTTACGAAGCGGTGAAACGGTGTAAGCCGAATCTATCGCGGACCACGGCATCCTTTGCCCGGATGTTCAACCAGGATCGGGTAGCCGATGGTCGTTTTAAGAGCAGTCGTAGTAAGGTCCGCAACCACCCCCGCTCTATAGGAAACAGTACTGCTTCCAGACTGCTCTGACTAACAGTCGGGGGAGCCGACTGTTAGTCAGAGTGCACAATCGATTGGCTTACGTCGCACGGTGCGCAGACCGTCCAGGAGCGCCAGAATATTGACTCCTAGGGGAAACTAGCCCTAAGGTCCTACCCGGTCTCGCGCTTCAAGCGTGTAAGTCGCCGGATGGGTGTTGACCCGTGAGTGTGACCAACCCTAAACAGAATGGGTCTTCGTGGCCAACTCAGCAAGGGTCTATTAGCTCCCTCAGTTATGGTTACTCGGTAATTATTATTCGGTTGCGGCCGATTACAGGCAATTAGGAATCCCATTATCTATGGATTTTTCAATGATTGTGTAACCCCCGTCAGACGCACGTTTTCGCCACTTGATTTCAGGCGCAATGGCAGGTACATTGCGAAGGGACAGGTTTCGAAAATAACCGTTATTAAGTAACTGTATTAATATTGGCTCTCCAAAGTTTTCACTGACATAAAGCAATGTGTACTAATGGAATAAGTGAAATTAAATGCAAAACAAACAGGTTTAATAACTGTAAAAGTAATAAAAACTAAATTAATAAAAAATAAAACAGGAGTACATAAATATATTCATTTACAAACATTAAAATAAAATAAAAACTTTCATTCTAAAGCGCTTCAATACAATTAAAATTATATTTAATATATCACTAGCTGACCCGGCGAACTTCGTACCGCCTAACAGTCAATGAATGTCGTGTTGCAGATTAGCTGAACTTAATTTATGATTTTATGAAAGTAATACAATGAATACAAAAGAAATATTAAGTTCATTACTTTATTAAGATACTAACACAAAAACATATATATATATATATATATATATATATATATATGAATAGAGTGTCGCAAGACATGATTGAATTAATCTATTTACATATTGTGCAGCATGGGATGCACTCGATTTAATTCTCTCCATTGAAGCACCTTGTGATATACCACATTTTTTGTTTCTTTATCAGGCGCAAGAACAAATAAAGCGGATGAGTTTCCGACACGTGAACATGCCATGTAGAACTGACCATGAGAAAACACGGATTTACATTTTATATGGGAAAATGTTTTTCTTTTATTTTAATTTTTTGTCAATTTTTCCATTTTCGTTTTTAATATTTATTCTGATATTCGGGACGGAGACAAACACTACAAATTAAGAACCATGAAAATCGGTCCAGCCGTTCTCGAGCTTTAGTGTTCCAACAAACACGACTTTGTTTAATATATATTGAATAAACGATTATGATCGAATTTATAATATTCTTTTATTTTATTGAGATACTTATGATTTGGTTTGGACTCATTGATCATGTAACGTTTGCTTCTTACAATAATTATATTAATTATTTAATAAATAATATATGTAGGAAGGTCACATCTTACATGACCTTTTCTGCCAATAGCACATCTAACTAGGCGATAATTTGGCCCGTCTCTAGATTTGCATATTTTTATGC
Organism: Micropterix aruncella; assembly: GCA_944548615.1. Classification (NCBI taxonomy): domain Eukaryota; kingdom Metazoa; phylum Arthropoda; class Insecta; order Lepidoptera; family Micropterigidae; genus Micropterix; species Micropterix aruncella. The sequence continues at coordinate 8,356,444 of OX155975.1, forward strand.
AATTTTAAGAAACACATAAATATACCAATTTTATAAAATATATAGCTATGTAATAAATAAAAACATTTATAGTTCAATTTTATTATAATTTAATTAATAACAATAGATTAGTTATACTAAATAAATTGTCGTGCGTTGCGAAGAAGTTCACCAGATTTTACATATCCCTTGTTAAGTAGCCATCTATTAAGGTTTGCTTTAAATATTTTAATGTTAGAATAATATTTCCTGTCTTCACTTAGGGAATTGTATAATTTTGGGGCTATGTAGAATATATGTCTCTGGGCAAATGTTGTCGTGACTGATGGAATTATATATTTGATACTCGCGGACATTCTTGTGAACAGATTATTTTGAGTTCGTGCATGGTCATCTCTAAATTTGTGGAATACAAGAAGCGCTTGCTTGATGAATATCTGTTTACCTGAATAAATAAAAAATAGCTGGAATAAATAGGAAAAACGCACATTAAAATTAATAAAGAGTTTTGGTGCAACGAGGACGATGGACGATGCTGTTACTCTCCACGGCGCCGGTTAAGAAATTCAGTAAGGGGGATTCAATGCTGCCATGAAATTCACTGACCGTAATCAAACCAATCATAACATTATCAATACACTTATGGAGTTGGCGGTGGACTCCAGACTAGCGACCGGCTGTGGTAAGTTTAGGACAGCTGTCTTGCCACATTTGAGCGTGCACCTTACCACACATTAATTCCGCCTTGAACGGGATGGAATTTGAGATGCGGAAATCGCAGTTTTAAATATTTTTTCAAAGAGGGAGTTGATTATTCTCCTCGAGAGACCTTTACAGAGAATCGTCTGGCAGGCCACGTGCACCAACTTCCACCGCTTGAAGATGAGCAGTGAAGTTGTTCCTTGTGACGGAATTTGCGAAATCATGTTATTTCTTTAATTTGTTCTCATGGTTTTTATAATATTTGAATCCCATGGAACCTTAATTCTACAATAAATGCATTCAATATTGAGAATAAAGAGCTATATCTGGACGAAAGGCTGTGCATCCGAGACTTTCAGAAAATGTACACTGCATAGAGACCGAATCGAAATCCAGAATCCACCAGCTTTCTAGATTATTGAGATAGGTTATGTATTACTATTAGAATTTCTACGCATTTCATGCCCAATAAAAAATAGCAACCAAATAATATCAGAAATAAAATAATTTGCCTGTCATTTTGAGTTGTACTACTTAAGTTAAACCGTCCGACTCAGAAACTCTTTAAATTTCCCTTGTTATTTTATTCCGATATGAATTTAATAAATATTGTTTTTAAATAATTTAAAAACAATAATAACATTCCATTGTCGTTATACTGTGGGCAACTATGTATTAGCTAAATTATTACAACAGAGAAACTTACCAAAATTACAATTTCCTACCGTTTAAGGTGTCAGTAAACTCTCCATCCTTACCTAAAACAAGAAAATGCATACAATTAGATATCAAGTTATAAAAATATTTGATTTTCCTTAAATTTAAAGGAAATTCTTAAAAGGTGCAGTATTTTTTAAAATGATAAGAATCTCAAAGAATATAATGTATGTATTCTCATTTTGCATTTGTTGGTTTTCAGTTTTAACGACTTAGGACGAGACACCGGGAAAGGTACACAGCGGGCAGCCTCCCTCCTTGAATACCAGATTTAGAAGGATATCTCCTTCCGGAATTAATCTTCAGGGTATCTCCAACCTCCCGACTTGTGAGAAGTCACTTTCGCGACCTATAACAGCCGTATGTTCACCGGTGAATCGGTTTGAATCTATCGTGGACCAAAGGCATATCTTGCCCGGCTCTGAATTCACGATCAGGTAGCCTAAAGGTCATTTCAAGGGTGGTTGACGACAGGTCAACATCCACCCCAGCTGCTTAGGAGACAGTGTATTTCCATAGTCACCAGACTCCTTCAGCAATTAGTCAGAGTGCACAACCGATAGGCGTCCCCGAAAGGTGCGCAAACTGTCCAGTAGGGCCGGGATGCGATCTCACCAGGAGAAACCAGTCCACCAACCGTGTGGCCTGAGACACAAGAGTCTCATCCGGGGTAGCCTTCCGCACAAAGAGTCTTCTGAATAGAAGATAAATCGTGAGTTGAACCGATTTGAAAACAAAGTGGACATTGTGGCCCAAGTTGCACGAAATCGTTCGCTACCTGTAAACTACTACTAGAGCTGTCGACTACAACGAGCGAACTCGTCACCTCAGGAAGTTTTAACGAAATTTGATCGTTCTGTCTCCCGCAGAATACTTAGGACAAAACAGTCCACGGTCAAGTTCCGCCACATGCCCGTAAGAAGCCAACGCCTTACCGCGAGATTGACCGGTATGTTGCCCAGCGGGCTGACACTCGCGCCCTTACTACCAGTTGCAGCCAGATTACTCCTGTCTCCCGACTGGTTACAGGTTCGAGATTGCTTGCACAGTCCTCTCCCTTACGAAGCGGCGTCTGCCAAATATATCGCGGACCACGGCGTCCTTTATCCGGCTTTCACCCGGATCGGGTAGCCGATTGGTCGTTTCAAGAGCAGTCACCGTAAGGTGAACAACTATTCCCGCTCGAAGGTTGACTCCTAGCGGAGACTGGCCCGCAGGCCAGAGCCCGCCATATGGGTGTTGACCCGTGCGTTTGACCGACCATATACTCATGGGCCTTAGAGCCAATTAGCTCCGTCCCTCCGGAAGTTCTACATTGGTGATCCTGTTGTGACAATGTGATGTGTGGTGTCAATTTACCTTTACAGTATATAAGAACTCCGCCTTTAGCCAGCCTCATAACAACATACTGCCGCCTTTAGCCAGCCACGGATTAAACGGTCCGCGTATATTTTAATATCAAACAGAACACGATTAACTACAGACAATATATTTGTTTTGTTTAATATATTGTATACTATACGTTGTATCTAATGATTAAGTGCAGATTGAGCCTAATCACCAATTTGTTATTTTGGGTCGTGGTAAACTCAGGTCTTTACTCCCATCCTGTAGCCTCCTCGAAGAGACACTCACCTGGAAAGGACTCTGTGTACCCTGCTACGACAATCACTTCGGGCGATTATTGGTGGTTTGCGAGTCGCGTGGAGTTTGACACTCGATCACCCTTTCCCCTTTCGGTTACTTGGGAGATGGGATGTCTGTTGTTATTGTCAAGGGGGCAGAAAACGCCACGGTCCTCGATAAATCCGAAATGAATTATCTCTAACATCAGCCAGAGGCCGCGCAAGCGACATCGAATCGTAACCAGACTGTAGGATAGAGAAATCAGCCCAAATCTAGTAGTGAGGGCGTAAGGTCGGACCGCTGGGTTAACTTCCCAGGCTCGCGGTAAGGCGTTGGACTCTTACGTTCTTGTTGGGTAACTGCGTTAACTCCATGTGAGAAAGAATGATCTGATATCGTTATAACTGCCTGGGGTAGCGGGTTCACCCGTAGTAGTTGAGAACTATTAAGTATACCACACATAAGTATGCGAAGTATATCGTAAATCTTGTATTTTTGTGTAAAGCAACAGGAATCCTGCCATTTTTTACAAAATACAACACGTCTGTCAAACGCGTAAACCTATCGAACCAGCAGTCAAAAACAAAGGTGACTGACTTTGTCCGTACAAAAAGACATACGGCAATTTCCCTAAATCCGTAATGCCATGAAATATGCATCGCGCGTAAACTTTGACATTTCCCGCTGCGCGATATTAACCGGAAGTCGCGTCGCCGAGACGCGAGACGCCGGAAAAGATGGCGGAGCGGCACTTCCGGTTCGGAAAATGTCGGCAATTTATTCCAATTGAATTTGCGGCGGGGTGCCGCAACATCCGCGGTCGTGCCACCACTTGGGAGGTGGCTAGAGTTGTTGAAAAAACAGCCAACGAGGCAACTCAATTGGCAAACCCCATGTTAAACCCTGTCAGAACTAATATCGGTTATAACTTACGTTGCTTTTATCATATTACAGATTACTTTGCAATATTATTAGTAAGGGTCTTTAGCATTCCTCCTACAATGTACTGCAATGTAATTTTTAACCGAATTCAAAATAAATTATTAGTTTAAAAAAAACACTAAAAACACGCTTTTGGGCTATGAAGATATTCACATACACACGGCTATGATACGATATTCCATCATGGAATGCCAGTGCCTATATTCCGGCTTCATCATCAGACCTTGAAACCTAATCGTGGTCAAAGTTCATTCCAAGACTTTTCTAACAAGTCCAAACACAGCTATGATACGATGTTCCATCACGAAGTTCCAGTTCATATCTTCCGACTACATCATCAGATCAGTTCGACTGTACCATATTATTGTATTGTCATCAGAACTACATACAGCTGCCAATTTGCATGACGCTACGATCCTTGGAAGATGGTTAAATTAGTTACCTTAGATTCCATTACATAGTTACATACCACTTGGGTTGTCGACTACAACGGGCGAGCCCGTCACCTCAGGAAGTTTTAACGATTAGTTGTTTTATCTCCCTGTAGTGAACGTAGAAGACTTGGGACAAAACAGTCCACCATCTAGCTACGTCACAAGCCCGTAAGAGGCCAACGCCTTAACCGCGAGATAGCCAGGAATGTTACCTGGCGGGCCGACACTCGCGCCCTTGCTTCCAAATGTGAACAGATTACTCCGGTCTCTCGATTGGTACCGAGTTCGAGGTCGCTTGCGCGGGCCTCTCCCTTACGAAGCGGTGAAACGGTGTACACCGAATGTATCGCGGACCACGGCGTCCTTTGCCCGACTCTGAACCGGGATCGGAGCAAGGACCCATTAACTCCCAAAGATAGTTACATACAGGTCGAGCTAATAAAAGCGTGTTAATAAAAGACGACAACAATCGATTTTAATTTTGGTGTAAAATAATTTCTCGTAATAAACCCCTAATCTCGCTTTGTGCCGTTTTGTATTAAATTTTGTAAAGTATTTAGAAGAGGGCACAGACATCGGGCAGATGGAGAGGTTATTTTCGTAAGTAATTGCAAGAGTAACATTCCGTCAAATTAACGTTATGCTGCCTCGAAAATATTTTAGAAAGTTAGCTGGCTTGGAAATTTCAGCCTTTTTTTTATATAAAATATCTTAAGTCTTATAATTCTGGATACTACCAAAGCATTGAGCATAATTAAAAATGGGCGAGAAATGATTTAAAACATTATTTTATTTATGTATCAAAATTATGTTTTATGAAGTATGTGGTATTCAATATTACGCCGGGAGAAGGTGACAGAAAATGTCAATTATATGTTACAAGTATGGCGACCATTTAGAAGTTAAATTAAATAATTAATGGAAAACAATATCTTAGCGCTGTAAGTCGGGGCTTATGCTCAGGGTAATTAATTAAACATATCGAAAAAAATATGTTTTTCAAACGATTCGTTACACAAAATCAAATATTTTAGTATTTTTCGTATTTTGATAAATAATAAATCTGCCCTAGCGAAATTCCCTACTTCTACGGTGGGGTTTATGGCCCGCCATACCTATCCGGAACACGTCATAAATTATTATTTTTTTTTTTTTTTTGTTACAGTCTAATTTTATTTTTAATAGCTTTTATTTATCTTAAAATGTATAGTGGTGTGATAAAATCCACACAAACGTAATCCTATTTGCTTCGGAAAAAAAATATTTAAAAATATTATTATTTATAATTTTGTTATTTTTTTTTTTTTGCCAAAATCAATTTTATTGTATTGGATAATTTTAGAAAATAAAAAAAAAACATAAAATAAATATCGCATACATGTTTTGTCACGAGCATGCCATCATTTTTGTAATATCGCGAATTGTTATCGATATTAGAGAATCGCGATATATCGACTATTTTCCGGCACTACTCTTGAAACCATATGACCGATTTGTAGACGTTTAGTATGCAAACTTTGAATGCCCATATCTCGCTTATTTATTGAGAGCAAGAAAATATTATTGCAGAATCGGAATCTGTGTGGTGAATATAGTCCGGTGACGTTTAAAAATCAACAATCCAGGAGAGGTTCCTATACTGCAGTTATACCCCAGCTTCTCTATACCGTAGTCATTGAAACTTCCCGCCGTCATAGAAACGTTGTCATAGAAACGATATCCTAAGCGGTCACTATTAATCTCGTACACGTACAAAAGAGTTCGTGAAATTTACGGCAATTTGTTTGAAAGCGTTGTCATTGAGAAACGCCTGTTCTCATGGATTTTTTCATCAACTTTCCTTATCAAACCATCTGACAAGAGAAGGCCGACTACTCCGAGCCTCATCATGGACATTTGTTAGACTATTATTAAACATTCTAACTAACCAACTTATTCATCAATACATCATTCATCGCATCTTCACCTTAGAAATATTGAATTTGACGATAAATTTAGGACGGTTTCACATTCCTTGCATTTAGAGATCTAATTACAGAACGAATCTCACAGTCATCACTAATTGTCTTGAATATTTTAAATGTGCACAGCAAACTAAAAACAAAACATAGAGCAACCAAAATAGCATCAGTTAAGAGCCAGTGATTAAGAAATACGCCTCGTATATGTGAACCAAACTTCAAGTCTATGCGTAAAATATTTCGAGATTAAAATATAACTAGGGTACAGACCACGCCTGCTTCCAAACCATGATGATCATAATCGAGGATACGTGATTTCCAAACCATTATGAACAAACCTTGCCTGCATGACAAATTTCAGCTCAATCGAATCAGCTCAGCTCAGACAAACATACACACTGAGAGGCTACAATTTAGATAAGTCCGCCATTTGTGCATAAATTGTCTTTTTTATAAAACCAGTGTAATATTCATTAAGCTATGTTTTCAAAGCACAATAAAGTTATTCTATTCTGTTCTATTCTATTGCTAAAAGTCTGGAAATGGTCTTAATCGGGTTAGAAACGCTCGACATGGATATTATACAGTCTTTATCACATTTTTTTTAACGCGTTACAATACGCCCCCTTCTCGTCGGTTGATGTGCCGGGAAAATGAAATAAAATAACATAAAATTTAAAAAAATTCTAAATATAAACTAGAAAAATTATTCTTGGTTTTTCTTCATTCCGACCCCCCCCCCCTTCTCCGTTTGCCCCCCCCCCCCTACCCCATAAGATCTTGTCTAGCATTATCTTGTTAACGTCCAATATTCCTCATTACATTTGAAATTTGAACAGTATCGTTTCAAATTCTTCACTGAAAAACCGCTCTATTTTCTTTCTCGAATAAAATTCTATCTCCGTTCGCTCGCTTCTAGAGCTACCGTTTAATGCAAGCGACATTTCAGAAATATTGGGCTGTTTCGGGACGTGTCTGTCACCGAAAGATCTCGCAAATTATTCGCCCAAAAAAGACACATCGAATTTCTTATGCCAAGAAAAGGTGATTCCGTTGAGTGGAAAAACGCTGAAAATTTAATTTAAGTCTGCGGTGATGGGTAGATATCTGACGAGCGAGAGAAAGAAGAATCGTCAATTAGGGATAAAACGATGCGAAGAATCTTTTTCTTCTTGAGCCATGTCTGCTAGACCCGAGGTACCCAAACTTTTTTGTCCAGTAGATCAATTTTTCTGTTTTCCGAGGACCCGAGCATAAAAAAGAAATTGTACTCTTCGAGGCTACGATTAGTTTTAAGGGAAAGCTTGTTTAGACGGTCAAAGAAAGAAAACACGTTTTCCATGTTTTTTTTAAACTTTAATTTGAAATCTATTTTTGAATCTTTTACTTCTGGAATCGCTGATCGTTGCAGATTACTGTAAGTGTAAAAAAACTTACTACTGTTCTTTAAGAAAACTTTCAACGCAATTTTCTCTAAACCATATTTTTCTGTTCTGAGCCGGTGATAAAGAAGAACAACTTGACGGATCGAGTTGTTCCAAAAAAAAAAACGTTTAATTTCTCTTCTTTATAAACTGAAAAAAAAACAGAAAAGACATTTTAATATATTTTTTAACTAGTAAAACTCAAATACAAAATTTTAGGGCGAAAATCGATTTTATTTCTTTAAATTCTTGAAAACATATAACAATAACAAGTTATTATTATTTTTTAAGTTCATCTAGAAAATAGACATATAAAAATAAATATCTCAGTTTACTTTTATGTTTCAAGCAAAATTACGACTAAAAAATGAAAAAATGACTAAAAGGAATGACTAAAAAATAAAATAATAAAATACTCGTTCCTTTTTTCTCGTAACCCTTTATAAAAAGCATGAAAAAAAAGCATGGTGATTTTATTTAGTAAAATCGAGCTGGTCTCTCATAAATACACAGGCCTTTATTTTGGGAAATCCGCTAAGCGTAAAAAAATAATTTCCTGAAACCTCACTTGACGGGAATAAAACGGTGCGATTTTCAGTCGAGTGGGGTTTCAGGCCCTGAAATCAATCATTCTCGAGCTTTCGCACTAACGAGTTCCTGCTCTGGCGATGAATTATTGATTTCTGCTCCGACCATTATAAGAGAGTCTTTACAAAAATCACCTCTCGGGATTCCATAATTCTTTTCAGGAATTATCGCTGAAAACTTTTAATTATTTACGGCTTCGTAAGCTGACAGGGAAATCATTTGGTCCATATATTTTTGACTTATCCAGAAAATAAATGGGATTCAGCAACAGAAGGTGATACTTGATTTTTTCCAATTTGTTAGGGATTTAATTTAATTATTTAAATTAATGAAAATTAGCACTATTTTTAACACGCTTTTATTAGGTCGACCTGTATGTAACTAACTATGTAATGGAATCAAAGGTAACTAATTTAACCATCTTCCAAGGATCGTATCGTCATGAAATTGGCAGATGTATGTAGTTCTCATGACAATACAATAACATGGTACTGTCGAACTGATCTGATGATGTTAGTCGGAAGATATGAACTGGAACTTCACGATGGAACATCGTATCATAGCTGTGTTTGGACTTGTTAGAAAAGTCTTGGAATGAACTTTGACCACGATTAGGTTTCAAGATCTGATGATGTGGTTTTTTACGTGCATTTATAAAAGCGTCTTTTTAGTGTTTTTTTTTAAACTATTAATTTATTGTTATTATATTAAGTAAAATCTCCTTTAAAAACTCTGTATAAAACTGGGGTTTACTTTCCCAGCCCACCAACCGACGAGGACGGAAAGGTTGTCAACGCGGTTTTTTTCAATTTTGATTTAGGAAATATCCATTTTGAGCCCACCTGAGACGATTAAGACCATTTCTAGGTTGTAGTCTCTGTAATTTGAGTGTCTGTCTGTGTGTGATTCATTTACACTGAATTCCTCAAATTCACAAGATTTGAACGGAAAATATTGTGAACTCGTTTCTGTGTTGCACTTCCGCGCTAACTTTTCCATTATGATAGAAAAAATGTTTGCTTAACTGTATGCATGACTTGTATACCACTATACCAATAAAATGAATCTGAATCTTAATCTGTGTATGTGTGTGTCCTTTACGATAGCGCCCAAACGCTTGGTCCGATTGAGCTGAAATTTCGTATGCAGGCATCATTTGGTCGTGGCAAGAGTTGAAAATGTAGTTGAAATTGGTCCACCAGGGAGCGCACTAGTCATATATCATCCTCTAAATATTCGACAAATCACGTTGCGAATATTTATTGGACTACCTCATACATACGCTGAACTAATAATATTTAAATCCCGCCACGTAATTTAATCAAATATTACCGCCGAGCCGCCCGAAGCTATCCGAGAAACGAACCGCGCCGCTTGAGTCGATTGTGTAACGGAACCCAAACGGGTTCACCCGCTAGCCGAGAGAGGGCGCTCATCGATTTTATTTATGACAGTAATATTCAGGTGAATTAAATCAGTCCTTGACTACTTGACAAGAAAGTCTTGGGATAACCAAAATCCGTTTTTTCTGTATATTCATTGAATTATTCATTAAATAAAAAACAATATATTCGCGAGGTAATTAGTCTCTCAGTGGCTCGTGCCAACAAGGGTTTGACAGTATCCTCCAAACCCCCAATACAGTTTGTGCGGGATGGCTCTAAAGGCAAAAAACATTTAACTACAAAACCTTTCTCAATAATCGAGAAAGCTACAGATTGGATTCTGGAGGTTGATTCGGTCTCTAAGCAGTATAAATTCCCTGAAAGTCTCGGATGCACAGCCCTCCGTCCAGATATAACTCTTTACTCTCTATCTCGGAAGGTGGCTCTTATCGTAGAATTAACTGTTCCATGGGAATCAAATATCCCAAAAGACCACGAGTACAAATTAAATAAATACCATGATCTCGCAAATGCCGTAACCCGGAACGGCTTCACTGTTCACCTTCACGCGGTGGAAGTTGGCGCTCGTGGCCTGCCAGCTAAATCTCTATTTCACCTCTTTAAAGATCTTGGCCTTTCCAGAAAAATAATCAACTCTTTCTTAGAAAAATTATCTAAAACTGCGATTTGCGCATCTCAAATTCTATGGCTTCGAAGGGGGAGTGAATGGGTGGCAAGGTGAACGCTCACATGTGGCAAGACAGCTGTCCTAAACCTACCACAGCCGGTTCGTAAGTCCGGAATCCACTGCTCACCCCCCAGAAGTGTAAAAAAAATAGTATTATGATGGGCCCGACTCCGGTCGGTGAATTCCATGGCAGCTCCGTTTGTATTTATTATTTATTAACTACAGTACATTTATAAATTAGCGCTATTAGAGGCAGTTTTCTAGAGAGTAGCGAAATAGAAACCAATGCAGCCGAGTACATCCTTCAAATCAACGCCGCCTAACTAGGCCTAGGCCCGTCTAAAGCAAGGGCACCAAGTAAACATTGGCTTTCGTATATGTCAAATTACATTTTTTCAAAAATATTTTTTTTATTTAAAAGTAAACGGAAAAGGGCCATTATATATGGCGACATGCAAAATTATCAAATAATTATTGCCAATTAAATACAATCAAACCATTTTTCTTCAAAAATACCCATGGAGTCATCCTTTAGCGTGACAACGCCAGGCCCCACAACGCGAAAGTTTTAAAGGAGCTGCTAACATCATTTGGATGGGATATTGTCACTCATTCACCCTATTAATCCAAGTGTTCGCCTTCGAACTATAAACTTTTCACTAAACTAAAGGAGTTTTTGGGTCGGAAACGTTTTTACAAAAAATCAGTAGGACGAGGAAGCTGTGAAGAAGTGGCGGAAAGAGCTGGCGGCGGAGGTCAACGACACTGTCACACAAAAATTTGGTGGTGAACGGTTTCGTGCAGCTTGGGCAACAAGTTAAATTTTGTTCTCGGATCGGTTAAACTCACGATTCAGCTTCTATTCAGAAGCCTCCTCGAGTGGAAGGCTAGCCCGGGTAAGACTCCCGTGTCATAGGCCTTAAAGCTGGTGGACCGGTTTCTCCCGGCGGGATTGCATACCGGCGACACTGGACGGATTGCGCACCGGTCGGCGAAGCCAATCGGCTGTGCATTCTGACTAATTTCTGAAGGGGTCTGAAGACTATGGAAATATACTGTTTCCTAAGCAGCGGGGGTGGATTGCCAAAAAGAAAAAAGAAGAAGATGAAAAAGACGGTACATCTACTTATGTATGTTTTTCGTATATTTTTTCCACCATAACTTCAAAACGCTTGAACCAATTTAGGAGAATGTAATATTATTAGAATCGTTATGACATCCGAATTTAATAGAATACGCGGTCTCTTACTGCCATATAATGAGAAAGCAGCCTCTTCAATATAAAGCGTCGTGTGACAGTCATCATTTAAGAGTTTATTATTTTTCGTTCTTTCTCTTCGCGGCCATCAGGAATAAACTTGGTTAACGAATATTGTTACGAAGAACTTTATTTTCTAAAAGAACTTGTTATTCGACGCGAATAAATTATTTCGAATACTTTTGGTATCGAACAGTTTCATGCAGCTTGGGCCATAAGATCCAATTTGTTCTCGGATCGGCCCAACTTACGATTCAGCTTCTATTCAGAAGACTCCTCGTGTGGAAGGCTTTAGAAGTTGATCATCTTTGAGGGTTATTTCCCTCTTTTGACAACATTTTCCCTTTCGTGTGATGTTTACATCTCCCGTCATTTTTTTCTGATTGAAAATCCTGCTGACGGATGCGAGGCCAACTCCAACATTCTCCGCTATCTGCCGGTACGTTATAGAACAGAGCTCAGCAAGCGTAATTATCCGTTCCCGCTTTCTTGAAGTGTTATCCATGCTTAGAAATCACTTAAATACGCAGTCCAAATCTGCTCTTTACGAAAAACAACAAATTTCCTACTGAAAACACATCAACCTAACCTACAATAGGTTTTTTTTGGCATTTCACATGTGGTCGAATGAATGATAGGTTAAAAAATAATGCCAGAATTCAATATATCCCAGATGTTGCCAGAAACAAAAGAAAATTTCAAATATATTGTTTGTTCCAATTAATTCGAACGGTACTGTATATTACACTGTCCAAGATGACTTATTCAAAGACATTTCTAAAAATATATATTTTTCAACACCAAAAATATATAGTACCTATACTAGATGACCCGGTGAACTTCGTACCACCTAAAATTTATTTGATTGTAACCCTTCATAAGCATTTATTGATCCAATCATACCAATTTATTTCGTTAATAAACCTTCAAAATCCAATTAATATGGCCGAATCATGTACGGTTTGAGTTTTTCGAGTTTTTCGAATTTTCTGACTTTTTTGACTTTATCGACTTTTTCGACTATTTCGACTTTTTCGACCTTTCCGACTTTTTCGACTTTTTCGACTTTTTCGACGTTTTCGACTTTTTCGACGTTTTCGACGTTTTCGACTTTTTCAAAATTTTCGACTCTTGACTGTTTCGACTTTTCGACTTTTTGAAATTTTACACAATCGCACGGAATGAATAACAGTAATGGATGGCGCAGCTGTCAAACAATTGGATCGCCGCGAACGACATCCATCTATTAAGTGGCCCATTTCCCAAAATGACCAATTTCGATTTTTTCGATTTTCAGTTGTTTTTTTTTATTTTTCCTAAATATTTTTTTTTAAACCACCCCTGAATCAAGGTAAACAAAACAAAAAAAAAATACTTCAAATCGGTCTAGTCATTTTCGAGATCTTGCGAGACTAACGCACGGCGATTCATATTTATATATAAGAAGAAGATATGCACCAAATCGACAACTGGTGATTGAAACTTCATCCACCAGATGAAATTTCAATATTTCTATTAAGACATGAAAATTAGGTTACGTTCACCCAATTGTAATAAAAATTAAAACAAAATACCTTTTGTAAAATGGAACAGTGGGAGGATAGGAGTTAAAGAATAAATGGTTTGGTATGCTATCTATGTGTGAGAAGCATTAGATCGGCATTTGACCTACATAGTTATCAACGCGACATCCCCGAACGACCTTTCGAAGGAAAGGCGTGACTGAAATAGAGGAGCAGCGGATAATCTTAGTCCAATCTTATACAATCTCGTTTACTTTTGAATAAAGGGAAAGGTCTACCTAGTCAACTTTTTACTTTTGTGGAGTCACCATATGTGATACACAGCTTTTTAACCTGATCGAGATCATAAATAAAGAGGTAGGTATTACTTCTCCGGCCCACCAGTAGCAAGAAGAGAAATTATTGTGAATGTGCAAAATTTTTTTTCGAAATAAAGACGGAAATATCCATTTTGAGCCTCCCTTGAGTCGATCAAGACCATTACCAGGTACGTCTGTCTGTGTGTCTGTCTGTCTAAGTGTCAGTGTGTCTGTGTGTATTTCTCCACGATATCGCTTAATCCGATTGAGTTTCAAGTCGTTGAAAGTGACTTTTGCGCCCCATGGTGTACCAATTTTAACTACAACCTTTTCCACTCTTGCTATGATCAAAAGATGCCTGTCTGCATGCTAAACTTTAGCTTAATCGGATTAAGCGTTCAGGCATATCGTGCAGGAATACACAAACATAGGCACACACACACACAAACAGACATAAACATAGATAGACTTATATTTGTAAATAACCTTTATCGTCAAAGGGGCTAACCTTAACCTTAATTTTCCGTGTTCTTCTCGAATAAAATATTAGCGCGTTCACAATATTTTCCTTCCTCGTTCGTTAGTGGGCCGGGAAAGCAAGAATTTCTTCGATACACGGTTTCGTATATTTTACCGAATTTCGTCTTAATTAATCAAATGCGTCGCTGTTTTAGGTATTAACTATATAATAAGTGTGATAATTCATTTGGATTCGATTATGAAACAATTTTGTTTTCTTGTCATCGAATTGACTGATTTTGTAGGCTATAATAATCGCAATTTCTAAACTCGGTGTAAGTTCCGGATGAAAATATTTATCTTTTTCATATATTCTTCTTCTTCCGTGGGTTCCAATTCCTTATCTATAGTGCTTTAATAGATACCCAATTGCTTAGGATGCAAACAAATATTTTGGGAGGGGATAGCGTTGAAGAGGGGGGGAGGGTGAAGTGGGGCGAGGAGAAGGGGAGTTGAAGAAGAGGTAGGGAGAGGGGGGAGTTTGAGGGTGTGGCGATTTAAAGAGGCGATAGGGCAAGAGGGGTTGAGGGGTGTGGGGGTCAGGTGGACAGGAGGGGGTAGTTGGGGTGGAGGAAAGAAAGGTGTCGGTGAGCGGGAGGTTGGACTGGGTAAATACGCGGGTGGGGGGGGGGGATTGGACGGGATTTGGGAGAGGGGAAGTTAGGGGGAAGTGGGTGGTAGAGAGAAAAGTTTGGGTTGGAGGGCTGAAGGGGAATGATAGGCAAGAAGGGGGTGAAAGAGGGATCGTAGAGAGAGGGGGGGTCGGGGGTAGGTTCGGGAGAGGGGTAAGGGGGTCGGAGGAGTTTAATTACGGGATCTTTGGGAGGGGCTGGCTTAGGGGTTTGGCGCGTGAGGGAGATTTTCTGCTTGCCGGGAAAGTCATGGGACGATACAACCGTTTGAATATGCGGCCACTTAGAAATAAAATGGCGGCAACATATTATCAGCTTTCGATATATCGCTATTGGGAAGAACTATTCTTCCAAGTTTGTTTCTACTCTTTATTGTGAAATTTCACAATGGGCGGGTGGGTTTAATATCATACGACAATCTGAATCAAAAACATCCTTTTCTTCCGATATACTTTTTCTTCCGCGGGTTCCTATTCCGCCTCATCTAAAATGATTTAACTTCAGTAAAAGTACTCAGGGTGAATAAAGTTCCGGACGAAATTATTCTCCTTCTTTCGATAATGTTCTTCTACCGTGTGTTCCTATCCCGCCTTGTCTAGCATGCTTTATTAGATACCCCAGTGCATAGGATGCAAAAGGGGTTTTGTAGAGAGGAGGGGGGGTGTATCGGGGTTTTGGGGGAGTTGGGGTGAAGGGAAGAAGGGTTTGTTTGGTGATGGTGATGATGTGGTGATGGGGATGTGGAAGGTGGTGAGGAAGGGGGAACGGGGATTTTGAGGGGGGTCGCGTTAAGGGCTGGAGGGATTGCGTTTGGAAGTTGGGGGAAGGGAGTTGGGTTGATTTCGGGGGGAAGAAGGGTTGGGGGAGGGGAAGGGGGCTAAGGGTTTTCGCGTGCGCGGAAAGGTGGATTGTTTGCTTACCGGTAAAGTCATGGGTAACAAAACCGATTATTTTAATCTATTGCGGTGATAGGTGGCAAGAGTTTTATGGCCTTAATCATTTTTTTTTCTGTTTTTCTACATTTTGATGACGCAGCGAAGGGGTGGGGGAGGGGAGAGTTTATAAGGGCGTGTTAAAAAGTGTTTTTTGAGCCTGCGTTTGAAGCAATACTAAATCGGTGCTGTCCTTACATGTGTGGGTAAATTATTCCAAAGACGGGGTCCATGTATGCAGAATGAGTGTGAGTAGAAATCACTACTGTGACCAGGGATCGAAAGCACTAGTTTGTATTCAGAATTCAGGCGAGAGCTTATAGAGTATTAGATCTGCTTGAGATAGCTCGGAGTGGACCCCTCCAAGATTCTGTATAGTAAACCGATTACTTGTAATTCTCCTTTATTATTTTTATATAAAAAAGCACAATTTCATTATCTGCAGAATATTAGCAATATCTGAGTCTTCATTGTAATCAGTAACAAAAAAGGAAGCACCGCAGCCATACATATTAATTAAATTAAGTCCCGCTTACCGTGCCTAGACCCGTACTCAGGCAAGCTAACCGACTGAAATGGCTTGTTCATTACATGAAACAACTTTATTTTCAAATCAAATAATATTAAAAGTAAACCAAACAAAATAACAATCTAAGTTTTTAATAATTCAAATAAATTCAAAATTCAAAATTCTTTATTTATCTATAATATTACATGAATTTTTAAACTTCAAAGCCATCCTAACTAGGCCTCGCCTGTACTAAGGTAGGCTTAATATAAAAAAAGGTATAGTGGTTTTCGTAACAAGCTGTAATAAATCTTTGTATATTATTATGGTACATTTGAGAAGTTAAAAATAGAATAAGAAAGCGTAATAATATTAAATTTAGGTATATACATAATATATACATACATATATAAATAAATATATACTTTATAGATAAATATAAAAAAATACTATATATATAAAATATATACATATATCTCACAAATCGTGCACTATTTTAATATATATGTTATTAATGTCTCCGTTTCTTGTCGACCCATAGTCAAAAGTGATTTAGTTAGGTTTTTCTTTACGCCGTGACTATTCCTAGATTTCAATCCTGCAGGAAAAACAGAATTCATTTTGTTGAACAGTCGAGGAGCAATGTAAGAGAAGTGTTTTTGTGCAAAACTTGTTCTCTTTTTTTGGATTAAGTGCTGTCTGGTTGTTGTTACTCGTGTTCCTTTATGGTGTGTTGAATATAGATGATAATTGTCATGATTATAGTAGTAGAGTAGGACTACCTTAGCGTATATTTGACGAACGTCAAGGACTTTAGATTCATTGTACAAGCTCTCAGAAGAATACCGGAAGGGTTTCTTGTGTATTACTCTTAATAGCGACTTTTGAGCTTTAGTTAGAGGATCAAGTGCTTGCAGCGACGCTCCACCCCAAGCTATGATTCCGTATGCTAGTAAGTTATGGGCCAATACGAAATATATCGTTCATACTAAATCTTTGGATACGGCATTTCTTATTAACTTGAATATATGTACAAGTTTTCTCAATTTTGTTGCAGTGCACCTGATATGATCTTCCCACTTCAGTGTATAGTCCAGAGTTAATCCTAGGTACTTTATTGTATCTACTCTTTCCACCTCCGCACACGTACAAGGCTTGCCGTCAACGACAGTGTTGCATGTGTGGATTTTTAGTTTGCGCTGGGTTTGTTTGTCGTAAGTTTTCTTCATTTGAAATTTCATATATTTAGTTTTAGAATTATTAAGAGTCAGTAGATTATAATTTAGCCATACTTAGATTATAGATAGTCCGTTTTCAGTATAATTGTACACATCGTCCCAGGATTTGCCTCTGAATACAATAACCGTGTCGTCTGCAAAGGAGATAGCTTCTCCTCCCTCAAAGGTCATGTTAGTAAGGTCATTAATGTAGATGAGGAATAAGATTGGCCCTAATATACTACCTTGCGGTACACCGTACCTAACATGTGCATCCGAGCTGACCGTCTCACCAACTTTTGTTCTTTGTATTCTCTCCGAAAGGTAATTTTGGAACCATTAATGGTAAGCCACGAACTCCGATATTTCGGAGTTTACTCGATAGTATACGATGTGAGACGGTGTCAAAGGCCTTGGCCAGATTCAAGAATACCGCAATGCATTTTTCTCCACTATCTAAGGCATTAACAATGGTAGTAGTTAGGGATAGGAATGCATCCTGAGCACCTCGTCCGGGTCTGAAACCAAATTGCCTCGCCGCTAGTAACTTTTTGGTTTCCAAAAAACTAACCAAACGTTTCTTTGCAATTGTTTCAATTATTTTTGAGATAGAATTTAAAATGCTGATTGGTCGATAACAACTGACGTCCTCTCTATCCCCACCCTTGTAGATGGGACACATGACAGACTTTTTAAGGTGATTTGGAAATACACCAGTGCTTATGCTAAGGTTAGTTATATGTGCTAAAGGCGATGCTAGGTGGACCATGTTTTGCTTTAAAATTTTCACCGAGATTTGATCAGTACCTGTTCTGTTCGTATCTTTTAGGTCACTTAAAACCCTGCATATTTCGCCAACATCTGTGGGGGAAAAGAACAGTGATTCGGAATTGCAACTTCTTGTATATTTAATTTTGCTAAATCAGTTTCAGTGGTTTGCAGAGTCCGGATCGTTTTTTCTGCTAGTAGAGATCTACATTTGCATAGTGGTTATTTACATAGTCAGCAATCCATTGGCTGTTCGAAGAGGTGTTTTTCACTATTGTGCCGTTTATTTTCAGGTCAGTAATATTTTTATAGTCACGCTTTTGTCTGTATGTCAATTCATTTATTATTTTCCAGGTATTTTTGGGATTAGCTGATGCGTCGTCAAGTTTTTGCTTATAATAATTATCCTTCCTTATACTAATTATATTGTTACATAAGTTTCTGTATCCGATAAATTTTGATTTAGCAATGGAATCGTGTGGATTAAGGCGTAATTGTTTATGGAGTTTATCTCTTTTTTTGATACTTTTTAGGATTCCATCTGTAATCCACGGGTTGAGATGTCGTTTCCTATGTGTCACGCATTTAAGTTGAGTGTTTGTTTTACTGATGCCATTTAAAATCTTAATTAAAATATCCGTAGCGGTATTAGCGTCAGTTTGGTTTAATAATATCGCCCAGTCTACTCGTTCAATATCTTTTGTTATCATAGGAAAGTCTAAAAATTTCATTTGATTCTGTAATAGTAATCATCAAATTAATCATCAAATTAAATACTAAGTCATAATTATATATAGAGAGTAATATTTAACAATATCCATCAGACAAAAAAACACGATATCGAAATATTCTAGATGTATCAGTACCAGAGTATCAGAGTATCACTATTGTTTATTTAGCGAAGCCGGGATTTTACTACAAAATGCAACTGGTAGATGGCAGTCGTAATTCATAAAATTGATTATTATGTTACTATAGCAACTTTTACGTTACGATATTATGGAGGCACACTGTTATCGCTCTAAATACGCCTATATAGATACGGTATAAAATAATAAAATCTCCTTATCTTCTTATATATAAAAATGAATTGCCGTGCGTTAGTCTCGCAGGATCTCGGAAATGACTGGACCGATTTGAACTATTTTTCTTTTATTTTGTTTGGCTTTATTCAAGAGTGGTTTACAAAAAAAAAATATTGGAAAAACTGAAAGAAACAACTGAAAATCGAAAAAATCGAAATTGGTCATTTTGGGAACATCGGCCACTTTCTAGATGGCTATCGCGGCGATCGTATTGTTGACAGCTGCGCTATTGACAACTGTTATTCATTCCGTACAATGTGTTAAATTTCCAAAAGTCAAAAAATGAAAATTCAAAAAAGTCGAAAAAGTCAAAAAAGTCGGAAAAGTCGCAAAAGTCGCAAAAGTCAAAAAAGTAAAAAAACTCGAAAAAGTTGATAAAGTCGAAAAAGTCGTTAATTCGGAAAGTCGGAAAAGTCGAAAAAGTCAAAAAGGTCGAAAAAGTCCAAAAAGTCGAAAAAGTGGAAAAGCCAAAAAATTCGAACAAGGCAAAAAAGTCGAAAAAGTCAAAAAAGTAAAAAAAAGTCGACAAAATAGAAAGACGAAAAAATCGAAAAAGTCGAAAAGGTCGAAAAAGTCGGAAAAGTCGAAAAAGTCGCAAAAGTCAGAAAAGTCGAAAAAGTCTAAAAAGTAGAAAAAGTCGAAAAAGTAAAAAAGTCTAAAAAGTAGAAAAAGCCGACTAAAGTCATAAAAGTCGGGAAAGTCTAAAAAGTCGAAAAAGTAAAAAAGTCTAAAAAGTAGAAAAAGCCGAAAAAGTCGTAAAAGTAAAAAAAAGACGAAAAAGTCTAAAAAGTCTAAAAAGTAAAAAAAGTCGAAAATGTCGGAAAAGTCGCCAAAGTTAAAAAAGTCGAGAAAGTCTAAAAAGTCGGAAAAGTCGAAAAAGTCGAATAGGTCGAAAATGTCGGAAAAATAGAATAGTCGAAAAAGTCGAAAAAGCCGAAAAAGTGAGAAAAGTCGAAAAAGTCAAAAAAGTCGAAAAATTTAAAAAGTCGAAAAAGTAGAAGAAGTCTGAAAAGTTGAAAAGTCGAAGTCGAAGTCAAAGTCGATTTCGATTTAGATTTTCGAGTTTTAAAGGTTGGGGATTGGGGGGGGGGGGGGTTGTTGTTGTAGGATTAATTATAATAATATTCAGATGAATTACGTTCCTTGCTACTTGAAAGGAAAGTCTTAGGGTGACACAACTGTTTTTTTTAATGACATAATCACGAATTTGGACTTAGTATGGGGATTTCAATACTGTAAAGACCTCATGGAAATTTCGATCGATTTGAGTGAGCGAGAAAACAATTCCGTGTCGTTTTACAGTGTCCATTAAAATGTCGAGAAGAAGAGATAACATAGATCGACGAAGTCAGCTACTTCAAGTGCAAACCGCACGGATGTGAGATGATTCCATCATCTCGGCCGAAATACAAGATGAAACTGTTAATCCGAAATTGTTTGCAGTGGTGCCTAAGAATAAGATCTATGGACTTTGCGTAGTTTATAACAACATCTCGCCCTGTATGCTCGATAGTAACTGTTCCAGGCGTTACCCGATAGACCTGATTGCTAACACCATCACAGGCAATGACGGATATACCCATTGTATCGTCGCCGATCAGTTGCGGACAATGGGCAATCTGCAGTTGTGAATGTCAAAGGGAAAGATGTAAATGTGGTCAATTGTTAGATTGTGCCTTTTTGTCCAAGGCTTCTAAAGCGCAAAAATAATGTGGAATACTGCAACTTCATCAACTCGATAAATTTCATATGCAAATACTTAAAATAAAGCGATATTGTTGTTTTCGCTGTGAGGAATTCAAACGAG
This sequence comes from Micropterix aruncella, assembly GCA_944548615.1. Classification (NCBI taxonomy): domain Eukaryota; kingdom Metazoa; phylum Arthropoda; class Insecta; order Lepidoptera; family Micropterigidae; genus Micropterix; species Micropterix aruncella. The sequence continues at coordinate 8,377,438 of OX155975.1, forward strand.
GTGTATCTCAGTATCAGACGTGTCGCTATGTCAGCAGCAACGAGGCGATTTGGCGCATCTTCTCCTTTGCGACATACGAAAGACAATCTACAGTTGTACACTTGGCAATTTTGGAAAGCGGAATTTAGATGACACGATGACTTCACGATGACAAATCACGCGTGTTGGAAGTTTGCGGAATTAACTTGGAATTTCCATATTTCGCGCATGGACAGCTGTATGTCCCGTGTTCGCCAAGCCATCGGTCGGAAAGCCATATTTTTTGTTTATTTACGCGCTGGAAAACAAAACGAAAAACATATTTTACCAGAATGTGTTGTGTTGAATGTGAACTGCATTTATATATTATCATGTAAATTAAATACATTGAGTTTATTTCAATCACAAACGACTTTCATTGAATCACCAAACGAAACTCAAACCGTACATGATTCGGCCATATTATAGATTTCAATGAATTAGATTTGGAAGGTTCATTAGGATTAATAAACGCTTATGAAGAGTTACAATCAAATAAATTTTGATGGTACGAAGTTCACCGGGTCATCTAGTTTTATTATAATTTATATAAAGATGTCAATTTTTTATTTGATATAAAGGTTTCAATGCGTTATATTTATTGATGTTCAGATAGACTTATAAATCTAACTAGAAAGAATGCCATCTATTAATGATATTATATCCGATATGAAAAAGGTGGCACTGATAATTAAATGTTATTATATTTATCGCTGGTTAAGCTGGTTATTAAAATCAATCGGCCCTTTATAAAAAAAAACATTAATTACCAATGTTATTATAGATGTCCAAATGGATTGTTATTAGTTTGGCCGTCAATGCCATCAGCGTCATTTGCATTACGCCATCTCGAAAAGATTACCAAATCGCTCTATATAGTTGCGCTATCTAATACCATATATTACTATATCAATGGTATCACTTTGCAACAATCCTTAGAAAACTGCATCCCCATCTCCATTTATCGCATGTAATGAAATATTGTATCGATGAGATCAAAAGTGTTTTCTTAACTTCCTCGGTTACTTTTCCACGTTTCGGCAGCTACACACCTACATATATACATGCTCCTATTGTAGATGAATACGCCGTTTCGAAAAGCCTACATCCACTTTGAATGACTACACAAATAGCACAATACAAATTCGGTGTTTTCCTTATATTACGCAAAGGTTTCCAGGGACGGGCTCCAGAGAAGGATTGCTATATGAAATCAAATATCTTCCTCAGGTATCTTTTTAACTTGCGAAAGTTCGACCACGTTCGCTGCTTTCGTGAGCAACTTCATTAGCTTCCTATTCGCGATCAAAGAAATTTGCATACGTTGTCGCTACTCTACAACATAATCAATAACCCCACTTCACCCTCATATCTCAAGGAGAATTTCAACCCTTTAGGAGGCCACGGTCTTCGACTTCGATCAAGCCGGGATAACACATTCGCCATTCCGATATATCATTCTTCTGTTTACAGGCACTCTTTTATAGTCATTCTGCTCGTTTATGGAATCAGCTTCTTCACTCTATCAGGCATGCACCTTCGTTGCATACTTTCAAAAAGTTGTTGAAGAAACATTTATTTTTAAACAGCCACTAACCAAATACCTCACCCTGTCCTCTCATTTATCCTTCCCTGGGTAACCTTAGCATAAGTTACTGACATATATTTTTATAAGTTTATTTTAAATTTAACTTTACTACTTCTTTGTGTATTGTACTGTGAAAATTAGGAATTATTTTATCAAATGGTTGACTGTTAGATATCGCTATAGCGATAAGTCCGCCATTTGTGCATAAATTGTATTTTTTTATAAAACCAGTGTAATATTCATTAAGTTATGTTTTTTTATAGCACAATAAAGTTATTCTATTCTATTCTATTCTACTACTGTGACCGGAGATCGGGATATGGCAATATTTTAGAAGTTCAGTATCAGAGTATCACTCGGTAGCAATCATTGTAAAACTGCGTCTCTTTCTCCATTTATCGCATGTAATGTAATATTGTATCAATGAGATCAAAAGTGTTTTCTCAACTTCCTCCGTTACTTTTCCACGTTTCGGCAGCTACACACTTACATATATACATATTCCTATTGTAGGCGAATACGTCGTTTCGGAAAGCCTACATCCACTTTGAAAGACGTATCATTATTCATTTGCGCCGCCTGCGTTTGGCGGAGGTATTCGTGAAATAATGCCGTATCATCCATCCTCTCACTTCGTCTTTCTCGCTCGTCTGCTATTCACCGAAATGTACCCATACAAACGTTAAAGGATTTCAATAAGTCGCTGGGTAATTTTGGTAATTCGGTAATTTAACCTTTACCAAGGTATCTGCTGTAATGAAACCGCAGTAATGCATAATTTATCTGCAAGTAATCATATCGTAATGAGTGGGGCTTCGACTTCAAAAGAAAAGAGACTGTACTCGGAGGACACCATCTAGAATTCTCAAAAGTCACGAAAACAGTCAAAAATGTAATTTCCTGAAAAAAATAAAAGAAAAACTATGTTATGTTGTTTTTGAAAGGATTGATAGGGTTGTTTTTGATAAATATTAGTTTTCAATACGAAATCACGTTATTTGTAAATCGAGTCGGAGAAAATGTGCTGGTGATGTGCTTTATCGGCGTTCGCTGACGAAACGGTTTGGCATTTTTGAAAACTATGTAAAACAAAAACGTCGGCCTCAAAGAGATCTAACGAAAAGTCCGCGACAGCATATTTTCAACTTTTATATTTAAGCTACAACAACTGCTTTTATGACTCAAAAAAATAAGAAAAAAAGTAGTTGACGTTTGTTGAAGACATTAGCAGTAAAATATGAATCCTTATCAAAATAAATTAATCCATCATCACGGGTGTTAAATAGAAATAAAATTAGCAATGTACTGTAACTTTTTAATTGGAATAGTTTTAGAGATATCATGAAATAAGTAACGCGGGAAAGCAACTCGAAAAACCTGGCCCAAAGCGACTGGCCCAACAAGGTCAGAGTTCAGCGGAAGGCGGCCAGTGGCGATGAACAAAAAACGAACAGGACGTCTTTTTCTATATATCTAAAGGAAGCGTCTAAAAAGGCAAATATACGCCATCCTACTCAAATAAGCAACTCGATTCGAAACTTTACGAGAAGCGAAGCCGCGGGCCACAGCTAGTATTATATGTTTTGGAAATGAAATAGAAAAAAAATATATTTTTTCTTGTTTTAAATCCAATCACGCTTATTATCTTATTATTAAACACTTTTTATTACACATTAAACAAATATTATTATTAAACACTTTTTAAACACATATTATTATTAAACACTTTTACATAGTTGTTTAGACACAATACTTTGACAATATTTTAAAAAATCAATACTAAATGTTTCCCACCACATAATTGATTATAGTCGTATTAGATTTTTAGTCGTAGAGAACTACAGTTTGAGTTGTCATGATATGTAAAATTTTATGTTCCTACTAATAAGAAACACAATTGATTATCGGAGGCAACCTAAAATAATAATAATAATTTAATAATAACTGTAATAATAATAAGAGTAATAATGTAATAATATTTTTTCATGTACCACCACGCGTGGCTCGCTTTCCCCGTACCATTGATTTTACATTTTACTAAAAATCAATGCCCGTACCTTCGAAGTACCGCGCGTCTACTAGGTATGCACAGAATTCCATTACGTACCGTTTAATGTCAACTTACGATAACTATGCAACATTCTGTCCAAAACAACCATAAGAATGGTATACATGGCCTTGTGTCAGAGTATGTTGTCCTACGGAGTCGCGGCATGGGGCGCTATACTAATGATAATCTTGATAGATTGACAAAAGCGCAGAAATTATTATTGAGAGTAATTCACACGAAAAACCGGCGTCATCCATCTGCCTTGTTAGTTTTCCGATCCCATGTGCTATCAGCTAAACAGTTATTCATTAAGCAAGCGCTTCTTGCATTCTACAAATCTAGAGATGACCATGCCCGAACTCAAAACAATCTGAACACAAGAATGTCCGCGAGTATCAATTATATAATTCCGTCAGTCAGGACAACATTTGCCCAGAGTCATATATTCTACATAGCCCCAAAATTATTTAATTACCTTAGTGAAGACTTGAAAAATTATCCTAACATAAAAATATTTAAAGCAAACCTTAATAGATGGCTTCTTAACAAGGGATGTAAAATCTGATCAACTTCTTTGAAACGCACGACAATTTATTTAGTATCACTTATCTATTTTTTTAAATTAAATTTTATTAAATTACAACTATAAATGTATATATTTATTACATAGCTATATATTTTATAAAATTGGTATATTTATGTGTATATACAGGTGGTGGGTCCAAATAATTTATTTAAAAAAAAACACTTCATTTTTTAAAATTGCATAAAAATATGCACATCTAGAGACGGGCCAAATTATCGCCTAGTTAGATGTGCTATTGGCAGTAAAGGTCATGTAAGATGTGTTAAACCTCCCTTTATTAGTTATTAAATAATTTATATAATTATTATAAGATTACATGACCAATGAATGAACTGTATACCTAATCCTAAGTACCTAAATAAATAAAATAAATAAATATGATGCAGTAAATTTTCTTATTTTTTGTACTGCACATTAATACTTAAAATATATTGACATTAAAATCTATTCTTTAAATTTCTTTACCTTTTCCTCTCCCAACCCCACAGTATGCACTGTGTGGTATTGGAGACTTAATTAATTAAAACTATTGTTGAAAGCATGTCATTGGCCAGAAATATTGTATTTAATGTAATCATAATATTTTTTTGTAGCGCTGTATGTTTTCCTTGTTAAATAAATAAATAAATATATAAACAAATAAAATCGTAATAATGTTGTTAAATAAAAAAACCGACATGAAAATTGTTTGTTATCTAATCATAATTATACAATTCTCTCTAAATAAGGTACCCTATTAATTTCAATTTAAACTAGGCCATTTTCCCGTTTCTATATAAAAATGTAATATTTTTACGCAGGTTATTATAACACACCATTCCAATGTACCTAACTTGGATCCTTTGGGAATGATTCCAAAGATGGTGAATGGTAAAAAAAAAGTGTGAATTTCTTTTTGGGTCTTCAACTTTCCGATATTTTTAATATTACCGTTATGCATTCAAAGGTTTAGGTATAGCGATAAGAGAGTGAGTATACTGAGATTTTTGAAGTGACCATGACATTACTTACTACGGTTAAAAGGATGATCAAAATTCTTATTGCTCGTTTTTGGACAGAGAAAATATGTTTCCTTAAAACCATTTCCATGTTTAAAAACTTGTATGTTTAATAACGTATTATAGTGTAGATTAAATAAGGTTAGTTTTTGTAAAAATAATAAATTTAACGTACATTTATAAAACTAGTAGGCAAAAGTTGTGGCTTTATCGAAATGATTTATAAATGGTGTTATTTGTACGATAAATGACGATTTTTATGCTTGTATCGATTGGAAACGTATGCGGGATGGATTTTAGTACCAAGACAAAAGAAAAGTTTTGTTGTGCAAAATGTACAATTATGGGGTTTTTTAAATGGACAACATTGCAGGGACTATCGCGGTTGTTTGATATTATAAATAAGATAAAAAACGAATTTCTGTGTGAAATTTTGCAGCACCCGATATTTCGGCGACGTTGCAGCTATCGTTGTTAGTAGTAGACTGGCCGCCGTTGTCGTTGCAGGGTAAACTGGACATAACCTAAAAGTCTACCTTAGACAACGGCGGCTGCAACGTAGCCGATACGTCGGGTGCTAGGAAATTCACGCAGTAAATTTGTTTTTAATCTAATTTATAATTTCACCATCGTTCTCAATTCAAGTGCCTTTTGTCTATCTCTGGGTCTTAAATATTTAAAGTATTTCCGTAAGCAAATATCCAAGTAAATCTTTGCCCGCCCATTTGACGTTATCGCGCCCTTTTCAATTATATAGAAGAGACTTTTTGCGAGTATTGTCTTGAGGCCACTTGCCCAAATGAAAGTTTTTGTCTGTCTATGGCTGAGCTGAAAGGGCATTCAATTCCATTGTACATCGTGAAACGCCTTGGCTTTTACTCATGCTAGGAGCCGACTGTAGTATACCCTACGTCAACGGTGTGCATCCGCCGTCATCGCCGTAATGATAGGTTTACACAGATTCGCACTTATCACTTTGTGGGCTAATGGGTCCGATGCAGTTGGGCCACTCTGACTTATGTAACCTTGCAATAGGCAAACTGAAATAGGCCTCGACCGATTGATGTTTTGTCACGGGTTCATACGGGCGATTTTCGAACTAATATAACATAATCATACGGATAAAACAGTAAACTTGATATAAAAATAGTTTTATAATTATCAATTAACCTAAAATTTAAATAAGCAAATTCTTCTGGTAAAGATTTCTGGGAAGACTTCTGAGAAAGATTTCTGAGAAGACTTCTGAGAAAGATTTTATTATAACAATTTCGCAACATATCATCATTAAATTAAATTTTAATTTAGAATAATATCGTATCAAATTGGCGTTTTCTTTGGAAAATGTATTGCCTAGTTAGGAGTGACGCGAAATTATCCTGCGAAAATAATTTCTAAATATATTTCTTGAATAAATAAATTTATAAACATAATAAATAAAGGCTGTCGTATAAATGAAACTATTATATTATATATTAGAAAAAGTTAAATTAAATTATATTACTTTTGAATATTAGTAATTTAGAAAATACGTGATAATACCTATGCCTTAAAAGATAGTAAGAAATAGATAGTTAGATTTGCCCTCATAGATAGTCAGGTTGTTAGTGTGACAAACAGACACATACCTTACAATGAGGTAATCGGAAAACAATATATTAAGAAACAAATGTTTGGTAGTAAATATATTTGAGCGAATTTTTTTTCAATTCTGAATTATCGAAAACGCAAACACTGTTGTTCTCTGTTATCAGATTCACATTTAGACGCAATACTAATAATTTCTACTTTAAAAATGCATTTAAAAAAATGTGCAAGTCCAATGAAGCCACATAAATCTCATTAAATTTACAACAATTTATGTCGTGAATGTATATAATAATTGTTTTATTTTTAAAATAAAATATTTTTGCACAAATACTGTGACGACATATGGCTTACATGCGGCCCGATTTAATCCCAACATGAAATATTATACTCTCTTACAATAAAAGGTTGGCTAGCCATGCTCTGGTTCCTGTTAAATAAATAAAAAAAGTATACATACCCCCAACGTCAAATTTATATTTGGCTCTGTTACAGTAAAAGTTTTCCGACCCATGCCCTACGGTATCGATCTCATTAGTGCAAAAACTGTAAAGCCTTTGACTATAATTTCTGATACCATATTAGTTATTTAAGTGTATTCTATTTGTATACCGGAAATTTTTATTCTGTTTTTTTTTTTAATGGAATTGCGGTTTTTTTGATGACCACTTATTTATGAGTATCTTAGTAAAATTATTAAATAATTTATTATATTATTACATTACATTACATTACATTTTAGTCGTGTCCAATTGACGACTAAAGACCGCTCTTGGACGTGTCAAAGTAATTGGGTTAGGTAGTAAGTTTCGTTACTACTCTTTACTGAACGTACATAGGTAGTCAAGAATTAACTACTAGATTGTCAAACTATACATATAAATAATCAAAATAGAAGCGTAGTATTCGAAGTAGTTAGTAATTCGAAAAGATACGTAGTAAAATTATTCATCTTAATATTCAAATTGTCAGTAAAATGTTAAATAATCAAATTAAATCTACGTTATGCATTTTAAACTAAAAGTACATATATAAGACAATATAAAATAATCAGACAATAAGGCTCTACTTTTTAAGTTATTTAAATGGGCACAAAATTTGAAAAATCATGGCCATCAAATTCGGCCAGATTATTGAAAGGGTGGCCTATCAGCATCTTCTTGATGTTTTTTTTTATTTTATGTCCTCCAGCTGTTAAAATTTTGTAGCCCCGTCTACACTAGAACGGGCTAGTCTCAGTTGGTGACATAATCGAATAAGCATGAAGTTAAGGTTTTGCCATTCGGATCCTGTTATTTTTTAAGAAAAATCAATGTGTTACTGTAAATATTTTTTAAATAAATAAATAAGAACAATAAACCCTAACGTGAAATATTTGACTCTGTTACAATAAAAGGTTGCTGGCCTAAACCCTACGTCATCGATCTCATTAGTCCAAAATCTGTAAAGCCTTCGCGTACAGTTTTTGGTTATACACAGTAGTTTCCCCGGCGACATATATCGACTGATCTCTTCTTTCGTTTAATTAACTAATTAATTCGCCCCCTTAACTAGATAATCTATCTGAGAAGCTGCCGGAAAACCAAGCATTACCTTGCTTTGTGCGACTCGAGAATTGACTTAATAGGGTTTGCGGTGACGCGTATTAGGAAGACAGACCTTTATTTAAAGCCCGGTATATCTGCCTGCACTAGGGTATATTTTCAATAATCTACGAGTATATATGTAGAAATGGATGTTTGTACATATGTCTGTCTGTGCACAGTAAAAAAACACCCAGTAAGTTCACTTAAGGCTCCCTTTCGAGTTGACGCGACTAAAAATTTAGATTTTTTTGCAATGCCACGCGCCCGCGCGCATTCGATATATACATAAAGATGTATAGGTATACCGCGGCGACAAGGGAATACGTCCGACCATTGGCAGTGGCCAATTACAAATGACAATTTTGGCTTCGCGCGTCGTCTAATATATTCGGTTTGGCTTTTCAATTATAATATAATAAATTATCAAATGAATAATATTTTATAAAATAAAAATTAGATTACAATAATAAAATAACTTAAGATCACTGTGTTATTTTTTATATCACTCAAAAGTATCTTTAATAAATAGAAAAAAAATGTTTTGGCCATAACATTTCTGGAAATAACGTAATTTCAAACATTTTTTTCTTATATTTTTTGTATGTAAGTTCCAAAAACTGTCTTGGTACTATGCAAATAGACGATACGCTGGTGTAAATATAATTTTTTAATATTGAGAATCATCTCTAGCTTTTTCAAAAACTGAAGACAAATCTCGCTCGTTTTTATTTTCTTGGAAAACAGTAACAGAATAAAGATAATTTACAATTAATATGGAACTAAGTTACTAATTTCGTTTTGGCGAAATCGACTGGGTTTTAAAAATCCGGCATAATTGTATTAAAATTCTTTTTCGTGTTCTCACAACCAGGCCACAAAATTATGCTTTATATAGCTTTTGGCCGCCACGGCCGCCACGGCCTCTTAAGGCGCTAGGATAGGCCAAACTGCAAAATAGACCTCTCTTTGACCGCGAATTTCTCCTAAATTGATGGTCCAAATACATGAAAAAAAATATATATGGTATGTGTAATATAATCAAAAATAAATTTGTTGTCTCGTTTGTTTATTATTACTGTTAGTTTTGACAGAAAAAATCGTACTTCTCCTATTATTTTACGAAAGAATGTTAAAATTTTTTTTAAACGCCTGAATCGATTTCGATGATTCTTCCACCAAATTATAGAAAATTTAATGATTTATAAAATTGTTGTTTCAAAATTTTCATGAATATTTATATACGTAGTATATCAATAATATTACTTAAATACGCGGTCAGTAGCGGCCGCCAGCCAGTTTTGTCCTAGCATTTGCACCGGGAGGTCGCGTCGTTTGTTATCTCCGAGATCGCGGAAAAAATTGTGGCACAGATTAGCTTGAAGTGAAGTGCTGCACAAGATGGGACGCAGAAATCAGAAAACTTTGCATTACTTGAATAAGGCTTTGCATATGAACAAACTACGGTAAGTACACAATTACTTATAAAATTATTTGTACTCAGAATAAAATATAACAGTACCTCTTTTGATCTGCGTATGTATGTATAGGTACAAAAACGATTACTTCACTTTTAGTTTCCCGAAAGGAAAGTATTGTGATCGCGTTAAAAAAATCGAGATGAAGACGGAAATATACATTTTGAGCCCCCCTGAGATGATTAAGACCATTTCCAGACCGATCTCTGTCTGTATATCTGTGTGTATGTGTGTGTCTGTCTGTGTGTGTGTGTGTGTGTGTGTATTCTTCCACGATAGCTAAAATTTCCTTCGCCAATCGATAGTTATGGTCTGCAGTACCTAGATTTATTCGACTGTCGCTCACAAATGTTATTTTAGACTTTGGACCGTATACAAGCATAGGATTTTTTAAATCTACATCTTATAAGATTGATTATTCACATTGTATTTATTTTATTCATTTATTTATTTATTATTTACTAGTTACATATACATTCAAATTCAAAATCACAAAAGAAAATAGAGGTAATAATACAGAAAAATATACAGGTATACATATATATGCCTAAGCCCCAGGTCAAATAGAGCGTAAATTATGTATGGTTTTCAGATGTGCACAGTAGGGTGCAACCGAGCCCGCCTTGCTAGGAGGGTCTGGTTACCTGGTCGCCGATATTTTTATGAAAATCTGTGATAATACTTTTTATATAAAGCTGACTATTATGACTATATAATATTATAATGCTTAAAATAGGGTTAGCTCCTCCTACTACTAGTGTTTTGTTTTTCAGGGGATCTAGCTTAAGGCAGGCAGAGCATGCGGTGGAAAATAAAGAAGACGAAACTGGGTAAGACGTGTACAATTTGCTTTCATTATAACCTCAGACATGTAAACGTAAATAAATTTGAAGTAACTTCCGCAAAAGCAATTAGTGAGCCTGAAACCACATTAGCATTTCGAAATAAAGTCGCGACCGTCATTAGGACCGAACACTAAATGAAGTTTGTTGCGAAATAGGGCATCAAAATTGCTGTAATATCAGATGAAACGGTAGAATTATTGCAAATACAAGGATATAAATTCAAATGGCGTATTGTTGGGTACTCATTTTATCAGTAGTTGGAGAAAATAAATTATGTTACAAGAAATTAAATTCTATTACTTTTCTTATATGTAGAACAAGAAACCTGGTAATGTTGTTTGATGGGTAATATTTAGTTTAATGTTTGTTACAGAGTCACTGTGACACCAATATCTCATAAAAACAGAAACAATGACAAGAGCAATGATGAAATTCAGGTAACTATTTATTTACTTATTTTTTATATTTATTGTTGCAATTTTATTGACACGAAACTAAATAATAAATAGGTTATGTTTAGATCTTATAGTGTAGGTGCATGGTTTAGACAGATCAGATTGACACAACATATGTGTCAAGTTATGTACCTACCTGAAACATTGAATACTTTATGTTTCAGATAGAGACAACAGAGGAAAACAGACAATTCAAAATTGAAGGCCGACGAATCGTAGAAATTAGCCATTTCTACGCAAAATTGCAAGAGGTTGCTAACCATGGAAATATGGAATGTGGTTTAGGTTGCGTTGAAATCGTAGGCAAAAAAAGAACGGGATTACATTCGTTGTTTACCTTAAGGTGCAAGATGTGTGATGAAAATTTTTACATAGAAAATGACGCTCCTGGAGACCAACTCACTGTTAACCACTGTTCTGTTGCTGGAACAATCGCAGTTGGCAATGGACACTCTCAGCTACAAGAGTTTTCTGCAGCACTAAATTTACCAATTATGACACCAACGATATACAAAACCTGTCACTGTAAAATTCAGAAGCATTGGGAAAAAGTTTCAGTCGAGAGTATGAATCAAGCAGCAGCAAAAGAAAGAGAACTAGCTTTAGCTGAAAGTCGCGTCGACAAAAAAGGTATAACAATCATAGACGTAGTAGTCGATGGGTGTTGGTGTAAGCGGACTTATAAAAGAAATTACTCGGCCTTATCTGGTGCTGCCATCATTATTGAGAGAAAAACAGGAGAAATACTGTTTTTAGGTGTTAAAAATAAATACTGTTCAATTTGTGCTCAAGCTGAAAATAAAAAACAACAACCGAAAACACACAAGTGTTACAAAAATTATAGTGGACCATCCACGGCAATGGAATCTGAAATGTATTACCTATTTTAATTGCGTAATTTTATTGTTGTATTTTTTTAATATTTGTAATATTTTTAATTTGACTATTCTATCATTCGATCATTCTATCATTCGACATTCGATCATTCGTTTGTATATTTTATATCTGTATATTTCATTTATACCTATTCAGGTATTTTAGCAGCCTTAGTTATTTCTTAAATATTTTATATTTTTTAATATAAATTCTATTAATTATTGTTTTCAAATTTTAAAAATAGTCAATTTGTACGCAAATGAACCTAACAATGAATTATTCTATCCATTTGTCTATACCAAGAGTAGGGTTTTCTACCAATTGGCTTATTTTATTAAAATTAAAATTAAAACTTTTATTTGTATATAAATTGTTTTCTATTCGGCATGAAACCTGAAATAAACATGTTTTATTGATATTATTTTTTTTATCTGTCTCGAAGAATATTAAAAGGGTGTCTTCATTTCGTTCTTGAAAGGATAGTGATTTTCTATACTACGTAATCTCAACGTTGAATCAGTCAAGAATTATAGAATCAGTCAAGTCAGAACGGCAGAATGCAGAATGCAGTACGCATCTGAACGATCTATGCAAACTTGTATTAAACTGTGGTTGTTCGGTGAGCCAGCCCCTTTTTCGGTGAGCCAGCGGAGCTCGCCTCAAACCGTCAAGGTCGTTCGGCTATACTATCGCCTTAAGAGCTATAAGGCAATGCGGGAAGATGGTGCGACGGATGTGGTGCGAGGCGTAAGTTATGTCGCGTCCTTAGGCCCATAATTACGGCTGTGGGTTGTGGCGCGCTGTGGGTGCCGTTTGTGTTCGCTCTTACTCTTACAGTTTATGTTAGGGTGTGTTTATTACTTTTTTTTGCAGATTTACTAGTCGACGCCATATGGAATTCTCAGGGAAAATCGGTAGGACAATAGCATCTGTGTCGCCGGGGCACTGTAAATGTGGCCGGGACGATGCCTCAAGAAAAAGACGAGTAATCATATTACGATTTGTGGTAGCCCTTAATATTCCTGACGTCACTTACTTAGGTTTCAATTTTGTTTTAAGAGAAACTACTGTATGGTATACTATGGTATGTTTATGTAATACACTCCAAAACCGTTTGTCAAATCACCATTAAAGTTAGCACATATATATGTTCTTTTTTTGCATGTCAAATTTCAGCTCAATCGTGGAGGAATACACACACACACACATACAGAGAGATACATAAGTGCGTTCATAATACTTTCCTTCCCAGAAAAGTAGGATTGTGAACGCGGTTATGTTTTTTCTTGATGAAGATGGAAATATCGATTTTGAGCTCCCCTGAGATGATTGAGACCATTTCCAGATGGAAGTTTGTCTGTGTGTCTGTCTGTCTGACTGTATGTCTGAGGTTATTCCTCCGCGATAGCGCCTAAACGCTTGATCCAATTCAACTGAAATTTGCTATGCTGGCATCAATTTGGTCATGGCAAGAGTTCATAAGTTTGTGGTTGAAATTATTTCATCAAGGGGGCTCACTAGTCACACATTATCGACGAAATATTAGATTTAGATATTGAATTTTGGTACACAGATGCCTTGTTAAACCAAAGTGTCATTGTAAAATTGTGGTTCGAATATCTCTTATACAAGCTGCCCAAAAAATAAATTATTAGTTTAAAAAAAAACACTAAAAATACGCTTTTATAAATGCACGAAAAACCAAAAAAAAATATCTATTTACACTCTCCATGTACAGGTCTATATACATTTTATACAAGCACCTATGTCAATATTTACATTATTTACAATCAATATTTACAAGTCAATATATAATAGGTTTGTTATAACCTTGAAACCTGATCGTGATCAAAGTTCATTACAAAACCTTTCTAACAAGTCCAAACACGGCTATGATACGATATTCCATCATGGAATGCCAGTGCCTATCTAACGGCTTCATCATCAGACCTTGAAACCTAATCGTGGTCAAAGTTCATTCCAAGACTTTTCTAACAAGTCCAAACACAGCTATGATACGATGTTCCATCATGAAGTTCCAGTTCATATCTTCCGACTTCATCATCAGATCAGTTCGACGGTACCATATTATTGTATTGTCATCAGAACTACATACAGCTGCCAATTTTCATGACGCTACGATCCTTGGAAGATGGTTAAATTAGTTACCTTAGATTCCATTACATAGTTACATACAGGTCGACCTAATAAAAGCGTGTTAATATTTAAATTCCGCCAAACAAATGTACGGGGAATCAAATATTTTAATTTTCGGCGTCGTGCGTTTGATATCGCGCGTCGTACATTCGAAATTTAAATCTCCATTGCGTTGTGTCGCTCGTTCGAAATTCGAATATTTAAAGGCGAAGTTTACGGCGACGCGCGTTTGCAAATCGTTTTTTGAATTAAATGAGATGACATCCTTGGTTAATTGCCTGGAAAGTGTTGGGCGACAAAATGTTTTTTTTCATAATTAGCAATTTATTAGCAAACTACTGTCATTTTGTTCTCGTTCTAACATAATGACGCGCGTGAGTGCTTGAAAGAGATATATTAAAGCATTTATTTATCTCTCACAACAGGCTAGCAAACCTTTCTAGTACCTCTTTACCTCTCTAAGGTATATAGTCGTCCGGATAAAATTTCAAGCCCCTACTTCGCCCCTTTAGGGTTGGAATTTTGAATAACCCGTCTTTCAGCCGTGCTCACAGCCGATATTTAAGGATCCTTCATCTCAAGTGTAAGTTCCCTCATTTGGCAGTTTACTGTTCAGAAACCATACTACGGTAGCCACTCGAGTCGGACACTCGAGTGTTCACTTAAGGGAGGCATCTTCCATATTTTTTTGTATTTAAAGATAAAGGAAAATGGTCAATATTTGTTAAATTTTGAACTGTCAAATTTTAAGTTTGGTCTCAAGCTTACTTTGTCGAGTGTGAGTTGGGTATTCCGCTTATTTTTCTCTGTTTTTAATCTGGCTAGAGTGAGGTGAGAAAATGTCACACCAACTGTGACGTAGGTATGAGATGTGGCGAATTTTCGATACTATAATTATGTATTAACCCCTCAAGCCCCGATTGGCCGATGTCGACCACAAACTGATTCAGCGTGACGGGCCCGTTTTAATTTTATTTTAATTTAATTTGTTTTATTTTATTATGTTTTATTATGTTAATATGTTTCATTTTAATTATGGGTACAGTGGTTTGGCAATAATTAATGTTTTTGGTGGGACAGCGTCGTAATTCATTTTTTTTACAAATTTTTACAAAAAATTTTTGGGACATCAACTTATCAATCGGCTGAGGGGCCGAGGCCTGAAGGGTTAAGTACTTTTTTACTGTGATATTAATAATAGAATCAATGCAACAAGATGAGTAAATGAAATACTATGTTTTACAAGGTTCACAAGCGTTTTTTTTTTAAATAACTAAGCACCTACATTTTCTTTTGAAGTCTTGGTAACTTAATATTTTTTATGTAAAATTGCAACGAAATTCCAACTTCTTTCTCAGATCAATATAACCATAGTATTTTCTTTTAATCGTCTCGGACTGTTTATTTTATTTGGGTTTTCTACTCACATAGCTTTAATTCCCGTGCCCGATGGCTGTGTATATACCTATTCGGCCCCTTGGTCTATTATATTTCTCTCGAGTTGAATCGCGACATTAATGCCTACCCTGAAAACGACCCTTATCAACCTCATCCACTTGGGGTACTCTACGCCAAGAGGCTATGCAAATCGTGAATAAGACAAATCGATTCAAGTAACAATGCATGATTTTCAGTATTGGCTATCATCCCAAAAAATAATAGTGGCGCCTGGAAATTAAAAAAAATCTAGAAGTTGAACTTAAAAAACCTAGCACTGTGGCGAAAGATTTTTTGATTAAGTTTAGTAAAAACGCATTTTGAAAAACAAGCTTTACTTAAATTGTTGGGTGCAGCAAACCTATTGCGGCGAGACTTAGAACGGGCTATCATAATTGATCGCGTATACACAGTTTCGTTTCTGTGCTGTCGACCGTTAAGGATTATCCTCGTTGAAAGCCGACCCTGGGTGCAGGAGGCCTGCCGCGGTGAAACTCAGAACGGGCTATCTTAATTCAATTCGTATACAAAATTTTGTATCTGTGCTGTTGACCGCTAAGGGTTACCCTCGTTAGAAGCCAGAAAGTTAACTCTGGATGCAGCAGCCCTGTCATGGTGAAACTTATAACGGTCTATCATAATTGATCGCGTATACAAAAAAAAATCTGTGCTGTCGACCGTTGAGGAGTCCCCTCGTTGGAAGCCAACCCTGGGTGCAGCAGCCCTGTCGCGGTGAGACTCAGAACCGTCTTTCTTAATTGAATGCGTATACAAAATTTCGTTTCTGTGCTGTTGATCGTTAAGGAGTCCCGTCGTCTGGAGCCTATATTTTATTACAATTGATATTTCCGTCTATACTATACTTTTTTCTCGTTATCATCATCATCATCATCATCATTATTTATTCATTCCATAAAAGCATTTCACAATACTGAGGAACATGTCAAATTTTACAATCATAATTTACCGGATGATAAAACCGCTTTGATTTTAAAGGGAAAAAAATAATTGTAATCACAGGTGATTACTTAAAAATAGTCAAATTTACAAAATAATCAATAATCAAACAATAAATAATAATCAATACAGTGAAAAAGAAAAATTCAGAAACATGCGTAATTAAAAACAATGTCAATAAAATCTAAAAGTGCGAAAGTATGGTCATAATATGGTTATTTATAATCAAGCAATTGTGGACGCCATATCATAAAAGTCGTCCAGTTTGTAAAGGGCATGTTCGACTAACTGATTTTTCAAGCAGATTTTATATGCTGCCATCTCAAGTCTTCTCGTCGATGACGGCAAAGCATTGAACAATTTAAAACTAATATTTAAAAATGTGTTTTGATATTTAGTCAAGCGTACTTTAGGCAATAACACATTGTTTTTATGTCGCGTAGTATGGCTATGTCGAGTGGAGTGAAGCTCGCAATTTAAAAGATTCTCTTTGGCGAATAAAAGGCACTGATATATGTACATGGATGACATGGTAAGGATACCTACCAGCTTTAATAAAAAATGTTATGTTAAGCTTTTTAGCGTTACCGTAGAGAAACGGACAGACTTCAAATCTGGAAATGGTTTTAAACGAGGGAGGTAGGGGAGGGGGGAGGGGGGGTGAAAACGGAATTGCGTCTTTATCTCGATTTTTTTTCATATTTTCCCTCCTCGTCAGTTGGTGGGCCAGGAATATAAAAATGCATTCCCCGTCCAGAGCGATAGATGTCTCTGAAGCGCTCTGAATTTTCGGTATTCCACATAAACTGTTCCTTTAAAACGAGCGAAGCCGCTGGCAAAATTAATATCCTCCCGTGCCGAAGTTAGAATCTGTAAGCACTGGTAGGTTAGTAGAATCGGCCCTCAAACGTTTTTGTGCGAGAACAGATCGGTTGGTCTGTATTGCTTGGGTCTTGCTGTCTGGCTTGGGTGGCTTTGCGATGGCTGAAACTTAATACCTACCGAGCTTACAGGCTTCGACGTTTCGTGTACAGTCGATGACAATAGAATAGATAAGATTAATCGATCACGCACACATTTATTTATTTATTTATTTATTTAAGAGAGAAATTGTTTTGCTTATGTACATAATAGGAACCTAATGGCAAAACATTACAAATTACAAATTACAAATTATTTATTGAGTTCAAATTATGAGTAGGTTCAATATACAAAAGTCTTAACCTAACTAGGCTGCCGCCTGTTCCAAGGTAGACAATTTATTTTAATTATCCTAAGAAATCCAAAATATTATATTTACATAAATAAACAAAATCATACTTAATGTAACAGAAATATCTTAATTACCTAATTAAAAATTCGTAAGAAAATGTTCGTAAATTAACTATATGATTATTCGTTTCTTTCATCCAACTATGACTAACCCGTGTTTGGTAATATAGTTCAATGTTAAAATATAATCAACCTACATATATTATTTATTTATTTACAAGAATTATATATTTATTAGTCTGAAAATATATCTTATACAAGCGACACAAAAAAGAAAACTGCAATGCATTTCAATTCAATAATAACGTCGGGCCGCCCGAGTCTAGCCGAGAAGCGAACAATATTGGAAAACAGGCATTTTAACACCACGGAAATACTACAAAAAAACTAGATTTGCTATTATAATACATCACTATCGCCCCCCTCCCCCTTCGAGTGAGTGGGAGGGTAGAGGGGAGTCAGTGGGGGCGGTTCTATTCCGCCTTATCAAGAGTGGTTTAACTTTGAAGAAGATCGACCAAGTACTCAGGATGTAAAAAGTACAGAACGAATATATTCTTCTTTTTCCGATATTCTTCTTCGTCCGTGGATTCCTATCCCGCCTAATCTAGAGTGCTTGGGATGCAAAACGGGTTTTGGGGTGTGGGGTTTGGAGGGAGGTTTAGGGGGTTTGGGGGAGTTGGGGTTTGGGGGAAGCGGGGGTTTACTTGGTGAAGGGGAGGTTTAGAGTAGGGCGTTAAGAGGAAGGGGGGGTAAAGTTGGGGTGATAGGGTGGTTGGTTTTGGGAGTGGGGAGGTTGAAGGGAAGGGAGTTGGAATGGGGGTTAAGGGGATTGGATCGGAATGCTTTTGTGCGGGTAAGTTGCCTATTGTAATAGAAAAAAAAACAATATTTTGTAATAAAAATGGCATAAAAAAATATCCTTTAATATCTTCCGTTCGCGCGTGGTACATACTTAAAGAAAAATAGCAAAACTGGCGCTTTTTTGTAAATTTTAAAGGTAATTAAAACTTTAGTTTTTTATGCTTGTTTTTTGGTTTGAAAAAGCTACATAAATTAAATGCTGATCAACACTCTAGCCATATTTTTGTTCGACCCACCATGAGTGTTAAAGGGTCGTGGAGTGCGAAATATAATAAGTATGGCCACTTTTTCACTATGAACGGGGCTTTATATTTTCATTCTATCTGACCAATAAACATGCATGCTATGCTCCTCAAATACTCAGCGAAACTGTTCATCACACTCTACCTGACAAAAATGAACTCGTTTGAGTTTGAAACAATGCGGCCATCAATTGTGACGCTGCCTTGCAGCGAAAGCTGTCAGCTCGGACGCTCATCTACCTTGCTATATTTTTTTCAGGTAACTTGTTTGCAAAAATTGAAAAACGACAATGAATGAACAGTCGTCTGTCGACTGCAATTCTCAATGCGAAATTTCACTCCGGCACACTCTTTTTACTGCCTAACAAAAAAAGGAGTGTTTTGTATTCAGGATTCATCTATTTTGTATTCAGGTTTTCCGTTTCTTTACTCCACCATAACTTCTAAACGCTCGAACAGATTTGGAAGTATGTCGTATTGTTACAAACAATATATCATTGCGAGTGTCAGAGAAATAGTTGTCTAAATGTCTAAATCACCAAATGTCAATAATTTAATAAAAATATATCGTGTTTAGTGCCAACTGGTTGACGACAGTTGAAAAAGACGTGAGAAAAGCTCAACTCGACGCCAACACAGTACAAGATCGTGCTCAGTGGAAGAGAAGGACGAGGAAGGCCAACCCCAAGTAAATGTTCCCTCGTCGGGAGCCAACCCAGGGTACATCAGCCATATCATGGTGGAACTTGAAAGTTGCTATCATAAATGAATATTATGTATCAAAAACGAAGTGTTATGTGTTCAGATTTCATTTTTTTTTGTGTGTTGGTATAACTCTTAGTGTTTGTGTTTTTGTATTACGCAAGAATGAATGCTTTGAACTTTATTCCAATAATAATTATATAACCGAACGTTATACCTGTCAGCTCGCAATATGCTAACTTAAATATCAGCATCCCTAGATACGGACGTTCTTGCTCAGTTAGATATGCGATGAGCCAACGGCTATGGGTTCAACTTGTTTTTCCTGCACGTTTTATTGTACTGTATACCGAATATCATAGCGATTCGTCTGTAAATCATGTTGTTTAAAATAAATATATAAATATAAAATCGAAGACTATCGCGGTTGTTTGACATTATAAATAGGATAGAAAACGATTTTACCGCGTGAAATTTGTAGGACCCGACGTTTCGGTGACGTTGCAGCCGCCGTTGTCCTGGGTAGACTGAAGAGCTGTCAGTCCGTTGTTTTGCGGGTAGGCCGCAAACCGCTGCCGCCACTGCGTAGGTTATAACGGTGGTGGGGGGCCGGGCTCGGAGCGCGGGAATTTTTAAAATCCGTCTTGCACACAACACTCACTGTATCCTGTTTTACGTCTTTGCGTTCGGCGTTCGGCGGCGGGAGCATTTTAAGAAGAGGGTTCCACGTAGAAGAGAGTTTGTAGCCGTCATCTCTATTGAAGTTCGGAATTCTTCTTATTTCAATGGCTTCCCGGATCATGCGAGGAAAGTAGAATTGTGCCTTGGATAGAACAATGGGATTTTGAAACTGCATCCAGTGGTTACTTCCGCTATCCAATATATGTTCGCAGATCGCCGATTTTTCTCGCTGAACGTTTTTAACAGCTTTGATGTGTTCTGTCAGTCGCGTGGCTATGGGCCGTTTCGTTTGTCCAACGTAGGCTAGACCGCAGCTGCATTCGACTTTATACACACCCGGGGTTTGCAGTGGTATTACATCCTTTACAGGCCTCAAAAATCGAGCTATATTTTGGGTCGGTTTGAAGATCGTTTTTATATCGAATCTGTTTAGCATCTTACTTATTCGATCAGTCACGCCCTTGACGTATGGTAAGAATGCTCTTGATCTGCTCGGTTTTTGAGTTTCGTCCGTATTAAAAATTTTAGTATGTATTTTTATTTCGTCCGTTTCGGACGAATTAGTATTTCGTCCGTTTATAAATATATAAATAAAATAAATATATGTATTTTTCCGTTTCTTTATTCCTCTATAACTTCTTAACGCTTAAACTGATTAAAATGTTTGTAGTATTATTTGAATTGCTATATCATCCCGAATGTCATATCATCCCGAATGTCATAGGTTACATTAACTGCCAAAATATTAAGTCATTGTCTAAATGTCCAAATGGCAATAAATTTACATAAATATACCGTGTTTAGTGTCAAATCAAAGGTCTGATTGAGTACATTCCGAAAATAGGTGTGTATCTATATGGATGAATACATAAATTACCAATGTTTTATAAAAAAACCCTAAAATATATAATTTGCGCCTGCTAAAACAAGGTTGTATCGCTTTCCAGAAATGTCTTTTCACTGATATCTCCGGCTCCAAGAGACTTATGATTAAAAACTCATTTGTGAAAAAAGGCTTTGAAAAAGCGGTCCTCAATTATTGTACGTTTGAATTAACGCAAGTTAAGATTTTCAATTAATTATTCGTTTTTCATTCAGACATTCAAACAAACTTCTAAGGGCGACTTGCAACAAGCTCGGTTAAGATAGATAACCGTGTTTAAAAAGTTTAACCATAGGTAAATACTCAAAAGTGCTTGCACCATGCTTTGTTAAGCTAACGGCAGTTAAATTCCCTAACCGAGCCGTGGTGCCCGGTTAGCGCCACTGACCAGCAGTTAGCGAGCTGTTAAACGCTAGTTGTCAATTTTCGAGGTTAGATTTGATTGCGCGCCGCCGTTTCTTGGCTTTTTTTTGTAATCGCACTCGTAAAAATTTTACCTATTATGTCTGATGTTAGTCAGGAAAGTCGCGAAAGCGAGACATGAAACAAAGCGTGTGGCAGTTTGACAGCTGATGAGCTGAGAACCTCCCGTCCGCCATTTTGAACTGTGCTGTGATTGGCTGAGGCGAGCAATCTCGATCTCAGTTGTCGACTACAGCGGGTGAGCCCGTCACCTCAGAAAGTTTTAACGATTAGTCGTTCTATCTCCCTGGAGTGAGCGCAGAAGACTTAGGACAAAAACAGTCCACCGTCTAGCTCCACCACAAACCCGTAAGAGGACAACGCCTTAACCGCGTAGCCAGGAGTATTACCCAGTGGGCTTACACTCACGCCCTTACTTCCTATTGCGACCAGATTACTCCAGTCTCTCGATTGGTTACGAGTTCGAGGTCGCTTGCGCGGTCCTTACGAATCGGTGAAACGGAGTACACCGAATCTATCGCTGACCACGGCATCCTTTGCCCGGCTGTTCACCCAGTATCGGATAGCCGATGGTCGTTTTAAGAGCAGTCGCCGTAAGGTCCCAACCACCCCCGCTCTATAGGAAACAGTACTGCTTCCAGACTCGCCCGACTGTTAGTCAGAGTGCGCAATCGATTGGCTTACGCAGCACGGTGCGCAGACCGTCCAGGAGCGCCAGAAGGTTGATTCCCAGGGGAAACTTACCATAGGGCCAGAGTCCTACCCAGACTCGCACTTCATACGTGGAGGCCGTCGTATAGGTGTTGACCCGTGAGTATGACCAACCCTGAACAGAATGGGTCTTCGTGGCCAACTCAGCAAGGGCCCATTAACCCTGTTCCAACACTTAAAAATGTATTTTGCGGACTCCGATCGGCGTTTGTTAACCGGGACGTCTAAATAGTTCGTGCAAGCCGCCATAATTTAACCGGCTGTTAAATTGTTTATCGTGGTTAGCTAACCACGATTATCAGACGTTGGCCGGTTGGTGCAAGTCTCTAAATTCGACAGGTTTTTACCTTAAAAAAAACATCTTCCATCTTTTGCTTTTCCTTGTACTTATACATGTGATGTAATAATTACACCATACATTTGTTGGTCGCCAGAAGTGGAGTCGTATTTATTCCTAGGCAATATCGAAGCTGAACGCAAGCTCATAAGTGTCGAATAATCCGCAATAGTTTACGAGGAGCCTCGAGCGATACGGATATTGGTGCATACCGCATACAGTCGAAGTCAGCATTATGACAGTAGACCAGATATTAATCTATACTAATATTATAAAGAGGTAATGTTTGTGAGGTTGTAGGAAGTAATCTCTGGATCTACTGAACCGATTTTACCAATAGAAATTCTTTTACCAATAGAAAGCCACGTTATTTGTGAGTGTCATAGGCTATATATTAGTCCGAAAAATGAAAAGACTTTTTCGTGGTAGTCTGATTTGAAAAGTAAGTCGGAGAAAAAACGGTCGAACGGAAACGTTTCTAAGTAACGCTGCCTTAACGATGAGAGATATATGATTATGTTCTAGAGAAAAGTTGTAGAGCTTGATAATGCCTACAAAAAAGTCAGCGACAGCATATGTCTAACTTTTATATTTAAGTCACAAAACGTAGTATTTTATATTAAAAAAATAATTGAAATCGTTAGGTCATGTCTATTGGTCATATTATCAACAAATATGAATTCATTTCAAAATAAGTAAATTTATCATATCAAGTGTTTAATCAAAAGACTTTTACCTTTTACTTCATTTATTTTTCCTTTTACTGCATAAATGGTTAAAGAGATAAGACACTCACAAATAGGACACTCGCAAGAAGACACTCACGAATAACGGTAATATAGTGGCGTGCATACATACATATGCAGTAAAAATATAACCCTTCTGTTGTCAGTCAGGAAATAAATCATAGCACTCAGTACTAACCGAACAACACTCATAATTTCATCACAAGTAAAAAGTTTTACCGCCCTACGAAGTGGGCACGGGTCAGTTAGTAACAAATACAAACGGAGCTGCCATGAAATTCACCAACCGCAGTCGGTACCATATTAATTGTATTTATTATTTATATACCTTTCCAAATGCAAGAGCACAAAAGAAAAACAAGTAAATTTATTAAAAGCAATACCAAATACGACTGCCCTTACAGAAAGTTAACTATTATGTATCCTAT
This sequence comes from Micropterix aruncella, assembly GCA_944548615.1. Taxonomy (NCBI): domain Eukaryota; kingdom Metazoa; phylum Arthropoda; class Insecta; order Lepidoptera; family Micropterigidae; genus Micropterix; species Micropterix aruncella. The sequence goes on from OX155975.1 coordinate 8,401,342, forward strand.
ACATATATCTTATTATCTAATCAATTTTTCTTCTTAATGAAATTTCATTATTTTTTTAACCTTTAGAGTAGCGGCATAATTTCATGGCAGACCGCGGCAATTTATTGGAATTTCTTGCAATATCGCCGCGCACGACGAAAAGTACTATAACTATGGAAGTACTATAGCAATCATAAAAATAATATCTGTGCAATAATTACATTAAAATTTCGTATATTGAATATTAAAATCTCGTTTTGTAAAATAATTAAATAATTAATATGAGAAAGTCGAAAAAGTGAAAAAAACTCTTCATTTCTAACTTGTACCTACTTGTCTTACGGAAAAATACGGAACCCTATTTAGAAATTGTAAATACTATCGTGATCTTTGTTAAATTCTCTTTTAAAGTTAATATTACGTTTTGCTTATTTACATATTAGGTATAAGCTCATAAAAACCAATAAAATTTTTGATGATTTCTCGAAAAAAAATATATTATGTTTGACCATGGAATTTTACCAGAAATATATGCGAAATGACGCGAAATTATTCTAGCGGCCGTCCATGTATCGTTAGTAATAATGAGATATTTGGTATGAATTTTAGGATGCGTTCGAATTAGAAAATAATATTATTGTGCGCTCTAATATTGGTCGTTACGTAGTCAACGGTGTTTTTTTTTTTGTTAGTAGTCTTTATTTATAAAAAAGATACAAATTACATGTTCTGATATGCAACTGTAAGAGTGTGCAAGAATACCTACTTTCATTTCTTTTGTTTTTCTTTTAATTTTAACTAAACGTGTGCACTGGTAAAATATTTTCTGGTACGCCTGCCTTAGTACAGGCTTTGGCCTAGTTAGGCGGTGTTGACGTAGTGCTTAAGATGCTACAGTGTGCATTATTTTTCGCTACTGGTCCAAACACGATTTTGCTTTAGGAATATATATTTCGTGGTTTACTATAAAAAAATGTTTTTTTTTAAGTGAAATATGTATGGTTTATGTGTTTATTCATATAGATACATGTATATTTTTAGAATTTGCCAAATTATACATTTGATTTGAAACTAAACACAATAAATTTATGTTTATTTATTGACATTTAAATATTTGGGTATTTGGACATTTAGACAACTACTTACTGAATATTTCGTGGGTGATAGTCCGTGGATGTCCCCGTTTTTGCCCTATAAAGATTTCCCTTGAGTATGATACGACCAAATCTGGTTCTGAAACAATTATCCGTTGAGTATGATACGACCAGATCTGGTTCCGCGTTTTTTTCACTTCTTTGACGTTCTCATATTTATTCATAATTATCTAATTGTTTTACAAAATGATATTTCAATATTCTATATTCGAAATTTCAATGCAATCATTGTGCAGTTGTTCTTTTTATGATTGGTGTAGGAGTTTCGTAGTTATAGTACTTTAAGGTCGATGTCGCCGAAAATCCTGCAAAAGAGACAGATGCATTCATGAAAATACCCATTTACCCCAAGGGTTAATGATGGATAGATAAATACGATTTCAACTGCTGGCAGAAAATCAAAGCCGTGAATGTTTACTACATACCACCTGTATAATCTTGTACCAAACTCCTAATTCCAAATCCCGCAGTGCCGACAAATTATTACGTGTTTTTCGCGTCGTCATAAAGGACACACACACACACACATAAGCGAGTCGTGAACACCGCGCGGCCGCTTTGTTTGTTCGAGTTGAATACTACCCGCCGTCGCATCATTGTCGCAAAATCGTCGAAAAACTCTCGTGCAAATTGGTGTGTGCTGATTCTCGTGCAAATTGGTGTGTGCTGTTTTGAAAATTGCGCGTGCGGTCCAGCATCTTCGCGGTCCAAGTTTGTGGAATCGAGTGGGAGCCAAGCAGCTCGTCATTCCGTCAGGTGCACTGATCGACCGTCGAAAAGGTTGGTGATTTGTTGGCATTTGTTCCATCGTTATGAAACGTCCATTTATCCCATAAGTCCAATACAGTCCTAATTATCTCTTTATTTATCATACCAGCCGGATACTACTGGAAATAGTTTAGAAGAACGTGTTCTATACCTGGGCCTAAAAATCGTCAGTCAGCTAGAACACACCATTACACCACCTTAAAACAGGCTATCGCCTAGTTAGGCGACATTAAAGTAGGATCATTGGCAACAGTTTCTGGTAAAACATGTTATCAGTTTATTTCTACTGGATTCTCGTCTATGACAACGAAATTGCACATGTAGGTACATTTACTTTAAATAATTGTAAATTACCAAAAATAAATAAATAAACAAAATGAAATAAATAGCATTGTAAAGTTTTCTTTCTTTCCGCTAGATTTAACTTGCCAACCTGAAAGCATCACCATAATGCGCTATCATTGGCGTCAAAATACTGCTCGTAACGATTTCCGATTTACCCCAAGAAGCTTAAATATGAGACCCCCGTGTGGCCATTTATCAAGTAATCCCGCTATCGGATAACGCGTTCAAAGTACCCAAATACTCGTTTCGTAGACTAATCCTACGATTTGTTCTTTTTGCAGTACGTTAACAGATACGTCTCTGGAAAAGAAGGAGACTGGCAGAATCCTATACGAACCTGGGTCTGAACAAATGAAATAATGTGGATGGATAAGTCAGGAAGTCGAATTAGTAATTTTGTAGTAATCTAACAATAGTAATTTTGCAGTTATGACTATTGTTTCGTACGTCGCCTAAACTTTTCTAGCGTGGCAACTTATATCTAGCGACTCAGCCGAACGCAACCAACTAGTGAAGAGAGGACTGCTGCTCGAACGCCGCCACACGTACGTCAGACTGTCATTCGATCGCCACGGACGGTCGATTCGCCGCTGTCGTAATTTTCCTGTATTAATTGTATTTCGCTCGCGTGCGCTTCTATTGTACGAAACCGACAATAAATCTATGCAATCACTGGAACGAGGCGTTTATCTAGAATCCTGCAATCCTTCACCAGCGACATTTAGAGGCTGTCCAAGCAGACCGCACCTCATTACAACTATTAAGTCACCCACGTTGTCATGTATTAAATCTAAAAACAAGGTTTTAAACACAGAATGTGTTGCATTTATAAGGGTATCCCCCCTACCCATCTCTCCATCACCCATCCAACTACATCCGACATTAGAATAGTTTTTTATGTATGCGCTGGTTGACTATACAGTCATACGCTCACCTCCTGTTACTACAAATATTAGGACAACCTAGGAGAGTTAAAACAATTACTTTCTTGGTAGCAAAAGTATTGTGAACGCGCATTTTTTAAAAATATAAATACGGATATGTATATTTTAACCCTACCCCCTCCCTCGAGACGATTAAGAATATTTCCAGACTGAAGTCGATCTGTGAGTCTGTGTGCCTAAACGCTTCATTCGATTTAGCTGAAATTTGGCATTCAGACATCGTTCGGTAATGTCTTGATTTAAACAGTTGAAAGTGGAAATTGTATTTAAAATCGATTCTACCTCAGTCTTGAAATATTGTAGTTAGAGGCTTAGAATTCGGTACATTATTAATATTTACGCGGTAACGAGCGAGGGGAGAAACCCGCCCACCACCCGAGCAGTTCTAACGACATGGGTTATTTTATCTACCCGGGATGCCGTGAAACGACAACCTCACACATACCAGAGGGGTAGTGGGTGAGGGGTGGACGAACGGAGACATGGATTCTCCGGGTTTCTACCCCCTCAGGCACCCTGTAAACCGTTTATTTAAAAACTATATTGTTTTACAAATTCACTCACAAATTACTTAAAACTAAGAACTAAGTTAAATATCTAAATAAGGAAACCGGTACACGGATGTCTTATTGGAACGAAATCACATTGTGAAATTTTGGTTAGACTCCGCCGTACTTAAGAAAATACTACATCATTAATATTATAATACCATTTTAACACCACGGAATAGCAGCTTCATTTGTATTTTATTTTATTTTATTTATTACGATAACTATAATTTACAAATATTTTATTATACTAGGTTTGGATAATGTATTATTATGTATTGACATATTATGAAATTAAGTAGTTCCAAATTATTAATTCCCAATAATTAAGATCCCCACCGTTTATGCCATACTTATTCACGAAAGCCTGTGCGAATTCTATAAAAATAAAGGAAAGCACCAAACTCTTGCCCACATACATTCCCACAATACAAGGCACAAATCGATGCATACTCATAATTCTATACCTGCAACATCACAATTTCAAAGGACAACTCAATACAGAAGCATAACATTTTATAACAGGTTACCAGAGGAATTAAAAAATAAACAAACATATGCACTATTTAAAAAACTTACCAAGGAATTTTTATTGCAAAAATGTCTATATGGCACGGACTTTTAAAATTTTATTTTCACAATTGACTACCTACTTGTTTATTTTATTTATTTTTATTTTTTTAATCCATTTTAAACCTATTCTGAACACTTCATTCTATAGACAAATTACTTACTGATTATGTAACATGATTTAGGAATTATTGCTTTTATTTTTATATTTTTACTCCGATTATCATTTGATTCTTTCCAAATTGGACTCCTTGATTATTATTATTATTATCGATTTATTTATTTGCGAAATCATTCCATGGATTTGCCTTTGTATTATTGTTTGTTTGTTATTTATAGATTTATACACCTTTTTTTTTTTGGATTTGGTATTTCTATTTTTGATATTCCTAATGCTCTTTTTAATATTAAGACAATATAATGGTTGATTTTGTATAGTTTATTGACTTTCAAATTCCTAACGTGATTTCATTTTATTTTTGACAGATATATGATATGTTTAAAATATGAATATTATAAAAAAAATATTTATTAATTATAAGTTCTATACCCTCGCCGGGTTTTTTTGTAATAAATAAACTTTGAACTTTGAATTTACCAGCGTGCGTAATTTAATTACTTGGATGAACAGTCTCTGAGGTTGGTGCGATATGGGAATTATCTCTAGCGGCATTCTGGTCATTCTGTCGATAATCGTGACGAGGTATGCCCGTGTGACCGTTAATTATAATAGACGCTAATTATGTGCATTTGTCATACCTTCGCAACATCGCCGATAGTCGTCAGTAGATTTTATTGACAGATCTCTCTGTATACCATCGATAGTGTACCATCGTTACACCAGCAATACCCAACTTGTGTTGAATGAGTTAGGTGCATGGTTTGTCGTTAGTGGCCTGATACCTAACATTTAACAAAACTAATGTTATGTATTTCAGCCTTAGACCTACTAAAACCTAAATACATGCAACCGTCAAAAACGAAGAATTAACTCAAGTATCCGATAATGAGTTGCGATTGCACCTACAAATCTATACTTTATGTGATAAATTGGGAAGAGCGTGGTATGCACTCTATCGCATCGCTTCATTTCTCGATCTATCAACGCTGCACATGTGTTACTTTGCATATGTTCATTCACTGCTAACGTACGGCGCGGAAATATGGAGTCGTGCAGCCGACAGGCAGACGGCCTTCGTTATGCAGAAGCGTGCAGTCCGCATATTAGCGCATGAGGCGCTTGATACGCCCGCTAGGCCTCTGTTTAGAGATGTCTGCATCAGGACTCTGTGGTACATTTTTATAATCGAAGTAGCGCTGTTTGTTCGCAGAAATCTAGCCGATTTTCAAGTGAATGGTGTGCATCGCCACTATCCAACAAGTTCGGTAAGTCATGCATTATCCAAGTCATAGAGGCTAGCCTATATCGCCGGCCCAGTGGTCTACAACAAACTCAGCGAGCACATTAGGCAGGCGCAATCTCTTGACGTGTTTAAGAGCCGCTTTAAGAAGTATATCACAGATAAGGCATTTGACTCACTGGAAGAATATTACTTGAGTAAAGACTAAAATGCTCGGTGGCTAAAGTGTTAGTGATTTGGCCTTGTAATTGTGTAAATTATCTCTTTGCGTTTCTCTTGTATTTTCTCTTTTACTCTTGTGTTTTCTCTTTTAATCTTTATTCGTGTGTTATCTTTCGTTTTCTCTTTTTTGTTTTAATTTTTATTTCCTTGTGTATTTTAATATTTTCCAATGATTCCATTACGATAGAAAAATGTTTGTTTTGTTTAACTGTATGTATGACTTTTATACCAGTATACCAATAAAATTAATCTGAATCTATATCAGGCGTTTCCCTATCTTTCTGAAGTCAGGACTGGTGTGCCCCAGGGATCTATTCTAAGGCTCATCCTTTTGCAACCCACCTGTTATAAACTACATGACCTAAAATTCAATCTAACCAAGTCTTGCGCATTGATCATTGGGACCAAGCCAGCTAAATCAAAAATTTCTGCGAATGTAACTCTACGTATAATAGTAGACTATTTCCATATTCCTTTTGTGTCATACTCCTGAAAAAATACCATATTATTCGACCAAAACCTAAGGTTCAAGGACGACGTAGGTAAGCGAGTTGAATGGGTTATCTCTCGCCTTAAGCCCCTTTGTAGAATTCGGAACAACCTACATCAGCGTCAAAGTCAGAATTCTTCTTGGAACTTTCTATTACATTACGATGACCAGATGAAAAAAAAAATGCTTTCAGCGGCCGTTGACCTAGAAAAGAGCAGCTGAATTAGCAAAAGAACTACACTCAAGAGCAATGAGTACGGGTCACCAACATAAGCGTATAGATATCTCGGAAACTAACAGTGCTAGCTTATTGAATACCATATTAACAATGAAGTTTGAATGCCATATTAACAATGAAGATTGAATGCAGGAAAGCCTGTTATATAACAGGAAAGACAGTGAGTACGTAGTTCGATTTTAAAATAATAAATATTTTTTTTGGAACTTATGATGGCTAAATTTTTAATTGCATTAGTTTACAGCCACTGAAGAGTTTTATTAATTTTGTTTCAGTAGCATCAAATTGTCTATAAAACACTTTTTATTTGAATATCATTCAGAAAGTTCTTTGTCCTCAAATACTACAAAATGACGGTCGCGAATTTACGGATGCTGTAATAATATAATTACCATGGGGTTAATGTTCGAAATTGTTAATGGTATGCTTAGCTATCCAGCAAGCCAAGCTCTCTCTCTCTCTCTCTCTCTCTCTCTCTCTCTCTCTCTCTCTCTCTCTCTCTCTCTCTCTCTCTCTCTCTCTCTCTCTCTCTCTCTCTCTCTCTCTCTCTCTTTCTCTCTCTCTCTCTCTCTCTCTCTCTCTCTTCCAGCTTACTTACGTTGGAAGCATCCAAACACTTCATCTCGATCATAACTTCGTCTGGCGACGCCTCAGCCGTGTTTATTTGCTTTTTGCTACGCGACACCGTCAAATTAAATTTCTGAGTCGTTTCTCCTCTCGCTCTTGCCGTAGATACTGTCTTCCTCCGTTTTCATCGGCCCGTTCCAATCTCCTCGCTTCGGCCTAGCAGTGAGCGGCCATCTGTCGCAGTTGCCAACGAACACCCGCGAAGCCCATATGCGCGTCTTGTCCGCCTTGCGTAATGTGTTTTACGAGCGATAAGGTCTTGAGACTGTTTCCGATTTGAGCTGATGTTCTACTAATTGATACCGACATTCTACTAATTCCCACGCGGTCAGAGGTTGCTTCCACGCAATTATCAGGGCTTGTTTTCCAGTGGTATGTTTGTAAGCGCGTTGAAAAATATGGCATTTGTATTAGTCTACCGTTTACTTCCCTTATTCCCTCGTCAGTAGACTGCTCATTAGTAGCAATACTTTCTGATATATTCATAGATTATCAAAATTTAGTTTTCATCAGTTTTTTTTTGCCAAACACTCCTCTGTGCGCTGTGCTAGTCGCATATTACCTCTAATAATACAATCGCCTTGAAATGTCTACAGCTGGGAAGGAAATAATACAACAATAGGCTAACCAGTTGTAATTTCACGCTGAAAACAATAGGAAATCGTGTAGTAGAACAAAGGCAAACCCTTTCCTTTGTCTATATATTCAGAACGACGCCGCAATCTATTTACGTAGATAATACAATACTGAACAAATATTATTGTATCCACTGTGTAGCTAAGCCTGTTTGATAGTGTCAAAACAATATTCATTAACCTTGACTTCTACCTTTACTTTATTATGTACTTAGAGCATCTCTAATTGGAAAACAATTCAGTCTGTTTACTAAGCTGTTACAATAGCTGTTGCCCGCGGCTTCGCTTTGCGTAAAGTTTCGAATCGTTACGTAACTTAATTACTCACCTTGTTTTAATAAATCACACTAAAAACTTTTGCAATCCGTAATTTCGTGCGCGCAGTAGAGAACGACAACGTTCACGCCGGTCGTCTAATGAAGAAGAAAGCTAGCGTATTTTCTGAGGGACGTAATTAACTATATTGTCACACGGCGCGGCCGACGATAGAAAAATGTCATAGAGAGGGTATTTGGCTATATTCTGGCATCATACGATAAAATATAGAAGCGCGTTTCGATTTTTAAATGAATTTTTTCGCAACGGTGAGCATTCTAACCCCTATTGGTCGGCTCACATTTTGCCGTAGTTAGGCCTCTAACCCGAGCCGGTCGGCTCAAATTAGAGGTGTGGCGTTTATTTGCCTTTTAGACGCTACCTTTAGATATATAGTGCAAGACGCCCTCCCCCACCCCCTTCATATGCACGCTACCTATCTCGTAGACGTACGCGTCTTATTCTTCGCCACCCACGCCGCCTTCCTCTGTACGCTGACTTACTGGACCTGCAGCCGCCGCCGCCCGCTCAGTATTTCGGGATTCTTGGCCGAGTCACTAATTTCATGATATCTCTGAAACTATACAACCTAGAAACATACAGTAAATGGCTAATTTTATCTCTATTTACCAACCGTGATTATGGATTATTTATATTTTGATGAGGATTACTATTTTATTGCTAATGTCTTCAACGAACACTGCCTACTCATTTTCTTGTTTTTTTTTTAAATTAAAAGAAGTTATTGTAGTTAGATATATGCTGTCGTCAACTTTTTTATAGATCTTTTTTGGGCTGATATTTCTGTTATATACTGTTTTACATATATCAAAAACCGTTTCGTTACCGAATGATGAAAAAGCAACTCACCAGCTCATTTTCTCTGAAGGGCAGGTGTCGTTACTAGACAATGGATTGCTTTCATCCCAAGTCTTCTGCGCTCACCTCACGGGAGACAGAACGATCCAATATCTTTAAAACTTTATAAGTTGACCGGTTATAGTTGACATTTCTAGTTGTTTAATGTACAGAAATGTCAAACAGCGTTTCTGTACACTCTCTAGCCTGGATATGTAACGCATAACATATCCCCAGCAAAAATCATCATAATTACGGTACGGATTAGCAACCCCAAGAAGAAGAAGTACAGTGTTATAATCATCCCCTCATCTTGAATATCTTGTGAAAACTTCCTGTCAAGTTGGATGGAATAGAGGGGCTTAATATCTATCGAAGTGCCTACATAGGTTGTTTGTTTCGTGGCGGGGCGTCAGAGACCACAGATGACCCAGTAAAGCTATACGGATTCACGACAGATGTGATACAACCGCGAAACCGTCAGATCTATGCGCTTCGCCGATCACCGCGTTCAGAGCGTTTTTTTTATTTTGTCCAAATATTTAGTTTTATTGAATAGATCAAGGTTACTTTTAACCGATTTCAAAAAAAGAGGAGACGTGCAACGTTGCAAGCTCCAGGAGCGCCAACGTATCCACTACTGGAGCAGTTGCAGGTGGGTGGAGTAGAGTTGGTGCGCGAACCTAATGGATACCCACCTTAATAATCTATAACAATATTATAAAGAGGTAAAATTTGTGAGGTTGTAGGAAGTAATCCCTGGATCTACTGAACCGATTTTGAAAATTCTTTTACCAATAGATAGCCACGTTATTTGTGAGTGTCATAGGCTATATATTAATCCGAAAAATAAAAAGACTTCTTCGTGGTAGTCGGATTTGCAAAGTCGGAGAAAAAACGGTCGAACGAAAACATTTCTGACTAACGCTGCCTTAACGATGAGCGATATAAGATTAAGTTCTAGAGAAAAGTTGTAGAACTTGATAACGCCTATAAAAAAGTCAGCGGCAGTATATGTCTAACTTTTATATTTAAGTCACAAAAAGTAGTAATTTATATAAAAAAATAATTTAAATTGTTATGTCATGTTTATTGGTCATATTATCAACAATTATAAATTCTTATCAAAATAAATAAATGTATTGTCTCAAGTGTTTAAAGCAAAAGACTTTTCCCTTTTACTGCATATAGTTTCAATTTTACTGCATAAATGGTTAAATAGATAAGACACTCACAAATAAGACACTCACAAGAAGACACTCACAAATAACGGTAATATAGTCAAATTGCCAAGCAAATACATACATACATATGCAGTAAAAATATAACCCTTCTGTTGGCAGTCAGGAAATAAATCATAGCACTCAGTATTAACCGAACCACACTCATAATTTCATCACAAGTAAAAAGTTTTACCGGCCAACGTCGTGGGCACGGGTCAGCTAGTTATAAATACAAAAGTTGAGTTTTTGTAACGACAATCGTGTTTTTCAATTTTTAAAATATTATTTCATGTTAGCTCAGTTTTAGTTGCTAATCTGTGGCGATGCCGTGGGTTGGTCGGAGGTTCGTCCGGGGTTGCCGTGACAAACATTACGTCCATATCGGCAAATGGCGACCTTCCCTTCGCGAATGGCCAACCTTGAATTTACTGCCCTGTTTTCGTGTCACTTGGTATCTCGAGGGCGCCTCAGCCCTCAGACAACATAAAACCGGTCAAGTAGGAGTTTTACTCAATTAATCCAAAAATATTATATCAATTATGATTTTAATAGTACTAATCATTACAAATTACAAATTATTTATTGAGTTCAAGTTATGAGTAGATTCAATATACAAATTTTATTATTAATTTAGTGTTTTTTAATTATAGTATTAATCTGTATGCACTGCCATATAGCTTATTACTTTTCTTGTTATTTGTATACTGCATAAAATATTCTCGTTTGAAGTAGTTATTTGACGTTTCATAACCGCATCAACTCTGCACCCCTTTAAAAAAAAAATTTTTTTAAATCCCGCGGTCTTCCTCCTCACGTTCAAAAGATACTTTCTATATTCCCTCTTTTCATTCAAACTACGCAAAAAATACCTTCTTCAGACGCTCTTGCATGTGTTATAATGAAGTTTTGAACGACATAGATATATTCTCAGTGTCATTAATTACTTTTAGGAAACAATTGAGTGATTTGTTGTTGCATCAGTTTTAGTTTACAGCTAATAATTTAGGTACTCTTACTAAATGAAAATAGTTCGATCCGTCTAGAAATTTACATTCTTGTGGCTACATTAACAAGTTTATTTAAAATTAATGGTAATGTAGGTCTATTTGTTTAAGTGTATTTGTTAAAACAATTGTTTATGACTGTTTTTTACCTAAATAAAAAATAAAAAAAAATCTCAACCTAACTAGGCAGCCGCCTGTTCCAAGGTAGACAATTAATTTTAATTAGCTTGAGAAATATATAATATTATATTTATATAAATAAACAAAATCATATTTAATGCAATAGAAATATCTTAATTACCCAATTAAAAATTCGTAAGAAAATATCATAAAAATTGTCAATAAGCCATTATTTTATTTCAAAACATGATAGAAATTAATATAATTATAAAGATTCAATTAACGAATGAGGCGTTCAATATCTGCATTTGTACAATTTATGAGGTAGGTCTATTTTAGCTATCACTCAAACTATTTTTAAACGTAAGTATATGAAATTTTTATGTCTTTAATGTTTGGTGGTATGCAATTATAAACTTTGTGGGCAAGATAAGAGAAACTGGATTGGCCAAAAGCGGATCTCCTGAGCGGTATTGCATTTTTTTTTGTTTTGATCTCATTATCACACGAGATTGCTGGCTTTTTTTTTGTTCTTTTAACTGACTGAAATTTAGTGACAGTTACTAGCACGAACATTTTTGTCACGCTCAACATTCTATACTCTCGGAAAAGGCCATAAGAATAATATGTTTGGGGATTTTTATTGATCACCCTCAGTATAGCCTTTGCGCTTTGTAAAGGGTGCCCAGCAGCGTTTTTGCCGTAGCCCCAATTATATTATTATATATTATATTTTATTTTATATGCGGATTTTCTTTTGTTTTAATGATATTATTTAAATATTTTCCCTTCTAGGATCTGTACATTTCAGGATCATTTATTATTTAATCCTGTATTTTTCAGTTATAATAATTCTATAAGTTTTAAGAAATATTTTACTGTTTCACAACATTTAAATGTGTATTTCAATATATTTTATCATTTTAATTTTGTTTTTATAATTTCCTTTTATTAAAATTGATATAAATCATTTAATATTGTCATTATAGGCCAGCGCAATAATGATAAAAACTAATTTAATATTACACACTTACCAAAAAGGTAAAAATTGTCTACCTGTTTAATAAGAAACAATTACGGAAACGGCGTCGTATATAATCACCATAGATGTTAAACCATAAGTCGGATAATAAATATATTTCTATTTCCATTTCTATACCTAAAACTCTCTATAGCAGCGGTTCCCAAAGTGTGGGTCGCGACTCACTGGTGGGTCGCGAGCCGATTTCAGGTGGGTCGCGAACACAACGTATGAACGTAGGGTATATGGCAGATAGACGAAGAGATACAAAGACGAGTCTAAGTGTATTTAGGATACCTACAGACAATACAATTTAATAAAATAAAGATAGCACTTAAAAAGAATAGAATAGCATTGATGAGAAAACTTGTGTTGTGGAAGAATAACACTGAACAGCGAAAGTTCGTCTGCTTTCCAGTTTTAGATACATTATAACCTCTAATTACTAATCTACCGTGTTTAGAAGAAACACGGCAGAAACCACCAAAACCTAAAAGAATGAAAGAAAAAGGACGCCACCTTACTTTTAAAGAAAAAGAAGGAAACTTATTAAAAAAAAAAAAGATACCCGAAAGAAATTTTAAAAAAAGAAGTTAACCTTAAAAAAAACGATCTCAGAGGGTGGGATATATTGATCGGCACTGAATTTGGCCAACAGAAAACCCTTTTCCTCAGACACACAAAAGACTAAAGCACAAAAAGAATCACAAGGTTATGAAAAGTATCCGTGTTTATTCGCCCGCAGGCACCCTTTCTTCAATTTCCGCTTATCGGCGCGTCACATGTGCTCAGCCAAATAAAATGGTTAATTCCGGATATGAAGGCAAATTCCCTGACGTGGAGGCAAGTCCCGTCACATTTAGCGACGATTTCGTCACTTAATTAGCAGCAATTAAAATACGCATGTGTCGGAAGTTCATAGGTGCCGCAAGCAGATAAGTCACACACACTTCACATAACAAATTTTACCGCCAGGCGGTCACTCTCCGGCTTATTCCCTACGGCGGTCGCCAATTCTCACAGCCGAACCTATGCGTCTCTGTCCCAGCCATGTTGAATCGAAATAGAACGATTACGAGGCGGAAGTCGCCCATAACAGGTAGGGCTAGACCAGCACAACCGCTATTAATCGCCAGAATCACTTAGGGTGATAAAAATTATGACTGCACAGCTCTATCTGTCAAAATTTGATTTTTACGAAATTTCGTAAACATGGTTCTTTTAATTGTCATAATATGGGAGAAATTCATGAAAACAGCGAAAACCAACAGGAAACATAACTAAACACGGGGAAAACATGGAAAAATAGGTGCAGCGAACATAATCTGCACAAAGGCGCGAAAACAAAACAACAAAATATGCAGTTTTTGTTACAACATTCATAAACGAAAATCAACTGCAACCATCCAGTAACTTAATAAAAGCAATTTGCGATCATTTGAATTCGTTAAAATGCGATTTCGAACATTCAACTAATGCCGATGAAGAGTTAATTGACTTGTCAGAAGATACCTATTTGAAGAGTACACATGCAGTCGCCAACTTTTGACACACTTCTAGCTATCTCTACGTGCTACACATCCGCACATTTATACTGAGGCAGTAAAAGTTCTTCTCCCATTCACAACGTCGTATTTGTGTGAAGTAGGTTTTTCTGCTATGACAATTATACAGACAAAGTACAGGAAAAAGCTAGATTTGTCAAATTCTCTGTAATTTTGAAAAATAGAAAGCAAGCTCATCCGTCACCTTGAATTATTTAGCCGTACCTACCCTATGATTTTCAAAGTAGGTAGGTAGGTATGTATATAAACATAGTTCTTAGGTTCTATTTTTTATGTTGTCGCACATTACAATTTCTTATAAAAATAAAGACTTACTTATGATACACTTACAAATGGATTATTTATTTTTTACATCAAACCACTCTCACTAACTTTTCTGAAAAAGTTCTCGCTGTGTCGCAAAATATTGTGATTTTAAAAAGTGGGTCGCGGGGTCAATAAGTTTGGGAACCCCTGCTCTATAGCATAATTCATACAAGGGCGGACTTATCCACGTGGATAATAACTTACAGTTGATAACTAGAAATGATAAAGAAATTGTCGGACGGCATATAAAGAACACTTAGATGACAATTCTATGGTAAATATAAAAACTAAACGCAAATTCATATCATTTCCTGATTTTTAATAAGATAATGTCATACCAAATAGGGACATAAAAAGGATGGAAAAGGGAAAGGGAAGAAAGTAGAATGGAATAAATTTGCTGTGCTAAAAAAAATAAAACATTTCGTAAAGAAGATTACACTGTTTGAAAAGAAACAATTAATGCACAAATAGCGAACTTGACCCATAGCGATGTCTTACAACTAACCATTTCAGAAACAGTACACATATCGCTCATTTGGTGCAACTATGACGTAAATACCTACTCTTTTTTCAAATACAAGTTAAATATGTCAAAATGTGTGAAAAGACTAGTTACATCGGGAGAAACATCGACAGAATTGAATTTGTGGTGATTTGCCACGAGATGGCGCGAGTGTCATTGTTGAATTGAGTAAAATGGCGCTATTTCTGTTGCTACAACGTCTGGATGGCCAGTTGCGCGGGGCGCTTCGCTGAGTGTGGTTGTGTTTGGGAGCTACAACGACGTAAAGATATTTATGACATTTAATTCGATAATTTTTGGTGCAACAATGACGTAATTGAGCAATTGCGGCGTTGTTACTCCAAAAATCAATAAGTTCTCGGTGAAACAATGATAAAATTGTGTAATTACGTCAATGTTTGTCCAAGTAAGGTACCTTCTTGGTGAAACAATGACGGAAATTTATAAATATGTCATTGTAGCTCCAAAAATGGCATTTTTTAAATTGTTTATTGACGAAATTGAGTAATTACGATAACTGGAGTGAAGCTGAAACAAGGAAAATTAAAAAACAAAGATCTGCTAGTCAACGAATAACTAAGGCTATACGAGATATTAATGTGGTTCCAGCGTATACTTCAAAAAGAGAAATTCCCGCAAACAAGAAAAATGATTTAAAAGAACTGTTACAAAAAACATTACTCCTCGGTATTAATCTGCTTTTTATGAAAGTATTTTCTAAAGGATTTTTTTTCCTATTGCTCAAGTATTTTTCTCACCTTTGTGTATACTGGCACTTAATTAAAAGTAAGTAATAAGTAAATAATCAGTGATTTTGTGCCAATAAGACAAATTGCGATTATAGTTCAGTATTATGTAAAATGTTTCTTGTTTTAATCTTAAGTAAGTACCTATTGAGCATAAGATATACCTACATGGTTGTTACTAAGTTACTTTATTAAACATTCATTAATAAATGTTTTCTGTTGAGTAATTCAATTATTTAGTTTTATTTTGTCACAAATGCAAAATTCTGAAGCAACAGTGACGTATTTACTGATACCTTCTTTTTTAAGTCTATAATCCAGGTTATGTACAATTTACCGGGTAGATTGGGACTACAATAGAAACTACACATATTGAACTTCTATTTAAAATCACGACGATTGTAATAAGTTTTCATATGAGTAATAACCTTTCATATGACTCTTTGATTGGCTCCCCTGTAAAATTACCAAAAGTGTAATTACGTCATTGTTGCATCAAATGAGCGATATATGTGATAAAGGTAAATTTAAAAAACTTATGGTTTATTTTAAATTTACTCTAGTTATTATGATAAATAATACCTTTTCAATAACTCTTATAAATTGGAAAGTATCCTTACACCTCTAATATTCAAAGTGAGTAGTTTCATAGACGGTTGCATGAACAGAGCAAGAGTTTATTTTTGAGCGACGGTAAACAATCTGTCTACCCAACGTGCGAATATATTTTTCATCCCCAAGCGATCATAAAAAATGCTATGTGCTCTGCTAAAGGAACTCCTAACTTTTTCCGCAATGACATGGCGAACTGCTAAAAGATATGTTGTGACATTTCTTTGGTCATGTCGAGTCTCGTCGGGCATCCCGTGCGAGGTGTGTGTGTATTCCTCCACGATAACACCCAAACGCTTTATCCGATCGAGTTGAAATTTGTCAAGCAGGCATCATTTGGTCATAGCAATTGGAAAGATTGTGGTTGAAATCGGTCCAACAGAGGGCACGCTAGTCATGCTTCAATCTAGAAATATTTGACATATAGGCTTGAAATTCGGTACTTTGTGAAATTTTTGATATCTTATACTAAAGCGACACAAAAAATTTCGCCATACAAATGTATGGGGAATCAAATATGTAAATTTGCGACGTAGCGCGTTTGATTCAGTGCGTTGTATCGCTCGTACGAAATTCGAATGTTTTTACGGAGACGCGCGCTTGTAATTTGATTTGTGATTTTCGATTTTAGACGATAATTGCTTGGAGAGTCTTGGGCTGATATAACCGATTTTTTCCTGTTGTATGTTGGCTTTAAAAAAAATATTAACATCTCATGAAAAAAACCTACAGCGTAAAGTTTTTAAGTCTCAAGCTTTAAAGTGGCCGAGATGCCGACGATACAGTTGTATCCAACGTACTAAGACAGAAAGTAAAGTATAAAAGGTTTGAAAACGAATTTAGCGCGTGAATTTCGTAGCACCCGACGTTTCGGCGATGTTGCTACCGTAGTTATCCACGGTAGACTGGACAAGCTCCATCAATCCATTGTTCTGCGATAAATCTTTTATAATATCAAATAACCGCGATTGTCTTTGATGTAAATTATACAGAAATTAGACAGAAAGTGTTAGACAATGAGGTAAGTAAGTAACAGACAGTAGTAGTGAGTGACAAATAGTAAGTGACAGACCGTAGCAGTAGTGACAAGTAGTAAGTGACAGACAGGCAGTGTTAGAAATTGGGTTTCATTTTAAGACTTTCGTACGAAAGACCAAAACCATACATATACTGCATGGCATATTCACTTTTCATTACACGGTTGACGTATCCTCTTAGTAGTTCCTCGTAAAATGATGCCCTAACTTCCCGTAAACTTAAGCAAGGCCGAGGGAAGGAAAGTAAGTAGTTGCCTACTTTATAGCATTATTGGGCTAGTTAGGCCGGCCTGTAAGTGGCTCGCAAATAGATTCCGCCGCAAGAAGCGTACGAGAGAGAAAACTTTCCTGAAACTTCAGTAAAGAGGCCAACGTGAAAGTCTAAGGCAGTGTTAGAACATAAGATCCAGAAGTCGATGTAGGATATCCCACCGAAATTTCAATGTTTATTTTTATTTTATTTTACTGTACAGCGCACAGTAATATTATTTTCTAATTTGAACGCATCCTAAAATCCATACCAAATATCTCATTATTATCATAGATACATAGACCGCCGCTAGAATAATTTCGTCTATAATTTCGCGGATATTTCTGGTAAAATTCCGTTGTCAAATATCATCATTTTTTTTTTCGAGAAATCATCAAATTTTTTATTGGTTTTATGAGCTAATATCTAAATATTTTTGTACGTAAATAAGCAAAACTAAATTATCTTTGAGAGAGAATCTAATAAAGATCACGATAGCATTTACAATTTCTAAATAGGGTTCCGTATTTTTCGGTAAGTTAAATACAAGTTAGAAATGCCGAGTTTTTTTCACTTTTTCGAATTTCTCATATTTATTCATAATTATTTAATTGTTTTACAAAATGAAATTTCAATATTCTATATACAAAATTTCAATGCAATCATTGCACAGTTATTATTTTTATGATTTCTATGGTAGTTCCATAGTTATAGTACTTTTTGTCGAGTGCGGCGATATTGCAAGAAATTCTGCCATGAAATTATACCGCTAACCGAAGGGTTATTGTATAAAGTATAACTAAGTAATTTTATATTCGTCAAATAATTAGCTTATAGAAAAATAACATCGGATTAGTAGATATATTTTAGTTTATCTATGAATATTTGTAGGTACTGATATAGCCTCCTGGATATCTACGCTTAGTCTATAATTGTAGATAGATGAACCCTATCACATCAAAATGATAAACTTTAACATCGAAATTTACGCCAAACGTGAGTGAAATTGGCGTTAAAGGTGAATAATATTATGCTGACGAAAATATGTGCAGGGAAATAAAAAAAAATAAAAACCTGAAACAACTTTGCAAGGCGTGGCAAAATATTTTCTATGAGCGTTAAAAATATGTATGTGGCTATTATTTTGCCAGTATCGGAAAAAAACTATACATTGGAATCAACCATCATTATTAAGACTATTTTCTGACATAAAATCATCTGGGATTTCTAATATTTGTGCTATTTGTTTTTTACTTAGGGGTTTCGTAAATTTGTTTGGTTTTGGGATCTGAAACAAGTAAAATAATGTACGTAAGCACCAGTAAAAGATTAGCTAATTCCCGGGTATCGGTAATTATTTGGCCACCTAGTGGCAGTTATTAAGCTAGTTCATGGGCATTGGCAACCCCTATTATTTTCGTTAAATAACAAAAAAAGGGTCGAATCATTGTAATCATTGTATTAACCAATCAGGTGAATCGCTCGTAGACACCTAGCAGAAGTTCCTGTGAATAGTGATTTTCATCATCACGATACGAGGAATACATCCAATCTCCACATAAACCGACAGCGACTTAGCAAAGACCGATACAGTTTTATACACCAAAATTTGTCCTTCTATAATAAGATTCCAGAGAAAATAAAAAGACTTGGAGAGGACCAATTTAAAAAGATAATTATAAATAATTTGGTAAGAAACCCAATTTATGTTTATAATCCATGTTGATAATTAGCAAAATTTGTAAAATTTTAAACATAAAGGAATTATGATAGCTGACATTCTAACTCTCATATAACTTAGTATACATATATTTATGTTTAAAATTATACATTATTTATGTTAAAAAATACGAAGGCATATTGCTGGATTGACAATAAAATTATTTTACGTTGATTATTCTACATAGAATTTGCATTTCTATTTTAATATATTATTCTCTCTTACTATCTAATGACATTAGTATATTTTGATTATTTGTAAGTAGGTAATATTGAATATTATATTACAGCCATGACAACTATCATGATAGTTATGATTTTAATAATTAAATTTTAAGCATCTAATGTTGTGACGCATCCAAGTGTAGGAATGGCTATCTACTGGAGTAGTTGATTGTATTGTATTGAAACTATTAATCGATATAGTAGAAAAAAATATTCATAAACAAAGATAAACATTTGTACTTACTTTTCACTGGGACAATCCTCAGATTTAAATGGAGTTTTCCCGGAGCGCCGCAAAAAAAGGACCACATTTACGCTATGTTGTTTTTCAAATGACACATGTACAATATGGCAGTTTCAATAGAGGTCTTGTTTTGTGTTGTGAGCTTTATTATTTTCAGAGAATGAGCCTTATTCGTGGTTATTAGTCACCCTGTATTAAGTAGGTACTTATAGTAATCTTAAAGAGGTGGCGCTGTTTGAGTTGCGAAAAACATAGCGTATTCTATACCTCACCAATAGATGGCGTTGCTATACATCATTTTAAACGCAAAATATACACGTCTTTCGATAATAGTGGTCTTGATTGCGTTTCTTCGTGAACTAAAATCGAAATTAGTCCGTGTGAACGAGACAGGGCAATACGCTAGAGCGGAGTGTGAGATGACAGGTTGTCACTTTTTCGCATTAAAACTGCCCGCCAAGGTCAAATCTTGCACCGCACGAAATATGCTCGAATTTATTCGGTTGAGTATAAGTTCGGCAGGTAGTTTTTATCGACGATCGTTCGTTTCATATTCCGCTTTAACGTATTGCTCTGTCTCGTTCGCTTGGACTAATTTTAGTTTTAGTTCACAAAGAAACGCAATCGGGCCCAGTGTCTCCGTCTCTCCGCGACCCATCGTCAAAAGTGACTTAGTTAGGTTTTTCATTACTTCGTGACTAGTCTTAGATTTTAATCCTGCAGGTAAACCACTGTTAATTTTTTTGAACAGTCGAGGAACAATGTAAGAAAAATGTTTTTGTGAAAAAATTGTTCTCTTTTTTTTTGGGATTAGATGCTGTCTGTTTGTTGTTACTTGTAGTACTTTGTGGTGTGTTGAATATAGATTATAATCCTCATGATCATAATAGTAGGGTAGGATACCTAACCTTAGCGTATATCTGACGAACGTCTAGGTCTTTAGATTCCTTGTAAAAGCTCTCAGATGAATACCAAAATGGCTTTTTGTCACAGTCGTTTTCTAAAAGTTATGAATTTCTGCTCCGTTTACAGAATTATACTTACAGTTAGACAACGCAACTGAAACTTATACCAAAAGACTTTTAGGCGCTATCGGATAAAGCAGATAGGAGTTTGGGAATATTCAAAGTTATCCTCGAGGCGAAGTATTCGCCTCGAGGATAACTTTGAATGGATACATCGAATATCTACGAAAACATCGAATACCTAATTGGAAAAGTTAATTCGAGCCCCGCTGTCATTATCAATAACATCTCTCGTGTAGTTGGAAGTTTACAATAATGAGAAATTCCGCTCACAAATTGCTGTGTATTTGGTTTGTTAGAGAGTTATTATAAAGTCTTAACGAGTAATTAATTGAATAGCATTTTCGACATTACAATTTACAATTTTAAATTGGACTGTTGGATTATTTCAATGATATTATTTAAGTTCTTCCTTTGACAGAATAATAATTATTTTTTCTAGGTCTATCATCGAGGGCAACGTCATTGGGTATTCTAAAGTCGTAAAGAATTTAGGCATACTCGTGGACGAGACACTTTTTTGGCAAGCACAAGTCAACGAAGTAAGCAGGCGAATATATAATGGCTTTCATAGTCTTCGGAGGTTGCAGAGACTCATCCCTGCAAGCATTAAGCAAACCATAACTCAAAGTCTGCTTCTGCCGTTACTAGACTATGCGATGTCGCATATTTGGATCTCACCGAAAACAGAATGGATAAACTTGTGCGCCTACAGAACGTTTACATAAGGTACAAATTCAATCTGAGGAAGTATGACCATGTTTCCGAGTACCGAGCAAAATTGCAATGGCTTGGTATACGGGACCGGAGAAATGTGTATATCCTTTCACTTCTATATAATGTCCTACAAAATCCTACATCTTCCTCCTACCTAAACGAGGCTTTTACCGGGTTAGGAAGTAATGGTCTCCCACTTCGTTCATGTCAGAATAATATCCTACATATCCCAAAACACAATACCACTTTTTTCCTACTCCTTCTCCGTACATGAAGCTCGACTATGGAATCAGCTTCCTTTAACTATTAGAGGCGCTAGCTCGCTGTTCACCTTTAAGCAATCATTGTAAAAGCACTTCCTTTCACAATAAATATGAACCATACATTCTAACCTTTCCGTTATCCCCTCCCTTTCCTTACCTTATTTTAACAGTTTATTGATTTATTTGCTTATTTATTTATTTGTATATATGTAACTAGCTGACCCGTGCCCACTTCGTTGGGCGGTAATTTTTTTTACTTGTGATGAAATTATGAGTGTGGTTCGGTTAGTGCTGAGTGCTATGATTTATTTCCTGACTGCCAAAAGAAGGGTTGTATTTTTACTGCATA
The DNA here is from genome assembly GCA_944548615.1 of Micropterix aruncella. Taxonomy (NCBI): domain Eukaryota; kingdom Metazoa; phylum Arthropoda; class Insecta; order Lepidoptera; family Micropterigidae; genus Micropterix; species Micropterix aruncella. The sequence continues at coordinate 8,423,348 of OX155975.1, forward strand.
TGAATGTATGTATTTGCATGCCGATTTGACTATATTACCGTTATTAGTGAGTGTCTTCTTGTGAGTGTCTTATTTGTGAGTATCTGATCTCTTTATAACCGTTTATGCAGTAAAAGCCAAATTACATGCAGTAAAAGGGAAAAGTCTTTTGTTTTAAATACTTGAGACGATACATTTACTTATTTTGATATGAATTCAAAATTGTTGATAATATGACCAATAAACAAGACCTAACGATTTAAATTGTTTTTTAAATGTAAAAAAATACTTTTTGTTACTTAAATATTAAATTTAGACATATGCTGTCGCTGACTTTTTTGTAGGCATTACCAAGCTCTACAACTTTTCTCTAGAACTTAATCATATATCTGATCGTTAAGGCAACGTTAGTTAGAAACGTTTTCGTTCGACCGTTTTTTCTCCGATTTACTTTTCAAATCCGACTACAACGAAAAAGTCTTTTAATTTTTCGGATTAATATATAGCCTATGATACTCACAAATAACGTGACTTTCTATTGGTAAAATAATTTTCAAAATCGGTTCAGTAGATACAGAGATTCTCCCTACAACCTCACAAACTTTACCACTTTATAATATTAGTATAGATATGTCGAACTCAAAAATTTATTTATATATTAACTTTTTACTTTAGATACACACACAACGTATATTATATGCTATAATTTAAAATTTTATTTTAGGTTATAATTTTTTGCCTACTCTTCTTTTCACACCAGCATGTTGGTTGACTGGAAGATATTGTATTGTAGCAATAGGTCCGCCATTGTACCTTATTTTTATTGTACAATAAAGAGATTTTCATTCATTCATCTGTAACGGTCCTTAAGTATCGTTGCATGCAATCAACAAATGAATTGATTTCCAGTGAAATACACTGACACACATTCAGCTATTATTCTACCTCGTACAGCGATGAATCAGCACGATGTAACAATACTTTTTCTCGGAATATTTTGGATTGCACCATTTCTCGACCTATATAAACCGGCGAAAAAGCAACCAAAGTATCATTCCTCGAGTGATCACGTCCCCCAAGACAGCGACGGCATACCTCGGTACCCCGGCTTCTTGGTTTCCCCCAAGGCAGCGACGGCATACCTCGGTACCCCGGTTTCTTGGTTACCTTTTCCTTCCTATCCTTATCGAGGCGAGAAGCATCAGTCTGCATTCCCACAGACTCGAGCAGTGCCCAGTACGAGATACTAGGATCACAAGTACAATCCTTATCCATACACTCTCGTAGCTTCAGGCAGATAGCCAATACATCCGCGTCAATATATATCTTATTCCGGAAGCGTTACAAACTGGCAATATCGAACTCTCAATAAAAACCTTCTGATATACTTAATATCGACTTTTAATACGGAGATAACCCGCAAGTTGACACCACCACCTCACACCGAATAATTTGGAGTCTAGTGAGGGGTGGTCCCTCACACATCCATCGTTTGTTGCAGTTTAGTAGCGACAGGAAGAGGCGCAGCAGGCCTAAAGAAATTAAGTTAATAGTAAAAACACATTTTTAAAACGAGCTTTTATTCAAATGCTCTATCTCAAGCCAACCTAGGGTGAAGCAGCCATGAATGAATCATAAGTGAATGCGTATACAAAATTTCGTTTTAGTGCTGTTAACCGTTGAGGAGTCCCCTCGTCGGGGGCCAAGCCTGGGTGCAGCAGCCATGTCATGGTAAAATTTAGAACGGGCTATCATATTCGAATGCGTATACAAAATTGTTTGTCTGTGCTGTTGATCGAGAAACCTCGTCGGGAGTCGATCCTGGTTGTAAAATCAGGTCAGGTTTACCACAAAAATGCCCTGATGACAGGGCATTTTTGTGGTGGCAATAAGGTAATAAGGTAATAAGGTATACATTCAAAGTCATAGGTACTATGACAGGCCACTGACCCCTAAACAAACACCTGTTTACCATAGGTGTGACAGACAGCGCTCTATGCCGAGGATGCATGGAGGAAGAAGAAACGCCACAGCATGTGCTCATGGAATTCAGGAGCGTGGCAGAGCAACGGGCAAAAATACTACAATCTCCAGCATCTGTCCCAGAGGCCTGTAGCAACCCAAACAGGCTGCTAACCTTCTGGGACTGCCTGGGTTGGCTGGAGTAACATAAACATGAGCCACGCACAACGGCCCAATCAAGAGGCCAAGTGCGAGAAAAACCCCAGACAAACTAACTAACTAACTAAGGTATACATTTTGGCAGTAAGGTAATATTTCGCTTTGCTTATTTACGTACAAAATATTTAGATATTAGCTCATAAAGATCAATATTTTTTTTTATGATTTCGAGAAAAAAAAATATATGATGTTTGACGATGGAATTTTACCAGAAATATCCGCATGAAATTATTCTAGCGGCCGTCTTTGTATCTATGGTAATAATGAGATATTTGGTATGGATTTTAGGATGCGTTCGAATTAGGAAATAATATTACTGTGCGCTCCAAGAGCAAGCCGCCAATATTGGTCGTTACGTAGTCAACTGTGTTCTGATGTGCAACCAAATTTGGACGTAGCCGAAGGGTTAACATCGGCAACATGGATTATAACCCCCCAAATCAAGGGATCCCTCTTTTTATTACTTATAAGCCTAGCCATCTGGTTACTGTCACCTCGGTAACAGTAACCAGTTAAGTAAACGATAAATTTACTTGGAAAATCAATTTTTGCCGATTTAAAGCTTACTTTGTAAGCTTCTTTAACCCTTCGTCGAGGGCACCTGATCTGACAGGCACAGGTCGGTATCGTTTATTTAACCCTCCCCGCCAGAGCGGTGTCTAATTCCTCCCCTTCCAGTACATTTATATACACTTCTAATCAGTTTCTTACCCGACGCCGTGGAGAGTAGCGGCATCGCCCATGGCCTATCAGACTCATTACGCATGATTTCTCATATTTTGTGTTTATTATAAAAAAAATGAAGATTTTGACTGTTAAATAAAAGGGAGCCAATGGGCCCTTGCTGAGTTGGCCACGAAAACCCATTCTGTTCAGGGTTGGTCACACTCACGGGTCAACACTCATCCGGCAGCCTCCACGCATGAAGTGTGAGCCTGGATAGGACTCTGGCCTTAGGGCTAGTTTCCCCTAGGAATCAACCTTCTGGCACTCCTGGACGGTCTGCGCACCGTGCGGCCTAAGCCAATCGACTGTGCACTAACGACTGACTAACAGTCGGGGGTGTCTGGAAGCAGTACTCTTTCCTATAGAACGGGGGTGGTGGCGGACCTTACGGCGACTGCTCTTGAAACGGCAAGGGATGCCGTGGTCCGCGATAGATTCGGTACACACCGTGTCACCGCTTCGTAAGGGAGAGGACCGCGCAAGCGACCTTTAACTTGGAACCAATCGAGAGACTGGAGTAATCTGGTCGCAATTGGATGTAAGGGCGTGAGTGTAAGCCCGCTGGGTAACACTCCTGGCTATCTCGAGGTTAAGGCGTTGGCCTCTTACGGTGGACTGTTTTGTCCAAGTCTTCTGCGCTCACTTCAGGGAGACAGAACGACTAACCGTTAATACTTCCTGAGGTGACGGGCTCGCCCGCTGTAGTTGACAACTCTAATTGTTAAATAAAAGTTTGACAAGCGTTTGAGCGCGCTGCGCCATCAATCGATAGGTAGAATATCACTAATATACAATATTAGCTATATTTTTCTTACTGTTAGATAGCGTATCATGCGCAGCGCTTTTATACTATTTTTCAACAACAAAAAGACATTTTTTTTAAAAGTTTTTTTTATTTTTTTTTATCAAAAGATGCATACTAGATCGTACTGATTCACCCCCTTCAAGGATGCCGGTTAATTAAAACTCACCTGTAGGTAGCATAAATCGGCAATTTTTAGGACTAAGCCTGCAAGGCACATTGCGCCGAATTCAGGTGCCCCAAAGGTGCTCCTGACTGAGGGTTAACCGAGGTTAACCCGGTTATATTTGGCATCGCCTTTCCATACTAAAAATGTATGGCGCATATTTTCGTGATTTTTGATGAATTTTAGTAATTTTTTGGTGTCATTATTCAAAAATCTAAAGTGCACATCTATTAACTAGTTTAATAATCTTGCGATTTAGTAATGTTCACAAAATTCTGTTGTGTATTACTGTGCAAATTTGTTATAATACCAAAGGCTGTTTTAATGGTTTTCCTCAAGGTATTTACAAAAAAAATAAGCATAATGGACAATTTCAAACTTGCACAGATTGTAATGCAGTTATTTGAGAAGCCACTTGTATGATTTTTTTATCATTAATGATCTAGGACTCGCAGCATGAGTAAAATAGAAAGGCTCGTTTTGGGTCAAAACACACGGCGCCGCCTTAAGAACCGACCGTAAGACCTATTTACCTGTATAATATTTATATGAAACATATCAGAGACTAAGCCTAGGTGAAGAATAAACACAAAAGCTTCACATACGTTAAAGCTTTGGAAAAGCAATCATTTACACGTCCCTTTTGAACCGTAATTCAATTCAGGTAATCATGTCACGGTTTTTTTTTGATGCTGACGTGGTCTGATATAGTACGAAAATGTCGCAGAGGAAGTAAAGATTATGGGTGTAAAGGTTGTAGAGCATTTGTTGTTGTGTACATGTATCGGAATCGACTCGCAACATGCATTGAAAATAGAAATTGGGTTGTATCCACATCGAACATCCGCCTTGATTTGGCTAGTAAGAAAACTGACAGCGATGACTGTTACACCATAAAGTTACACGAGCAACAACAAACAGACATAACTTAATCCCAAAAAGAGGAAGGAGTTTTGCACAAAAACACTTTACATTACTCTTCGACTCTTCAACGAAATGAATGATGTTTTCTGCATGACTCAAATGTAGGACTAGTCACGGAGTAAAGAAAAACCTAACAAAGTTGCTAATGACTATGGATCGACAAAAAACGGAACCACTAATAACTTATATACTAAAATAAAGCACAAATTTCCTATATAGTGTTATATAATATACTGCTATTAAGTGTATAGTACTATTATGTGTACACATATCTATCTATTCAAGTATACATGATATATTACTTTTATTTATTACATTATATAATAATGGTTCAAAACATCGTTTACCTTTGTTATTTTCCTTATTTTATTTTTTTGAGGTTGTCCACAAAATTAGAAAAGTAAACTGGAACTGGACTGGTCACATCATGAGAACCAACAAAGAAAAATGGACGAAGGACGTAATAGAATGGTATCCTAGAAATGGGAAAAGACAAAAAGGAAATCAAATTAAAAGATGGGAAGATGACTTACCGAAAGGATAGAGAAGGTTGGCTTGAGCCAGAGATGAATGGAAGAAAATGGGGGCCTATGTCGAAGGACAACCTGTTCAAAACACTGGCTGCTGAAGAATATGATACCTTATTTAAAAAATAGATTAAAAATTAATAAAATATATTGTTTTATCACATAAGGCAAAATTGTACAATACGGTCAGCGAATAAAGGCTTTTATTATTATTATTATTATTGTAATAATGGTACCGCAAATTACGTAAATCACGCTTGATACATATACATTAAGCCTACCATAGTACAGGCGTAGCCTAGTTAGGATGGCTTATTTACAAAAATCAATCTGTATAGTTTTATGTTTTTTATAATTTGAATACGATTGACTTGTAAATTGTAATTTGTAATATGAATATGATATGGTTGAATTGTATTGTATTGTTTAAAACTGATTTAAATTTGAATCGCGTAATTATTAAAAGAAGAACAGAAAATGAAAGTATCCATTTGTATCCAGTAAGACATTTCAAAAATAACAACTCATTAACACACACACACAATTTACATACCCTCACATTTCCAATAATATAAATTGGCCATATGTAAACAAGAGTGAATTCAGCTTTTTATTTTTATTACATAATATTGGGCTCGATTGCGTTTCTTCGTAAACTAAAATCGGAAATTAGTTCGTGTGAACGAGACAGGGCAATACGCTAGAGCGGAATGTGACGTAAACGGTTGTTACTTTTTCGTATTCAAAAAACCCACCAAAGATAAAGCATCTGAGTCTAAGACCGCACGAAATGTGTTCAAATTTATTCGGACGAATGAAAGTTCGACAGGTAGTTTTTATCGACTATCGTTCATTGCATATTCCTCTCTAACATATTGCTCTATCTCGTTCGCTTGAAATAATTTCAATTTTAGTACACAAAGAAACGCAATCGGGCCCACTATAAATATATAATAAAATGATACCGCAAATTACGTAAACCACGCTAAATACTTAGTACAGGCGAAGCCTTGTTAGGATGGGTTAGTAACAAAAATAAAACTTTATAGTTTTTTTTTATAATTTGAATATGATTGAATTGTAAATTGTAATTTACATCGTTTGGAGAACACCAATATTGTTCCGAGATTAATGAATATTTTAGGCTCTATTTGCCCAATGGCGGTATAAAAATGTTAACCCGTTGCGTATGAGTCAACCAAATCTGGTCGCGAAACAATTATCCGTTGAGTACGAGTCGACCAAATCTGGTCGCGCGTTTTTTTCACTTCTTTGACGTTCTCATATTTATTCATAATTATTTAATGGTTTTACAAAATGATATTTCAATATTCTATATTCGAAATTTCAATGCAATCATTGTGCAGTTGTTCTTTTTATGATTGGTGTAGTAGTTTCGTAGTTATAGTACTTTAAGGTCGATGTCGCCGAAAATCCTGCAAAAGAGACAGATGCATCCATGAAAATACCCATTTACTCCAAGGGTAGGTAAATCATATTTAGCGTAACTCTCAAAGAGCTCCCACGTTTTAATTAATTGTAATTAATTTAGGGGCTAAATAAAAAATGTGGAAAAGCGTGACGCTAGAGAATTACCCATTCAACATTATGAAATTAAAATAAATTAATAGTTTAAAAAAACACTAAAAACACGCTTTTATAAATGCTCGTAAAAACCAAAAAAAATATTCTATTTACTCTCTCCATGTACAGGTCTATATACATGCCTATATACATTTTATACAGGCATCTATGTCAATATTTACTCTATTTACACTCAATATTTACAAGTCAAAATATAATAGGTTTGTTATAACCTTGAAACTTCCTCACAAGTGCAAACACGACTATGATACGATATTCCATTATGGAATGCCAGTGCCTATCTTCAGGCTTTATCATCAGACCTTGAAACCTAATCGTGGTCAAAGTTCATTCCAAGACTTTTCTAACAAGTCCAAACACTGCTATGATACGATGTTCCATCATGAAGTTCCAGTTCATATCTTCCGACTCCATCATCAGATTAGTTCGACAGTACCATATTATTTTATTGTCATCAGAACTACACATAGCTGACAATTTTTATGACGCTACGATCCTTGGAAGATGGTTAAATTAGTTACCTTAGATTCCATTACATAGTTACATACAGGTTGACCTAATAAAAGCGTGTTACTAAAACACACTCACCGCTTTCATTGTAGGAATAATCGCGCCTGAAAGTTTTATAAATCAGTTTAAAACATGAATGCCCAAGGCAATAAGCTATTATTTAAGTATAAATTATAAATTCCTTCCTTATCTTGTCAATTCATTTAAAAAAGCCCAGAAACTTTTTTTAAATTACAAGGTTCAAACTTTTTTAGATACGGTCGTACCCAGGTATAATGTCAACTTAATTACATCAAGCAGAAAATGGTCGCTTCCGAAATAGGTGCTCTGTGCACATAAACCATACGTGAGGTTTTTCATGGCGTGCTAAAACATCGTTAACTCTCGCGCTGAAATGGGGCGATAATTTCGTAAGTGGAAATCTTCCCTCCTTGAAAGCAATGTGATTTAGGCTAGTACAAGACTACGGAAACACAGGATAGGGGATAAATAAACTAAGTCAGGTTTTGCCGATTCATTCAGAAAATTTTTTTTTTGATTTTTTTTATAAAAACCTTAAATTAGTTGGGATAATTAATTGTGAACCCGGGTGGCATAGTAGTTAGGTCACCAGATCGTATATCTATACTAATATTATAAAGAGGTAAAGTTTGTGAGGTTGTAGGAAGTAATCTCTGGATCTGCTGAACCGATTTTGAAAATTCTTTTACCAATAGACAGCCACGTTATATGTGAGTGTCATTGACTGTATATTAATACGAAAAATAAAAAGACTTTTTCATGGTACTCGGATTTACAAAGTAAGTCGGAGAAAAAACGGTCGAACGAAAACGTTTCTAACTAACGCTGCCTTAACGATGAGATATATATGATTAAGTTGTAGAGAAAAGTTGTAGAGCTTGATAATGCCTACAGAAAAGTCAGCGACAACATATGTCTAACTTTTATATTTAAGTCACAAAAAGTAGTATTTTATATTTAAAACATAATTTAAATCGATAGGCAATGTTTATTGGTCAATTATCAACAATAATTATGAATTCATATCAAAATAAGTAAATTTATCGTCTGAAGTGGTTAAAACAAAAGACTTTTCCCTTTTACTGCATATAATTTCACTTTTACTGCATACATGGTTTAAGAGATATTCTTTTACCAATAGACAGCCACGTTATATGTGAGTGTTATTGACTGTATATTAATCCGAAAAATAAAAAGACTTTTTCATGGTACTCGGATTTACAAAGTAAGTCGGAGAAAAAACGGTCGAACGAAAACGTTTCTAACCAACGCTGCCTTAACGATGAGATATATATGATTAAAAGTTCTAGAGAAAAGTTGTAGAGCTTGGTAATGCCTACAGAAAAGTCAGCGACAGCATAAGTCTAACTTTTATATTTAAGTCACAAAAAGTAATATTTTATTGGTCAATTATCAACAATTATGAATTCATATCAAAATAAGTAAATTTATCGTCTAAGTGTTTAAAACAAAAGACTTTTCCCTTTTACTGCATATAATTTCACTTTTACTGCATACATGGTTTAAGAGATAAGACACTCACAAATAAGACACTCACAAGAAGACACTCACAAATAACGGTAATATAGTCAAATTGGCATGCAAATACATACATACATATGCAGTAAAAATTTAACCCTTCTTTTGGCAGTCAGGAAATAAATCATAGCACTCAATACTAACCGAACCACACTCATAATTTCATCACAAGTAAAAAGTTTTACCGCCCAACGAAGTAGGCACGGGTCAGTTAGTTATATAAGTTTAGGCGACCTCACCACTATGCCTTTGGGTTGTAATGGGATGTACAACCATCCCTACTATAAGGCATCCCTAACCAGGGCTGGCTTCCAACGAGGGGACTCCTCAACGGCTAACAGCACAAACACGAAATTCTGTATAGCATTCCATTATGATAGCCTGTTCTATGTTCCACTTTGACATGGCTGCTGCACCTAGGGTTGGCTCGGAACAGAAGATTTTAATAAACGCTTGTTTTTAAAAATGTGTTTTTACTACTAACTTATTTTTTGGAGACTATCGCGGTTGTTTGATATTATTAATAAGATAAAAAACGAATTTACTGCGGGAATTTTGTAACATACGGCGTTTCGGCTACATTTTAGCCGCCATTGTCTAGGGTAGACTAAAAAAGATGTCAAATCAGTCATCTGCGAACATATGTTAGATAGCGGAAGTAGCCACTAGCTGCAGTTTCAAAATCCCATTATGCTATCCAATGAACAATTCTACTTTCCTTGCATGATCCGGGAAGCCATTGAAATAAGAAGGACCTTAAACTTTAATAGAGACGACGGTTACAAACTCTCTTTTAATTGGAACCTTTTTTTTTTAAATGTTCCCACTGCCGATAGCCGAACGTAAGGACGTAAGACAGGATACAGTGAGTGTTGTATGCACGACGGATTTTAGACATTTGCGCGCGCCGCGCCCGCCTCCCTGCCACCGTTATAATTTAGGCAGTGGCGGAACAACGGATTGACAGCTCTTTCAGTCTACCCTAGACAATGGCGGCTGCAACGTTGCCGAAACGTCGGGTGCTACAAAATTCAAGCGGTTAATTCGTTTTTATCTTATTCATAACTTATTCTTTCTTTCCTTTTTCGCTATATGACGAATGCTGTCATATTAAATATTAGAGAATATTCATAATTTTTTGGTACTGTGAGTGCCGTTGTCTACACCTACGATAGATAAAAAATCCTAGCTGCTAAACCATACTGCGATATTGAGCAATTCAATATGCTATAGGTATAATCAATTATAACATACAGGCCAAGATTTGGCTCAGGTCGCATTGTCGACACAATCTCCAGAATGAATGGGTGATCAATCATTGTGACATCGTATTTAGCCAACGTGTCAATGAACTATACTCCCGGACAAAATTAAAGGGTGAGGTTATGGGAAATAGCGACGATTGTATATGATGTGCGACGTCATCTCCTGTGACGTCACTCGCTTGATACGAGGGTATTTAATTATAGATCGACGTTGATGTAATGCGGCTTAAATCAAATTGATGGCGCCGTACTATCTACTCCCCGTTACAATTTTTCCCTGCTGGATACACACCTACTTCCGGTTATTGGTTTGAATTGGGAAGAGAGGCTTATTGACAAAGTATTTTTATTATTTGTAGATAAAAACCTAAAATTGAATGTTCACGTAGAAAAATTAAGCGACAGGTTTTCCTGCGCGTGTTTCTTACTAAGGCAAATACGAAAGTTGATCAGCTTTGAATATACCTCAAGTAAATATATATTAACAGTAATAAAAACACGACTGCAGTTACGAAAAGTGAACTACTGTATTTATAATATCTGTTTTTAAATATTTTTTAATGTAATATTTTTGGTTTATATATTTATACATATAGATACATATATATTTTCGGAACGTACTTAATTAAAAATTTCAATTCGCACTAAACACAATTGATTTATGTTAATTTATTGAAATTTGGACATTTGGACTTTAGGCCAATTTACTTGATATTTTGACAGTTAAGGTACCCTATGATGACGCGGTATATCTGCATAAGCTAATTAACATCTTGCGGTGTCGACTACAACGGGCGAGCCCGTCATCACAGGACGTTTTAACGATTAGTCGTTCTGTCGCCCTGCAGTGAACGTAGAAGACTTTGGACAGTACAATCCTACGTCCAGCTACGTTACAACCCGTGAGAGTCCAACGCCTTACCGCGAGTTAGCCAGGAATAAACCCGGCGGGCTCGAGATACTCGCGCCCTCACTTCCAATTGTGACCAGATTTCTCCGGTCTCTCGATTGGTTCCGAGTTCGAGGTCGCTTGCGCGGTCCTCTCCCTTATGAAGCGGTGAAACGGAGTGCACCGAATCTATCGCGGACCAAGGCGTCCTTTGCCCGCCTCTTACCCGGGATCGGATGGCCAATGGTCAATGCAAGAGCAGTCGCCATAAGGTACGCAACCATCCCCGCTCTATAGGAAACAATACAGTTCCCAGACTCCCCCTACTGTTAGTCGGAGAGCACAATCGATTGGCTTGCGCCGCACGGTGTGCAGACCGTCCAGGGGCGCCAGAGGTTTGATTCCTAGGGGAGACTGGTTGACCCAGTGTCCTACCCAGGATTCGCACAAGCTAATTAACAATCGTGTTGATGCTAGTCAAATCTTGGAGCAGATAAATTTTTTCGTGCCCCCTCGACCAGCTCGCTCTCAGCGTTCCTTTCAACTGCCAATTGTCAATTCTAACTATAGACAAAATGCTTTCCTTTAGAGAGCTTGTCATTATTACAACTCGGTCTTTATGGATGTTGATATATTTGCCACAACTCCAGATACAATTAAAAATCTAATTATGAATATATTACAATTTATTTAAGTATTCTGCTTATTATGAAAATAGCTATTCCCCTCTTATCCTTGTATTTACACAACTTATTCCTTTTAAGCTATTGCATAGCTTTTATCGCGGGCCTAGAGGCCAGCGCGACGACCGAATGAAGAAATTTCTTAACGAAAATTAATGATTTTAAACTGATAATTACGTCTAAACAAGTACTGCTTAGGATTCGAATAAAATATATGTTAAACAAGAACATTTTCTTAATATTCTTAGCTGTGAATATTTTAGATTTTTTTTATATTACATAGTGTAATTAATTTGTGAAATTAGGTCTATCCGAACACAAAAACGACTACTACGCAAATACTATCTGGCGTATTATTATGAAACCTGTTTAGGGGATGCTTCTGTTGGGCTGCACCGATGCAGGTTGGTGCCGCCGTCGAAGGGACGAACGAGTGGCCCTATTACTTCACACTCGTTGTCCGGGTTATATAGTATGTTCTGACTCCAATTTGTTGTCCGATGTTCACCAGTGAAAGTCCACAACTTGATATAACTGATTTTATTGTATTCCTTTAACACAGTACAAGGAAATGTGAGCGTTGCACAGTGCAATGCGCGCGCGCGATGCCAACGGGATGATTATGACGACTGGTGGCCGAGCTGAGGGGCCCAGACTGTGGGGGGAGAGACGTAAGGGCAGGCGGATGCGATGACTGAACCAGTCATCATCATCATGTGCCGTTACATCACTCCTTCCCCAGAAAATTCGTTATTTTCGTTATAATCTTAAGATAATTTTTACATGAAAATGTTACGGTGTGTGTAAAATTGTAAACATTGTAAAATTGTAAAAAAATTGTAAAATTGTAAAAATAAGAATGTTTTTTTTTTTTTTTTTTAATTAAATGTAAACTGTTTCTCGTTGTTTGTGTTATTTTTTATTTTTTTTGTACATTGTCTCGTTGACCTTGAGCGTCAACGATGTTCACGTCACTTGCACTTTACTACACTGGGAACGGTGGATTCCTCGGTTCAGATGTTCCGCTGGTTGCCTGTGTTGTGAATGCTTGTGGAAAAACTCTTTTCCTCATCCAACTCTCCGTCGATCCTTTGCATTTCTTCGTTATTACGTAGACAATGGCTGCTGTCATTCCTGTGGCGATTGCGATAATCAGGATGTCGGACGTTGTCGCCGCTGCCGCTGCTGACGATGAGCTGGCTCCCATGTTGCTTGCGGTTGGTTTCTGGTTGGTATGTCGATGGATGCCGGATGATGACTGTTGTCAGTGTGTGTATTCTGCCTTATTGTCGACTCGTTTTTTTCTGTTGGCGTCGAATTATTGCGTAGTACTAATTTCTGCGAAGCGGACAGTCGGTTTTATTGTGCGTCCGCTACGAGACCTTTGTACCGTTGATTGCGTTGACGTGGTGTTTTTATTGACCGGTTCTCGTAATGCTTCTGTGTTGTCTTTAGGAGACGTATTTGATGCTTCGTGCTTGTCGCTGCATAAAAACGCTGGTTTCAGCCGGTCAAGCGAAATATTTTCTTCTTTTCCGTTTTGCATGATTGTGAAAAATTTGTCTCGTCTTTTCAAAACTTCGAATGGTCCTTCAAATGGAGAAGTTAAAGGTTTCTTTACCCTGTCTATTCTGAGAAAAACATGACTGCATTTTTGAAGTTCTGGGTGAATGAAGACGTGTGTTTCCTGGTTGTTCCTTTTTGGTACAGCTGCTAAGTCCTGTATATGGCTTCTTAGTTTATCGACGAAGTCCATATGTAGATTAGATTTTTTGGATGTTTCGAAAAATTCTCCGGGAAGCTTCATCGGTGTACCGTAGGTCAGCTCTGCTGCGCTGATCATAGTGTCACTGCGTAGTGCTGCTCGAAGTCCCATGAGAACTGTTGGCAATTCTTCTGTCCATTTTGATGTGCGGCCTCTTGCCATGATTGCCGCTTTGAGTGTTCTATGCAGTCTTTCCACCTTCCCATTTGATTGAGGGTGGTAGGAGGTGGTTCTAGTCTTTTGAATACCCATTATTTTTGAAAGTTTTGCAAATAAATCGGATTCGAAATTCCGACCTCTGTCGGTTGTTACGATTGCTGGGCAACCGAATCTACAGATCCAGTGCTCGTAGAATGTCCGTGCTGCGGTTTCTGCTGACATATCATTTACCGGGACAGCCTCTGGCCAAGAAGTCGTCCGATCTATCATCGTCATCAGATACCTACAGCCTTCTGATGTTTCTAATGGTCCTACGTAGTCGACATGTATGTGTTCGAATCTGCCTGCTTCGTTGAAATTGCTTAATGGTGCCCGGGTATGTCTGCCAATTTTTGCCTTTTGGCAAGAGATGCAGTTCTTTGTCCATTCTTGAACGTCTTTCAGCATATTCGGCCAAAAGAAACGTTCGCGAATAAGGTTTCTGGTCCCTCGAATACCGGGATGGGCGACGTCGTGGATGATATGAAAAGCCTGTTCTCTAAACGATTTTGTCAGGAATGGGCGAATTCTGTCTTCCGACGTGTCACAAACGATTGATGTTTGTGTGCCTGGGAAAATAAGTTTCCTCATATATCTGTTTTCGTGTGAAAATAGTGCGATTTCGTCGTCGTCTTCTTGTTCTTCAGCGAGAGCCTTGTACATTTTCAAATCACTTACATTTTGGTGATTGTGTCGTATAAGCCTCTGTCGGGGTTCACTAGTTTAAACGTCGGGGTCACCAGTTTAGGGGATGCTTCTGTTGGGCTGCACCGATGCAGGTTGGTGCCGCCGTCGAAGGGACGAACGAGTGGCCCTATTACTTCACACTCGTTGTCCGGGTTATATAGTATGTTCTGACTCCAATTTGTTGTCCGATGTTCACCAGTGAAAGTCCACAACTTGATATAACTGATTTTATTGTATTCCTTTAACACAGTACAAGGAAATGTGAGCGTTGCACAGTGCAATGCGCGCGCGCGATGCCAACGGGATGATTATGACGACTGGTGGCCGAGCTGAGGGGCCCAGACCGTGGGGGGAGAGACGTAAGGGCAGGCGGATGCGATGACTGAACCAGTCATCATCATCATGTGCCGTTACACCTGCACCATTTTAAAGATAATTTAATTATCTATCTTTTTATCAACGAATTTTTTCGAATAATCCGGTTTTTTTGCTTTATCGAATAAAAAAATCGCGCTCGGCGCTCCGGCGTTTAAATTATTCCGAATCATTTGCTACCGCAGCCGCAAATTTCAACGTTTTACGATAGAGCGCAGTTATCTGATATCGGAAAAAATAAAATAAATAAATAATTATAATTGCATAAGTTGTTAAAAATGCTATGCAATAGCTTTACCGCGGCAGTCCCCGAGTGCCACACATATTTTTTTTTCTATTTTTCGTTCTCATAAAATGTGTCATTACATAATTGTATATTTTATTTTGTTATTACTATCTATTTCATAATTAATTCATTTATTACCATATTAATATACATGTTTATGAATCTTTTTACTGTTTTTTTCTGCTCTATTTACTTTATATTTACTCTTTTAATACTTTGGACTGTTGAGTAACTTAGCAATTAATTTTCAGAATATTTTCTGTTTATTTAAAAAGGCCCTAACAATTTCACTCCCCACGAATGTGAGGCGACCAGCTCGGGTTGCCTAAGGCAAAATGTATACAAAATGTAAATAAATTTATATAAATGTAAATATAAATGTAAATGTGCACCGCTCTATAGTAATCCGCTCTATAGTAATGGTATAGCTCTATAGTAAACCCTGCTCTATGTAAATGTAAATGTGTGTGTATATATAAATTTATATACATTTTGCCGTAGGCAACCCGAGCTAATCGCCATTCATTCGAGGGGTTAAAAATTGCTCGTATATTTTAAACTTTTTTTTTATATAGAATAACGCACTATATGACTGTTTAATTGGTGGAAACATATAAATGGTTTATGTTTGTTATATTTTGACTAAGTCAATATGTTTTTTCTGCTGTCTGTTTCCTGAATAAAATAAAATAAATAAAATAAAAAGGACACTCGGCCTGACATAGCGATTCTAACAATACCACATACTTCAAAATCGATTAAAGCGTTTAGAAACTAAATATACTGGAGTAACGAAACGGAAAACATACATAGATGAACCCTGTACACATTACACTCCTTCTTAGTTAGGCTTCTTAGTTACACTCCTTTTTTGTTTGACAGTAGTGTAAAAACAATATACTTTGCATATTTTGATTAAATTCTTCGTTACAGGATTCCCTTCTGGTCGCAGCGTGCCGCACATTTAAGGAAACATATTTTCTTTCTCCAAAAATGAGCCATAAGAATTCTAGTTAATCTCAAACGTACAGAATCATTTCGTGATCACTTCAGAAATCTCAGTACACTCACTCTACAACAGGGTGGCGAAAAATTAATCATCCAATTTTGTTTTTGAATAACTTTTTTACTAAATAAAAACAAATGATTTTGAGTGATGGAAATCTTTATTTGGACCTTTGCATTTTTTTCTGTTAAGTGTAAAAGATGAGTTTTCGTCAAGTGGCTGCCACCAGTGTTGATACACATTTGTGCCCGTTTTGTCGCATTTTCCATGACTTTCCGGAAGATTTTCGGTTATAACTGTTCGCATTCCTATCGAATATTCTCCTTAAGGGCTGCGATTATCTTAGGCTTGTTGTCATATAAAACCCGCGACTTCAAGTAGACCCAAAAAAAGGAGTCTGGGCGATCTTCCTGGCCATGCCAAATCGCCAAAACGGCAGATTACGCGACCAGGAAACGCTTCCTTCACAATTTCCACTGTGGCTCGTGCTGTGTGTGTGGTTGAACCGTCTTGTTGAAACCACATGTTCACCAAGCCCCGATCATCCGATGCCGGCAGTAATAAAATAACGACACGATTATGAAATCGACGTCGAAATTCACGCTGCGACGTCGAAATAACACCACCAACCGATTATTAGTCAAAATTACCGACACAATTATTCCACGCTTTTGCGGAGTATAGCGCTCCATTGCTTGTCAGTTTGCTTTCTGTAGCTGTCTAGTACATAAATATCAAATATAATTGACGTACGACGCCATTTGCAAAAATTATAACCTCTTCTGGTAGGGTGATTAATTTTGCGCCATCCTATATAACTATATATTTTCGAATGTTCAAAGTTAATACTAAAAATATAGGAATGTTGAAGACTCAAAAGGAAATTCACTCTCATTTTACTAAGGTTGGGCACAATTTAATAATTCCTGTCCGTCTTTGGAATTATTTAAAAGGGATCTAAATTACGTTGGAATGGTGATGTATAATAAACTGCCCGAAACAAGAAAATATCCCAGTTTAAGACGAAGTCAAAAGGCTATACTACCTTTTTGAGAGAGAATTGAATAATATTAACGAAATATAATTAGATGACTGACATTTTCAATGTCGATATTATTCATTAAATTTCATATTTTTACCATTTTATTGACCTACTGTAATTATATTATGATAATAATTTTGAATTGCTTTCGAAAATCATTCGTGTTTTGTATTTTTTAGGATCATATTTTTTTTTTATTTCAAGACAACTCTAACCGTAGTGTTAAGTATCTAATACGACTATTGTAAATTATATGGCAAGACTCGAGATATTTAATAATAATATTTATATTTTTATATTTATATTTTTTATATTTTTTTATATAGTTTTATTTATCCTATATTTTATAGTTACATAAAATAGATTGCGTTAATTTTTTAACACATTAAAAAAATACATATGATGAAAATCGCGAAAGGGCATTACTTGTCAGGATTACATCACCCCACTAGGTATACGCCTGTGTTGGGGTGATGGATACAAAGTTCTGTGGTATTTGCTGAGCCTGCACACCTTGCCTGCTGTCCTTCTTCCTTCTCATAAAAAAAACAATACGTAATATAATTTAGCATAATATTATATACATAATATAATATAACATAACATATTACAATATAATATAATATCATATATTGTAACATATAAAATAATGTATCATATTTATATATAATATAGTATAACATAATATTAATAAACTTTTTTATTTGCACTTAATTGTTATACAATAACGCGAGCATTTTGCTTCATGGCAATGTTTTACAACTAACTTAAACACAGCTGGTACATGCCCGCATTGTGAAAATAAAGATTAACATACAGACAACTGGAAGAATTTAAAACTAATAATGCCCGAGGAGAGGAAATTGGGAGAGGAAGAGAAGAGAAAGGGAAGAACTGGTTACTTCTTAGAAAGGTAGTAATCCTTAAGGTGAGTCTTAAACGATGGTAAAGAAGGTGAGTTTTGTATGTTTGCTGGGAGATCGTTCCAGAGTCTTGCACCATGGCACAGAAAGAATAGGAATAGAAATCACTATTATGACTCGGAATTTTTAGTAAACTGTCAGAGGCTGACCGCAGTACGAGACCGTGGGAACTTAGTGGTTCTAAAAGCTCGTGGAGATAGGATGGTGTAAATTGGGAGAGTACACGATATAAGAGAGCAAGTATATGAACATTTCTTCTTTGTCGTACTGACAACCACTTTAACTGTGCCCTATATTCGGACACGTGATCATACTTACGTAGACCGAAGATGAATCGTATGCATACATTTTGCAAACGTTCAAGTTTGTTGAGCAGTTCCACTGATAAATCGAGATATCTGCATAGTCAAGGAAAGGTAAAAGGAGAGACTGTTTGCAGAGAGTGAAAACTAGCAAATATTTAGTACCGATTTTTAAAGTTATTATAATCATCAAGCGGCTATCCTTCATTTTGTCTAGGAGAAATGAAAGAAAAAGGTTTCTGTGCAAACCTGGTTCGCCTATTTGGGACAAGGTGCTATTTGTTTGCTGTTAATCTTGTAACTTTATGGTGTGTTGCATATAGATGGTGATTCTCATGGTCATAATAGTAAAGTAGAATAACCTTAACGAATATCTGACGAACGTCTAACACATTAGATTCTTTATACAATTTCTCCGAAGGATACTGTAAGGGCTTTTTGTGGATTACCCTTAATATCGACTTTTGGGCATTTGTAAGAGGATCAAGTGCTTGCAGGGAAGCTCCACCCCAAGCTATGTTTCCATATGCTGATAAATCATGAGCCAATGCGAAGTATATCCTTCTTAACAAATCTTTGGAAACGGCATTTCTTGACAACAACTATGTAAAAGTTTTGAAGACAACAAACGTGAAAGGTACAAAACATTTTATTTGACAGAAATCATCGAGTGAGGAGGTTCAAAACCATTTTTAATGCTTTACCTTCTGAGATAGACATCTTTTGTACATCCCCTTGCTAGCTAAAAGACAACTCCCCGCTATTTCATTTTTATGGTATCGAACGGTTTCATACAGCTAGGGCCGCAAGATACATTTTGTTCCCGGATTGGCTCAACTCACGATTCAGCTCCTATTCAGAAGCCTCCTCGTGCGGAAGGCTACCCAGGGTAAGACTCGCGTATCAGACATCACAAGCTGGTAAACCGGTTTCTCCTGGCGGGATAGCATCCCGGCGCTACTGGACGGTTTGCGCACCGTTAGGCGACACCATTCGGCTGTTTTTTCAGACTAATTGCTGAAGGAGTCTGGAGACGATGGAAATATACTGTTTCCTAAGCAGCGGGGCTGGATGTTGACCTGTTGTCATGACACTCTAGAAATGACCTTGGGCCACTTGATCCCGTGTGACACTACGGGCAAAGAACGCCCAGGTCAGCGAAAAATTCAAACTGAATTACCGCTGTAATACAACAGGTAGAGGTTGGGAGGACGTAACCTGTCGGCAGGACGGAGGTATCCTGAACGTTAATTCCAGACGGAGATATCCTGCCAAAACTGGTAGTTAGAGGGTGAGGCTGCCCACTGCATCAGTCTCTAACGGGTGTCTGGTGAACTAGACAGTAAATTGTCTTGTCCCTAAGTCTTCTATGCTTACCCCACGGCTGAAAGGACGATCTATATCTATATACCAGCCAGGAGTGACGGGTTCGCCAGTTGTAGTCGACACCGCCCTACTATTACATATGAGGATAGATGTTATGTATGTTAACTATGTAGAATATATTTATATTATAAATAAATACTTCGTACTTCTTCGTTCGTAAGTACCTTTTGCCTATAACTGGACCTTAAGTGTCTAAAACACAAAGTAACTAATGGAACTCTGCAAAAAGTTGCGGCGCTACGAGGCAGCTGTCCTTTATGCTTTTCCGACCAAACTGGCAACTCTCGAACCGACTAAATTAATATTAATGACTTCTGAAAACATTTTTTTAGCTTTAATGGTCGTTGGACGAATTGCCTCTTTTATGTATTTTATTTTTCTGAGAAACCGAATCTTTTTCAAATTAATTAGTAAAAAAATGAAGCGCCTTATGAATTCCTCGAACTGTAAATCTATAGACATTTGATTGGCATATTATTACATCACTTGATCTCTCGAATATGCTGATTACGCCAAAGAAATAATACGCAGTGATAGAATGCCATCCATTAGTCTATCTGAACGCTACCTAAGGATTACGTATTGAAACATTGGTAACAAATTAAAAAAATAAATTTTGATGTCAATAATCTATATATCTATGTATATATATAAAACAAAGTCGGATTTGTTCGAACACTTTTAACTCGAGAACGGCTGAAGCGATTTTCATGGTTTTTGTTTTGTTGTATTTGTCTCCGTCCCGAATAGCAGAATAAGTATTAAAAACAAATATTGGAAAATTGACGAAAAAGTAAAATAGAAGAAAAAAAAACCCCCACACAAAATGTAAATCCGTGTTTTTATCATGGTCAGTTGTACTTGGCATGTTCACATGCCGGCAAATTATCCGCTTTATTTGTTCTTGCGCCTGATAAAAAATATCGAGAATTAAACCGAGTGCTTCCCATGCTGCGCAATATGTAAATAGTTTAATTGATATACTTATTTTTTATAACTTTTATATTTCTTTTTGTGTTATTATCTTAATAATGTAGTCAACTTATTATTTATTTTGTATTCACTGTATTACTGTCATAAAATCATAAATTTAGTTCAGCTAATAATTCACAGACTTCGGTGCTAATAATTCACAGAGCTAATAGTTCAGCTAAGACATTCATTGACTGTTAGGTGTTACGAAGTTCGCCGGGTCAGCTAGTATTAAAATAATTAGAGCTATGCCTTAAAAATTCGTTTGTTATTAAATTATTACCATATTTAGGACAGTGGTTCTCAAAGTGGCGATAACGCCACGCCCCCTTGTGGGTGCTGGTAGCCTAGAGTGGGCGGTAAGGGGCCTAGAAAAAATAGGGGGTGTTGAAGTGTTTTAAGGGGGCTATGGCTGAAATGTAATTTCATCTATTTAATATTTTAAAATTCACTGATATTAAAACCTAGGTACGTACTACACAACATCGATTATTAAGTTAATATTTCTGCCCTGTTTGATTGTATACAAATTAAAAATAATGTGTTCCCATCGTTAAAAAATCCCATCGTCATATTTGTGTGAACATGGATTTAGTATTCTGGCAACGCTGCTTACTAAAAAGGGAAATCGTTTGCTTATTGAACGCGGTGACTTGCAGCTGTTTTCAAACTTATTAAAAATCATAATATTCATCCTTCACATTAGGTTAGTTTTAAAATTAAAATTGATTATGTTTGTTTTAATTTGAATAAAAGAAACTCTTTTTATTATAAAGTTGCGTTTAGAATTAAAGTAATGAATGCCATTGTGGTTTTAAGGATGTTGTAAAGTAAAAAAAATGGACGTCGCTGAAAAATAATTGATTTTCAAAGTGGGCGGTAGACGAAATAAATTTGTGAACCACTGATATAGAAGTTTATATATGTCATTTCTTGACTTTTTTTTTTCGATTTCCTCCTCGTGTGGAAGGCTACACCGGCTAAGACGCTCGCGTTTTAGGCCTCACTGCTGGTATATCGGTTTCTCTTGGGGGATATCTTCCCGACACTACTGGACGGTTTGCGCACCGTTCAGTGACGCCAATCGGCTGTGCAAATTGCTGAAGGATTTTGGAGACTGAAAATATACTGTCTCCTATACCATCTATACCCCTACCATCATCACGTCTGCGTGTATTGTGGGAGTGCATATTCCCGTTTACCCCTTGTTCGTTAATATTAGACTTAGCATAAAGTAGACATTTTAAAATATATTCAGAGGTAAAAGTTAGTATTTTGTACTTAAGAAAGTATGGTTCGCAGTGCGTGTCACGGGATACTCCTGCAATTGCTCTCAGTGGCTGCAATTGCTGGCTATCCACTGGTTATATTTCCCGATGCCTCGCCGTAAGATGTCGGCCTCTTTTGGGTATGTTGGATTAGCTAGCTAGACAGTAGATTTTAATTGCCACTAAGTCATCTACGCTCACTTCACGGGATATTGAACGATAACTATCGTTAAAACTACCTGAGGTGACTGGTTTGACCGTTATCGTTCACAACTCTAACTCTCTACCTACCCATCTATCTATCTATCCAGTTTCGGATGTGTTATACAACAAATGACAAGTATTTCATTTTGCTCTATTAAATCATACAGTAACGCAAGAAAACCAACCTCTTGTCATTCATGCGTTGCTTATCACATCTTTCTCAAACAGTATTCATGACTGAATTAGTCGACGTAGAAATAATGCATGCCTTCTTTAAGTCCCTTTGAACAACAAAAGGTTCGCTCGTAAATCGACTTCAAAGAAGTGACCCTTTTCATTTTCATCCTGACATTATTCTGACATATCATTTTCCTTTTTTATTCACATAAGAAAACACCTTCATCCTTTGTCTGTCATCTGAGACTGTCTCAGCGGTTTCCGTGGTTGAGAAAGAAATATATTATGAAAGTTTTTAAACTTGCCACGGGTTTGAAGTAAAAACGACCTATTTTCTGTAACCAACATTTTATGATACATTTTTTTACTGACACGACTACCCAAGAAAAAGAATTGTGATGTGTTCAGGGGCCATGTATTTATGTTTTTTACATTTCTTTATTTTACCATAACTTCTAAACGCTTGAATCGATTTAAAAGTGTGTGGTATTGTTTTATTCGTGTCATGCCGAGTGTTAGGTATCAACCTAAACTGTCCAAATGTCAAATTAATAATTGTCAAAATGTCCAAATGTCAATATATTAAGATAAATATATCGTGTTTATTATGGCTACAAATATTGTGCTCTTTATTTGATAAGCAATTTCATTTTTCTATTTCACGATTTAAGCGATTTCAATTTTCATTTTCGATTTCGATATTGATTTCGTTCGTCATCATCATTATCATCGGGGGGGGGGATGGGGGGGGGTTAAAGGGGGGGGGGGTTAAAGGGGAGGATAGGATTTATGAAATTAATATTCAGATGAATTAAGTTCCTGGCTACTTGACAGGAAAGTCTTGAGGTGACACAACCGTTTTTTTCCTATATGATAATATAGCGGACGTATTTCGTGCGTTCGTATAGATAGGGCAGGTAATTGTAATGATTACCTAATGTTTCTTACCTTTTAACCCTTTGAGGACCATAATCTTTGCGATAGAGTATAAGAAAAATGATACATAAAACTGTTAAAGGTCGATGTAAATAACATATATATATATCGTTTTGTGAAAATTGGTTCAATAGGTTTTCTTTAAATTGATAGGACATAAGTTACCCTGTGGTCCATAAAGATGCAAAGTTACAACTTTTTCCAAAATTTGTTTATTTCATTATTTAACTCATACGTACTAAAATAGTACTAGAAGAAAAAATGGAAAAGACGCCATATACGTACATTTCAATTATTTATTTTAAAATCACCAAATTTCGTTGGCCATTTGCGATATCTTCCGAAAAAAATACGGTATATTTTTAAACATTTTTCTTGTTGCTAATACATGTCTAAATAATATGGAATCTCATGTCTTCTCATGTCATCTCATGTCTTAATAATATGGAAAATATAATTGATAAAAAATTTGTATTCAATATTTTATAAAATGATTTTTAAGTTATGGGACACATATGTCCTATGGTGCTTAAAAGTTTAACCCTTCGAGTAGCGGCATAATTTCATGGAAGACCGCGGCAATTTATTGGAATTTCTTGCAATATCGCCGCGCTCGACAAAAAGTACTATAACTATGGAACTACTATAGAAATCATAAAAATATTAACTGTGCAATGATCGCATTGAAATTTCATATAAAGAATATTGAAATCGCATTTTGTAAAGCAATTAGATAATTATGAATAAATATGTGAAACTCGAAAAAGTGAAAAAAACTCGGCATTTCTAACTTGTGCTTGTCTCACGGAAAAATACGGAACCCTGTTTAGAAATTGTAAATACTATCGTGATCTTTATTAGATTCTCTATCATAGGTAATATTTAGCTTTGCTTATTTACATACAAAATATTTAGATATTAGCTCATGTGTAACCCAATTGATGTGTAACCAAATTTTGTCGTTAAGTAGCCGAAGGGAGCTGATTCATATCGATACTATCGACACATTAATGAAATAATTACCGTCGATACTATCAAAGGTCCTGACTGCCGATGTTTAACGTACACTACATAGCATACATGTCCAATTCGATCTTCGGTATATCACAAATAATACGATTTTCGTACATTTTATCTAAATATCTAGAGTGGTTCATAGTTCAAGAGCCAGCGACAAAAAAGTGCAAGAGTTTTGGAAAAGCTGATACTTTCAGATCAGTTAGTATTTTGGCCATAGAATGCCGGGGTAGAGTCATTAGGCCAGATTCCAGGACACCTGGCGCTGGCGTACTAGGAAATGTGTGATTTTAATTAGTACCCCGTAAAAGTTTTGGAAAAACTAAAAATTCATCGATAGACAGCGGATGCAATAAAGAACTCGAAACAAATGGTCAGACTGCTTCATAATCGAAAGCGTGGCGTCAGCATCTCCATACATGTCACGCATCTTCCTACTGTGCCGCACAATATAATAATCGCAATGGCGCAATATAATGGTATGGAGACGCTGACGCCACACGTTTGATTATAAAACAGTATGTCCGTACGTTCGCGTTCTTTATTGCATCAACTGTCTACTAATGAATTTTCAGCGTTTCCAAGATACTTTTAGGGTACTAATTAGAATTTTTATTTATTTATTTATTTTATTATTTATTTTTATTTTTATAGCAAACTTACAGATAGTAAATATATAATACTAGTATTTTAGAAACATATACAAACCAAATAAATTTACTATCCTATGAACAGTTTGCAATGCTTGCATTACAAATTAACAGAAATAACATGAACACGTTGATAGTAGATTTTTTTTTAATAATAAAGCTAATAATAATATAAGGGTAAGAAAAGTAATAATTAAATAAGTTGTTAATAAGGGTATTTGGATAGAGCAAAATAGAAGTATGAGTAATTGGATAATAATATTTATTATACATAATATGATATAATACAATAGTATATTATATTATAGTAATCATTTAATACAGTACATTAGGATGGCAGTTAGTGAAATCTCAAGAAGTAGGAGATAGGCTAGTTATGATCGAGTGTTTTATTAAATTAATGGAGTCATAAAATATATCTAATCCTTTACACGACTTATTAAAAACGCGACATATTCTGGTAAGAGGTCTATTCGACCCGATGTTGTTATTGCAAGCGATAACCGAAAATGTTTGAGAGCTCCTCGTTAGTCGCGGTGGCAACGAAATTGAACTTTTTCTAGACTAGCTGGGCTGTCTAGTCGATTGTGCAAAAGCTTATGGAGACACCTTATATCAGTTATAGTCCTACGTGATTTTATGTATATTAGGTTGAAGTGAGAGAGCCGCTCAACATAACCTTTTAGAGTATTTTTGTGGCCACATTTGTTCGACAGCATACGTGTGAATTTCTTTTGGACTCGTTCAATTCTATCGCTGTGAACACTGTAAAGCGGATTCCAGATCACTGATCCATACTCCAGAGCCGATCTAATCAATGATGAATAGACGGATATTGGAGATTTCGGATGTCGAAATGGCTTCATTGTTCTGACGACAAAACCAAGAAGTTTACTTGCTTTTTCGACAATTAAACTTTTATTAGTACGCCAGCGCCAGGGATCCCAGAATCTAACGTGCTGACTGTGTCTCGGAATTCTATGGCCAAAGTAATGTGAGATTTGGGAGTATCAGATTTTCCAGAACTTTTACACTTTTTTCTCGCTGGCTCCCTAACTATCAAGAGAACGCTGGTTTGGTGGCCCAGGCTCAACTTCAGCACACATTATTCATTTATTATATATGCTAATCAGTGCTTTCTCGGATTACGTTGATTTGTTTCATATTCTAACGCCCACGCTGGGCTTTCATATATTTTCAGATATTCGGGAATCGATCAGAAGGAACGAGATATCGACATGGAAATTCAATTTTGACTGATATGTCTGCCATGATATGTCTTATATTCATGTATACCATTTTGCATATTTTAAATATAGCCACACCAACTATGACGCACGTTATGAGTTTCGGTTGGATACAAAAAGAGGTACCTGATTATACGGACGTAGTGTTTCATTTTGCAAAAATATGTAATATTTTATATTCAATGTATGATGATAAAATAAAACGGAAAATAAATCCGAATTTATGTAAAAAAATCATTATAACACTTTTACCCCGGTGACATGCAGGTGGCGCTGAGAGCATTGTCTGGCGAAACAAATAGCAATTTATTTGGACTTCTATAATAACATCGATAAATAATAGTTTTATATAAATTTCAATTTCAATTTATTTCCAAAAAAAATCTTAACAGATTGTAGAAACTTAATATCTAGGTATATTTAAATTACAGTCTATTAGCTAGTCCGTTTTTACAATATTTAAATTTATCACCACGTACATACAGTTACTTCATTATTGCTTTTAGGGCATCAAAATCATTTTTAAGATTTATTTACTAAATCCACATATTAAAATAACCAATTAAAATAATCAAGAAATTAAAATCAGAAAAAGTCAGAAAAATTAAAAAATGCTACCTAAAATTGTAAAAAATAATGGGCAAAAAATTTTAAAAATTATTTAAAATTAACAAATTTATCGATCGAGTAAAAAGCTTTGTCTAATAAGAATTCTTTAAGTAATTTTTTGAATAAGCTCTCCACTTGAATTGTTTTTTAACTTTCCGGTAGCAGCTGTTAAAGTAATATGGCCCGGAGTATTTTGTGTCTTGCCTTGCTGTGTTTAGTTAAATACATGGTATAAAAATGTTTAATTTATTTCTCGTATTTTTAGTATGTGTATCTGAAAACTTTTTATAATTTGTTTCTTCATTCTTAAAAAAACTCAGTCAGTAACTTAAAGAGATAGAGTGAGGTTAAGGTGAGGATTCTTAGCCTTTTAAAAATGGGTCGATATAAAGCTGTGCTTACACTGCACAGTTACAAATACATATAATAACTATCTAACCCGTGCCCACTTCGTTGGGCGGTAAAACTTTTTACTTGTGATGAAATTATGAGTGTGGTTTGGTTAGTACTGAGTGCTATGATTTATTTACTGACTGCCAAAAGAAGGGTTGTATTTTTACTGCATATGTATGTATGTATGTATGTATTTGCATGCCAATTTGACTAAATTACCGTTATTTGTGAGTGTCTTCTTGTGAGTGTCTTATTTATGAGTGTCTTATCTCTTTAACCATTTATGCAGTAAAACTGAAATTATATGCAGTAAAAGGGAAAAGTCTTTTGTTTTAAACACTTGAGACGATAAATTTACTTATTTTGATAATAATTCATAATTGTAGATAATATGACCAATGAACATGACCTAACGATTTAAATTATTTTTTTAATATAAAACACTACTTTGTGACTTTAATATAAAATTTAGACATATGCTGTCGCTGACTTTTTTGTAGGCATTATCAAGCTCTATCAAGCACGTCTCTAGAACTTATTCATATATCTCTAATCGTTAAAGCAGCGTTACTTAGAAACGTTTTCGTTCGACCGTTTTTTCTTCGAGTTACTTTGCAAATCTGACTACCACGAAAAAATCTTTTCATTTTTCGAATTAATATATAGCCTATGACACTCACAAATAACGTAGCTTTCTATTTCGTCACACTTTAACGTCAATTGAAGGAGGTTTCTTAGAATATACATATCTTCCTGAACAGACTTTTTTTGAACAGACTCTTTATAAACGGCGCACTAATCTTTTTTGAGGAGGGACATTCTGGATGTATTTGCTTCCATTCCCAAAATCATTAGAACGTACTGTATTATGATATGATATATTTGTAGGCAGGGGCGGATTTATATAAGGGCTATGAGGGTGGCCACCCTTCACTAGACTCCAATTATTTGTGAGCGAAGGGTGGTTCTCATCAATAAGTTTTCTCCGTATTGAAAGTCGTTGTAGTTGAAGTTGAAGAATTTATTCAGAAGGTGTGTGATCGGTTGCCAGTTCGAAACGCCTTGTTTGATATTTCGGTGTGTAGGTAGTGTGGGCTCGAGGTGATGTCGTGGTTGTGTAGCTGAAGTGTGAAGCTTGAAGATCGCGGATAATATATGACTGATCGATGTATGAGCGCGTACTTAGAGCGGGCGACGGCCGCTGAGAGGATGGTAAAATATGTGTCGAATGTACTGCTTTTTATATCGTGTGAATGATGCAATGGTCACTGAGTGGGGTGAGAATAAGTGTGTCAATTCGTATCGATCAGAAGAAATTACATTAGTCATCAGCTTTGTGCAGTAAATGCCGAAATTATGTAGAATTCAATGCTAGTTGAAGCGTGTTAAATTAAGTGTGTTTGCGGTTTCGATTCTATAGAAATTACTTCTTTTGTTGTGGGTATGTGGGCGAAGTCCTTACAGGGCTTTCTGAGCTGCAGCCCAGGGCCCCGTGGATATAAAGGGCCCCAGCCTCCATTAAAAATAATGGACAATATTGTGAATTAAAAAACAAAATTTCAAATTTTCAAAAATCCTATCATAAGGTTGTCAACCCTGAGATCAAATTCTCGCATCTATTCCGGGGGACTCCCCGCCGCTTGTTTTCGGCGTATTTTCTCGCAATCGCAGTCATTCGCAACGAACAAGCTTCATGTATTAATTTCTCGGTGGATGGGGCGGACCGCTAGCGACAAATTCTTCTGCAATACCTTTTATTTTAATCTTTATTCATAGAAATAACATGTATGTATAGCAGTTGAGTTCCTACCGAGGCTAGTACCTTGTCAATAGGTAACTAGTAATGAATGTTTGTTTAAATTTTACTTATATTAACTAGCTTTACAAATAATATTACTACTTGCTTAATTAGGCTACTAATTAATTTATTTATTTATTTTTATTTTCTTTTATTCAGGAAAATAACAGTGTATAAAACTAAGTAGCCAAACAAGATAGATATAAAAATTACACCAGAGACAATTTTCCACTAAATGAACATGAAGATTATTTAAGTGATAAGAGAAAGAAAAAAACGAGAAAAGAAAGAGGATAGGAAGGGAGGGACAAGGAAGGGAAGGAGGAACATAGTAAAAATAAATACATTATGTTGATGGGTGTCCACGTAATTAACAAATTTACCAGTACGATATTTAAAGTTGAGACAGGTACGTTGGTATGAATAAGTACCTACAAGTGAAAACAGTAGATAATAAGTAATAAATTTTAAATATTAAGTGTTAAATATCGCCCTCTTTAACAAATTTCTGAATCCAATGTTCGATTCAGCGAAGATATCTATTGATGCGTATCGATCATCGTAAACCCTACACACACGGTTTAAGAAAGAGTTTTTACGGTAGTTGTTATTGCAACGGCTAATGTGAAACAATGAGGACTGTCTTGTCGTTCTTGATGAGGTCCGGAAAAGTATTAGCTGAACCAAGTCCATGCAGTTTAATCTGTTGTTTATGATTTTATGTAGGAAGAATAGATCATGGTACATCCTTCGATCAGCCAAAGAAGTAAAGTTGTACGAGTGGTGAACGTTGATGCCGTAAGAATTGTCAAGTGTGAAGTAAAATCTATAGTTTAAATATTTAAAAAATTTAGTCTGGATGCGCTCGATTCTGTTATTAAGATTAAGATTAAGATAATATTACAATTAGTATTAATGTTGTGTTGTCTATTTTAGTGAAAAGTTAAATGTTTGTGTGTGTCAGTTGTGTTTGTGTGTCTGTGATATATATTGTCACATACACAAATAAAATATTGTATTGTCCTCTTTTTTATATATTGTATACCTAGTGACCTAGACATCATTATCGAAAATAGTTTTTTGACAATATGGCAATTAGTTGATTACTTAGGCAGGCCCCCGATTAATATTAGCCCAGGGCCCCACAAACGCACGGTTCGCCCCTGTTTGTAGGTGTGTTTAGAGTGCCGTATATTAAGATACTGAGCATAAGAGATGATAAATCAATGTTTGGAAATAAGGGTGCCATCTACACGTTGCGATTCATTGTAAAATCCTAGTTACCGAAATAAAATCCTAGTTACCTAGTTCCCAGTTACCATCTAGACTTGGCTCATTTTGTATGTCGGCAGAGTGAATAAGTTTTCAAGTGCAAAGACGCAATATTAGTAAGTGCCATTTTTATGTTACCTCTCAGCACGCCTCCCTCGAGGGGATTCGAGCTCTCGCCAAGAAGTATCAAGCGAGAAGTTGTTTCTCATCCACTTTAATTGAGCAGTTAAAACAGGCGGGAAATTTTCATCTTCTTATCGTTATTTATGAGTGCGTAGTTATTTTGCCCATTCCGGCATTAGCAGAAGTTGTTTCATTCGATGACAATGTGCTTACTACAGTTGCGAAGGCGAAGGATCTAGGAGTTCTCTTTAATTCTCAGCTTAGTTTCAAGGAGCACGTCACTGATTTATCTAAGTCCTGCACTATCACACCTTGATCCACTTATTAAAGCTCAGAAGGTGCTGTTAAGAGTTGTCAACAAAAAACCGTTGCGATACCCATCTGAGCAACTTTTTCGTGAGTTCTCTGTTCTTGACGTACGGCAAACATTTGCTAAAAAGCTCAGAAGGCGCTGTTAAGAGTTGTCAACAAAAAACCGTTGCGATACCCATCTGAGCAACTTTTTCGTGAGTTCTCTGTTCTTGACGTATGGCAAACATTTGCTAAAAAGCTCAGAAGGCGCTGTTAAGAGTTGTCAACAAAAAACCGTTGCGATACCCATCTGAGCAACTTTTTCGTGAGTTCTCTGTTCTTGACGTACTACAAACATTTGCTAAAACGATAATACTCTATTATCACAAACATAAAGAACTGCATCTGCAAACATCCCATAAAATTATAACACGAGCGATAACTAATAGTAACCACATAGTGCCCAAACTGAATAGTACCCATGCACAGAGACATTTTCTATACTTGGCACCGTCGTTGTTCAATAAACCCGGCATTTATACTCAAGGCATAAATATAAAAATAAATATAAACATGAAAAGACTAACCCACTAGTTGATCACCCAGGGAAGAAAAGAAACAGAAAAATTAATTTGCTTTATTCCTAGTTAACTTACCATTCCTAGCACATTATTATTCACCTACCATATAATTATAATTAGCATGCTTTTTGTTTTTTATATTATTATTATTATCACATACCTTTTAAGATTATTTGAAATTTTATTTTTTACAAAAATTTTAGTTTAGGTACTTGATTTCATTTTTCACGGCATCCTTCAGCATATTATTTTTTTATTTAGAATTAGGCAGTACTTAAGTATACGAATCTGAGTCTACCTTAGTGCGGACGTCTCGTGCGATCCAGTTAGGTAGGTTTAATTCAATTGTAACTGATATTATGATTTTATGTAAAATAAGGAATTTGAATTTGAATTACTAGGATTTGTTATTCGGAACCTAAAGTATTTCCACAATGTCCGGGTTATGTATGTGCTGCAGCGCCATCTAATGGCGAGTTACAACCAAGTGGATAGCACAAAAATATTATATCCCCTCAAATACCTATATATACCAATTTTCATGGCGGTCGGCTGAACGGTATAGAAGTTCATGTACTGCAGCGCCATCCGGGCCTCAAATACCTATGTATATCAATCTCCATAGCGATCTGCTGAACGGTATAGAAGTTGATTTACTACAGCGCCATCTAGTGGTTAGTTTCAACGAACTACACAGAAAGAAATGGTATCTTAGATCAAAGCAATATCCTATTGGTCAAGATAACCCGAGTTTGAGCATAGGAGGAAAACAATATTTTCTTCGAAAGAGTAAATTGTAGTTTCAATTATTTTGTCTTGTGTCAATAAAATATAGTGTCAAATTGAGACAAATGCGTGTCTTCTTGCAAGGAAGCATAAATTCTCATAGGAAGAACATACATTCTCCGTGTAAAACAAATGCTCTTTTCAATCCAAGAATTTAAATTATAAAACGAAGAAAATGGTAGCGTATCCTAGAAATTTAGAAACATAGTAACCAAGAAAATTATTGTGTTTTTCCAAGATACTTATTGTGTTTGTCCAAGTAAATGATTGTATTTATTCAAGAAATTGTTGTGTTTGTTCAAGAAAATTATTGTTTTTTTTTAAGAAAGTTATTGTGTTTATGCAAGAAAATTATTTCATTAGTCCAAGGAAATTATAGTATTTATATAAAAGCTTTATAGTATTTATCCGAGAAAATTATAGTATTTACCCAAGAAATATATCTGTTTAACCCAGAAATTAGTTTTGTTTATTCAATAAAATATTGTGTTTATCTAAGAAAATGATTTTATTAATCCAATAACATGATAGTGTTTATCCAAGACTACCAAAATATCTTGATGCGACAATATTATTTTCTTATTGTCAGAATAGATTTTTCTTGACCTAATACTTTTTTTAATTTATTTCATCTTATACCTTTCTTAAATCAACACTAAAATATTGTTAATTGAAGAATATTCCTTTTGCTTGAACAAAGAGTAGATGTTGCAATTTACAAATGTATTTGACTGATGACCGGAAGTAATTTTTATAACGGTTGGATTTTTTTAAAGTCGATTGTGGATTTTTGGATTTTTTTTTTCACCAAATCGAAAACGAGTGATATTTTTTTACGAGTTGGTGAAACAAATACTTTTTAATAAGTTAAGATCCAAATGCAATAAAAAAATATTTCCAGTCATCAGTCATTTACATTCGTAAATTGAAAAATCTACTCTGTTTTTTTTTTGTTTTTTGAAAATCCTCCAAATGGCAATATTTTTACGTTGATTTAAGAAAGATGCAAAATGAAATGAATACTAAAATATATTAGGTTAGGAGAAATACATTCTGGCATTATTAAAATAATATTAAATTATATAATAAAATTATTCTAGCTGTGATGCTTTTCTAGCGAATGTCAATGAATTGGGTATAAAAACAAAAATCACAAATCACACAAGGATTCAGTTAATAAATAAACAATTTAATTGTAACCACTATTAAAATGAAATAAAGAAACTTAACACAAGACTTCACAATATTTTCAAGAATAATGTGGGTATTATTATTGCTATGTTAATGCAAAAATTATGATTGTGTGATATGAAAATAAACAATGTATTACTAATGTGTATTAATTTGACATTAACGCAGGTATACAATATCAAGGAAATTAAAAAAAAACACACACACACACTTATATAAGGCCACAAAATATAACTAAAATAGCGGAAGACATTGTCCAGAAAATCATAACCGGTGTAGTTATGTTTGTTATGGTATTACAACTTTTTTGGTAATAAAAAAAATTACTTGACTGACAATGTAGAATGAACAATGAATAATAATTACTACTGCACATCCCGTCCTTTACTACTGCACATTTTCGACGTCCTCAGCAGTCTGAAAAAAGTAAAGATTACGTTGAACAGAATTATCAGAATGTTTTTTTTCCAGGCATGAAACGGTGTAGGTATATATACGTAGTAAACAGATGTTTGACTGTCCTTTGACCTGCGCATAATATTCTGAATACACTGTACACATTCTAAAAAAAATGATGAAAGAAAAATGTTTATTGTCAACTTTTTTATTTACCAATATTATGATTTTAATAAAACAGGTGCATATATGGTAGACAAAAGGTCTAGCTAAAAACAGCGTCGACCTGGCCAGTATGAGCCAGGAGCTAATTTTAAAAAAGTTCGACAAAATAATAATAAGTGACAATACAATAAGCTATTTGAACCAGATTTCAGAAAAATATAGAATAACTGTTTAAAAAAATTATAGACAAACTACATTAAACACAAATTAAAAAAAGAACAAAAAAATAACATAATATACATCAAAACAACTGCACAGAAGAACTCGAAACTTCGAACTGCACAGCGATGTGACTCATCACCAGTCGCACCGGGAAGTCACTAAAAAAAAATAATTAAAAAGAAAACTTACTGAAACTTTAACTATTAATCCCTCGATAGCTTCAATTGTAGAGAACTTAACATTTTTAGAAAGTCTTCCTCGAGGTGGTAGAAGATGTCCCAGTGTTGTTATCTGTGCTGGAATGTCACCTGAAAGAAAATGTGAGAAAAATAAAATTAAATCATTGCATTGTATTCGCAAGCCGACTGTTCTTCTTACGATTACTCCATTTTCTGCAACAATTGGAAATTATTTTACATAAAAGTTATATAATTTGTAATATACATCGATGAATTCACTTTAGCTCTCATATTTTCGATAGAAAATTAACTTTTCAAACAAAATTAAAATTCCCCTTACTCCCCCTCCCCCCCCCCCCCTCATTAACAAGGGTGTTCTAAATAAATAATATTGCACTTAGGTTATATAGATATACATACGTAGTACTTACCAATAAAATTCGATACGACGGCTTCCGGAATGCTCCAAGAAGACAGCAGCAATCACTGCAGCAATGATGAAGTGTCAGCAACAGACTGTTCCATCTTCGTCCAATACAAACAAATTTGTATAGCCGTCGGCCAACACCAATAGAATTGTGATACTTGTTCACCTTCTGCGTTCGCCCGGCAGTGTTGCCAGACATATCACCCCATGCTTGGCTTGAAAAAATATACTCATTCCCTTAGTAGGTACAGTAGTTTTCCTTTGTTGCAAATAAAACAACTAGATAATTAAATCGTTTTATTATTGAAAAAGACGAAGTGTATATGTATATGGTATATATGCATGCATGCATACATTGACTTTTATTATTATTATTTATATATCACTATTATTTCTTTTATATATTCTTCTTATATACTCTTATATATGCTACATTCAATCTAATTAAACATCTTTGTAGTACTCCAATATGCTCACTCCTACATCCCTAAGGTTAGTTTGAGAAGAATGCTCAAGACGCATTAAACTCGCCTATTTGTAACCTTTTTATTTGGTGTGCAATAAAGAATACATACATATATACAAGTGGGGACGAGGGAAGCGTTATTCGCAGTACAGGTTTTGGTGCAAAAATGTCAGGATATGCAGCAAAATGTCTTTCTATGTTCCATAGATTACGAAAAAGCATTTGACAGAGTGCAACATAATCGTCTTATTGCACTTCTGAACGACATCGGACTGGACAAGAAAGACATCCGTATAATACAAAATCTGTACTGGAATCAGCGCGCCACTGTCAGAGTTGAAGGATGATCCAAGGAAATTGACATTAAGAGGGGAGTGCGGCAGGGCATGCATGTCGCCGACTCTTTTTAACATCTACTCTGAAGCCATCATGACGGAAGCTCTGGAGGACTTGAACTGTCGCATTAAAATAAATTGCCGCCTCATCAACAACTTGAGGTATGCCGATGACACTGTTCTCATAGCATCTATATATACGGAAGCCGAGCTACAGGAGATTGTTGATCGAGTAAACGAGTGTAGTGTCAAAGCTGGTCTCAGGATGAATGTCACCAAGACTAAGTTTATGGTCATTTCTAACAATCCCAATATCCAATCTAGCGTATCTGTGGCGGGTCAAAAACTAGAACAAGTTGATAAATATAAATACCTTGGCACCTGATTTACACAAAACTGGGACTGTGAAGTAGAAATCAAAACTCGCATCGAAATTGCACGCAGCGCCATTGGAAAAATGAAAAAGGTTCTTCGCAATCGAAACCTGAAAATCTCACTTCGAATACGTCTTCTCCAGTGCTACGTCTGGTCCACACTTCTATGTAGGTGTGAGGCCTCGACTATTAAGGAAGATCTCAGAAAACGTATAGAAGCATTCGAGATGTCGATATCTTGAACTGAGAAAGTCACCAATGAGGAAGTTCTACTACGTGTAGGCCAAAAACGCAATCTTTTGCAGACCATCAAACAGCGCAAAGTTGCATACCTGGGTCACGTGTTTAGACACGACAGGTACCAACTCCTGCAACTCATTATGATGGGAAAATTTGCAGGAAAGAGGAGACCTGGCCGTAGACGGAAATCTTGGTTGCGGAACATTCGAGAATGGACCGGGATTACAAGTGTCGCCGAATTGTTCGCCTGGCAAAGGACAAAAAGAAGTATGCAGAGCTGACTGCCAACCTTCACTAGTTTGAGAGGCACCCTAAGAAGAAGAAGAATTATTAAAAAAACTACTTAGCTATGCCCGACCGCTTTAAAATTCGGCTTCGATTTCTTTCGACCGATTGGGATTAGTAGGTATATCTTGCTTGGTCATTAAAAAATTGCGAAAATGTCAGAATAACTAATACAAAGTAGTAAATTTTACGCTTGTTTCTATGCTAAAGTGCAGTAAATCGCGTTTGACATGATATTATGACACTTTGGTAACTATTTATTGACAAAAACCTATAGGGTTTTGGTTATCTCGATATAAATAATAAAACTATCATCGCAGTTTCACTTGTATTTTTGAATTGTATATTTTTTCCACTTCTTTCGATTTTAGGGGTGGCAAATTTGGGGCCAATTTTTTTTATGTCTTACAGAAATTAATAACATTCATATTTATATACTTAAATGTCATTAGATCCACACAAACAATTCAACATGTAATATGTTTTTCCAATTAAATGATTTTTTATGACCAAAATGAGTGCATTGTCATCATCAACCCTTACGGAAAAAGCCCTTTTCTCTGAAGAAATGTATCCTAATGATTTAGAGACTGACTTTCTTTTGAAAGAATTTAGGTAAAACCAGATTCTGTGTTTGGAATGTCTGTGTGAAAGGTTTGTCTTCCTGTTCCTGAAAAAACATAATTTGCAAAACGTTTATCTAAACTTGCATATAGCAGTTCGCATGGCCTTATGTACACCAGTGACAAATTGTTCAGATGGGGATGCTTTTCTTGCTTAAAACGGGTGAAGAATTATCTAACATCTACCTTAAGCCAAGAAAAACTAAACGCCTTAGCTCTTTTGTGCATAGAGTCAGAACTAATGAACAAGATTTCATACAATGATATAATTGATAATTTTGCGAATAGAAAATCGCGCTAAAAGGTATTGTAAAACTTTCATAACTTAATTAATTGAATTTCATCGTCATCATCAGCCGGATTGTTACCAGATAATTGAATATATTGTTTTTATACTATAAGAGCAATAACAATTATTTTATTACGTCTACCCAATGTACATTATTGTGTAAGTAGTATTAAGGCATATCTTACCCTGCCTTATTAGTAGTACTAGTACATTATTGAGATTTTATTAGCTCAGAAATATACCCAAAAACTATTCCTTGTGGAATCTTAACTAAATCGTTGGGTTGTAAAAATAATCAAGGAACTGACACATCGATCCCCTAGCTCACAATCATACTAATTACGGGGGGAATGTGGTGTAGTAAAGACGTTAGGACATAAATCATAAAGTTACAATTTCATTCACAAAAAAATATATATATAATTGTGAACTAGGGTATCGAATTGTAGAGGTCGGTAGAGACGGAAACATTTTAATAGCCTACTCGCGGCTAATTGTATTGTATGTATTTGCAAAAATGTATTAGCCCAATACCTTAGATGAGATCGCAGAAGAGCCAGATCCGCCATCTTGTTTCAAAATGGCGGCAGCTCAAAGATAAAAAAAACATATCTTAACAACCATAGGTCCAAACTTGACATGATATATCGTTGGAAAGCTCTTGTTAACCCCTACATTTTTCTTTAAATTTATTTTTAATTATTAAAAAAAAAACATTTTTTTCAAATTTATTTAATAGCTTTATAATAGCTGGCCAAAGAAATCTACATTTAATGGGTGCGTGTCACCGATTTTTTTGGAAGGCAGTGGCTACGCGCCCGTCCAAATGAATAGTTCTTATATGTTCTAACCTAACCTAACGTGTTCGTTTGCCTCTCGCAATTACAGAAAGCATACGATAAGTGGACGGGCGCGATTAGCCACTGCGTTTTTGGAATGATCTGGAGGGATTTTGTATAACTGATCTGGTAACACTGACAAACCTAGCATTGGTACCTACAAGACTAACAAAAAAACAAAATTCTCGGGTCAAGACTCGCAAACATACGAATCTTGGGTCAAGACCTGTAACCATACGAGTCCTTGAGTCAAGACTGGCAATTTTGATTTTCTTGGTATGCATGGCATAACGCGTCCTTTAAATTTTGTGTATAACGGAAACCTAGATGTTTGCAATCTGGCAAGGATCATGCTAGCTCTACGTGCTCAGTAGAAGCAGGGGCGGATCTATATAAGAACTTTTTGGTCTGCAGCCCGTGGCCCCGGGGGTATAAAGGCCCCAGCCTCCATTGAAGACAATGGACAATATTGTAATTTTTAAAAATTCCTACGACAAAGTTGGCAACCCTGACATCAATTAAACCATATGCGCGCGGAAATCGAACGGCATAGGGGATTCCCCGTCGGTTGTTTTCAGGGTATTTATTCGCAAACGCATACAGTCATTCGCAGCTCACTAAGGCCGGCAATACACAATTACAGACATAGTGAAAAATAAAGTGTATTTATTACCCAAATATTACGTATAGTTACGAAGCTATGAACCTTGTGTAATGGACATTCAAATGACGCATCACGCATGCCAAGAAAATCTGAATTGCGAGTCATAACTCAAGACTCGTACGTTTGTGAGTCTTGACCAAAGACTATTACGTGGACGAGTCTTGAGTAAAGACTAAAAAAAATAAAATTCTTGACCTAAAATTTGCTAATTTACAAGTCTTGAGTTTTATTCTTTTAGTCTTGACTCAAGACTGGATTCTGGGGTCAAATTTCGCAGCGTATGTACGTGTCTTGGGGCAAGACTAAAATAAAACTGTTTTCTTATATCAAGAGTTCTTTATTTTTGGCAATGCATAATTAAACTATTAATTTTATTTAAAATTTAGAAGTCTTAGTGTTTCTGGGTCCAAAGTATACATTCAAATAAAGGATAAATACGTAAATCAATTTCAATTTAAAATAAAAACAGATTTAAAAAAATGTACTTTATTTTATAAATATATACCACGGTCAGTCATATTAAATACTACGATGCTTGGTTTATTTAGTTCAGTCCTAGTCCAAATATAATGTTTGTAAATAAATGAAATACAATTACATTTGTATTTTTAGGATTAACACTTGAAATATGTTTAAAAAAACACATTGTCCTTAAAAGACTTGCAGTTATATTCATTCCGATAAAAATACGTTATTACATTATATGGCATTACGAATTGACATAATTATATGTGCTTTCAAATCAATTCAGTTAGTATTTATACGATGAACACTCGAAAAGTGCTTAAAAAGAAAACAAACTTGTCTACCGAAAACTTATAGCGGTATCTATTTCGATAAAAATATTTTAGTAAATTAAGTGACG
Source organism: Micropterix aruncella (assembly GCA_944548615.1). Lineage (NCBI taxonomy): Eukaryota > Metazoa > Arthropoda > Insecta > Lepidoptera > Micropterigidae > Micropterix > Micropterix aruncella. The sequence continues at coordinate 8,463,019 of OX155975.1, forward strand.
TAACAAATTGACTTTAGAATATATGTGCTTTCAAATCAATTCAGTTGGTGATTCTAGGATAAACACTCGAAATGTCTTTAATAAAGAAAACACATTTTTACAAGGAAAATTGGCAGTGATATTTATTTCGATAAAAATACGGTATTAAATTTAAAGACGCAAGGAATTGACTTAAGAATATATATGCTTTCAAATCAATTCAGTTGGTGATTCTAGGAAGAACACTCGTAACGTCTTTAATAAAAAAACACATTTGTCTAACAAAGATTTGTAATGATATTTATTTCGATAATAATACGTTATTAAATTAAGTGACATAAGGAATTGACTTAAGAATCAATGTGCTTTCAAATCAATTCAGTTGGTGATTCTAGGATGAACACTCGAAATGTCTTTAATAAAAAAAAACACATTTGTCTAAGGAAGACTTGCAGCGATATTTATTTCGATTAAAATACGTTATTAAATTAAGTGACGTAAGGAATTGACTTAAGAATCTATGTGCTTTCAAATCAATTAATTTGGTTATTCTAGGAAGAACACTCAAAACGTATTTCATAAAAAAAACACATTTGTCAAACGAAGACTTGCAATGATATTTATTTTGATAAAAATATGTTATTAAATTAAGTAATATAAAGAATTTACTTGAGAATATATTCTTGGTTTTAGAAAAAATATTAAAACCAATTTTGCATTCATGCAAACGTATCGCATGTGTTGGTTCGAGTATATTGACTTAGTCTAAGAAAATATATACTTAAAATAACGAAATTTTTGAAACTAATATTACATTGATACAAAAAACTCACGTTTGTCGATTCAAAAATACTGACTTCCTCTAAGAAAATATCTACTTAAAATAACACTATAAACTTAAAACTTTCGCGAGTCTCAATTTGAGAAATCGTTTCTTTCTGTGTAGATAGAGCAAAAACATTACCCGTCCTGAAATACCAACGTATACCAATCTTCTAAACGTTCGGCTGAACGATATAGAAGTAAATGTGTTGCAGCGTCATCTGGTGGCGAGTAACAACAAAGTTGATCAACAAACAAAAATATTATCCGGGTTCAAATATCTATGCATACCTATGTAAGCTGAAGCAATTCGACTGTTCTGAATTGCTTCAGCTTATAAATTTCCATGTACCCCCACGGCCTTCCCGCCAATTCAACTTATTTCATCTACCTCAAGTAAGCACAAACTACGCCCAAAATAATTACATTTATCGAGTACCTATCTTGCAATATGCAATTTATGCAATAACAAGCTAAGCGAAAATGACCTGTTTAATACAACTGCGACTGCGCTCAAGACTCTTATTCCGGGTCTTCTGAAAGGCAATATTCAAGGACGAGTGAAATAATTATATTATATTTTTTCTTTTCTTTCTTCAATATTAAAATAAACCATAAAATTTCCCTAATAATATAATAATAAAATAAAATATTATTAAAACAAAATTTATAACTTTAATTCCCCTCCACTTCCTCCTATCCCATTCCTAGGCGACTGTATATTTTTACGATCTTCAAGTGGAAACTTTTAACTGGCATTGTAGTCTATAAATAAAATTCTGATATTTCTCCTGTAATAGCTGTAAGTTTCCTTAATAATACTAAAATAAATAAATAAATAAAATACCAATTTTAATGGCGATTGGTGAAACAGTATAAAAGTTAATGCGCTGCAGCGCCACCTAGTGATGAGTTACAACAAAACGAATATTATAAAATCCTTCTCCATGAAAAAATACATACATATATGTACCAACAAAGCTCGGGCAGACATCCGATATATCAATATCCATTGTTATATACTCGTATACAGATACAGATAAAAGTTATTACGAGTATGTTATCAATATTATGAATAAAATATGATTACTATTACCATTGATTTTATAGTGTTAAAATCAATGCTATTACGTACCGGTACCTCTATGTTTAGTTAGATAACGATCCCCAGAGTCGATTGGCTAGGGGTAGAAGCTTGTCTGTTAAGCAAATTCCTAAGCCCTGGCAGACAAAATGACCATAGCCATTAAAACTACTCGGGCGGTGGGTAATTGGCTTCCGTTTGGATACACCTCGCTGGAGCGTTAAACATATTATTTGACTTGGTGTAAGTTTTCTAAACGATAAATTTAACCTTGAAAAGTAGGGCAATCACTCATTCCATAGGATACGATATTCTCTACCTATATACGACACATATGGACGAGTATACGAAACTATCGCAGGGATCGACAACCGTTTAATGCAAGTAAGCTACTATTATATGCTAAATATAAACCAGGCAAAGCTGCCAAGACTAAGAAAACCAGAATATCGAAGAATTTTGTTATTAAATAAATTGAGAAAAATATTTGGAATCCATGCTTCTATTTTCTTCTTTACGAAACGTTGAAACTAAACGTTACATGAAACCCTTTAAATCCCCGATTACCTAAAATACACAGTAAATAATTTTGTTGTTTCTTCCTCCCGTCTTCTCTCCATTCTTCTTTCCTTTTTTCGTTCTTCTCTCCTTTCCTTCCCCCTTTCCCTCCATATACTCACTCCCAATCTGTGACGTACCACAAACAAATACTATTACAGAAAAAAAACAGTAAAGAAATCATGTAATTTTTTAGGTTCACCGAAATGTTAAAAATGAATACTATCAACCATATGAAAATTTTCCTTTATTTCATTTTAACGGTGATTCTTGATTTGTTTTTAAGAATTTTACTATCGAGAATTAAATTTATATAGCGTCGTTCGAAGTAGTTTCATTGAACAGATTGAAGTGTTTCAAAATATATTGTTTCTAAAATTCCGTAGAGAATAACGCCAGAGAATCTGCAGACAGTGAGGGAAGCTTTGGAACGTATTATTGCCGTTTGGCGCACCAGAAATCGCGCATTTTAGACATCTGCCTATTACAGAAAAAATCTCATCTGCGTGATTTAGTTGTCAAAAAATAACATTGTAATTGGTGATAAATAAATGGCATAGTTGGTCGTATTTATATACTCATTTACTTATTTTTCCTCGCTTCCGTATATAATATACTAGCTGACCCGTGCCCACTTCGTTGGTCGGTAAAACTGTTTACCTGTGATGAAATTATGAGTGTTGTTCGGTTAGTACTGAGTGCTATGATTTATTTCCTGACAACCAAAAGAAGGGTTATATTTTTACTGCATATGTATGTATGTATTTGCATGCCAATTTGACTATAATACCGTTATTTGTGAGTGTCTTCTTGTGAGTGTCTTATTTGTGAGCGTATTATCTTTTTAACTATGTATGCAGTAAAAGGGAAATTATATGCTGTAAAAGGAAAAGTCTATTGTTTTAAACGCTTGAGACGATAAATTTACATATTTTGAGAAGAATTCATAATTGTTGATAATATGACCAATAAACGATTTGATTTAACCAAAATATGATTTAAGTTATTTTTTTAATATAAAACACTATTTTTTGTGACTTAAATATAAAAGTTAGACATTTCCTGTCGCTGACTTTTTTGTAGGCATTATCAATCTCTACAACTTTTCTCTAGAACTTAATCATATATCTCTCATCGTTAAGGCAGCGTTAGTAAAAAACCTTTTGGTTTGACCGCTTATTCTCCGAATTACTTTGCAAATCCGACTACCTCAAAAAAGCCTTTTCATTTCTCGGATTAATATATAGCCTATGATACTCACAAAGAGTGGCTTTCTATTGGTAAAAGAATTTTCAAAATCGGTTCAGTAGATCTACAGATTACTTCCTACAACGTCACAAACTTTACCTCCTTATAATATTATTATAGATATTATTAATGTTAAAATAGAATTTAAGATTTCTTTACCAATGTAATTATTTTTTTAGTGCAATAAAGGTATTTTTTCATTTTTCATTTTCATTACTAATTGAAACATGTCAGTAATTGAAACTGCGCCACCCTGTACTACGCTTTGGCAGATATTTTGGCTTTGAAACACAACGTGTAGATGGCACTAATAGTACCAAGCATTGATAAATATCTTATGCTCGATATGGCCGCGTTTATGGTATGGCAGTTCAGAGGCGCACTATAGATGGCGTTATAAACACACATATACGGTATCCCATCTCGAAATAAAATAATTAAATACAAATTAACAAATATTGAAATCATAGCTCTTTCTTTAATTATTTTAATATCATTAAAATAAAGATGTCAATATTTAATTTGGTATGCAGGTTTTAATATTTAATAATTGCGCACCTTAAAGTTCAGATAGACTAGTAGGTGATATTTTATTTTTTTATTTGTTGAGTGGGGCTTTTCTAAGGTCTTTATGAGCTTTGTAACACTGCGACAATTGCTGATCTATTGTGTTCGCCACCTACTATAGTTCTGCGCTAAGCCTCGTGTCATTTAAGAACCGCAGCAGGATTTTGGCGCCAGATTGTTTTACCTCCTCAGGTTGGAGGTAATGACCACCCAAGTGGGTGTATCTTTTACGCATCAGCGGGCCACACTCGCACATGGGGTGCTGGGGAGTTTCCTCTGCTCTTTGGCAGAACCTGCACATTTTTGTGTCTCTGAGCTTGAGGTTGAACATGTGTTTATTCAGGCCACAATGCCCCGTGAGCGCCCTCACCAGTATGCGTAGATTGTTCCTATTTAGAGATAAGGCCTCACGGGCCATCTTAAGCCTTAGTTAGCGCTTTGGAATGATTCAACCCTGGCGTGTTGTTCCTGTGGTTGACGGACTGTTCTAAACACATTTGTATGAGCATTAGGTTTGCAAGGCTTTTTGGTACGCCACAGCAAGGTTCAGGGCAGTAGGTGACATTACCTCTTATTATATTTATGTCATGTAATAAGCCTTTTTAATAAATGCTATAAATGAGACTAATAATTTAATCAGTCTACTAAAAAAAAAATATATTCATAATCAATGTTATTAGAAATGGCCAAGTACAACAAAACTATTAGTTTCAATGCCACACAATGCTGCATGTCTCTGGCGTAGAAGAGTTGCCAAAACGTTTTATGGCATTGAGCGATCGAATATATATATATCAACAATGCTCTCATTCTAGTTTCGGATTCTAGCCGTTCTTTTAGTTTATTACTATTACCTACATCATGGGAATTCAAAAAAGTTCATCAAAGTATTATTTTAAAATGTATGATGATTCACTATGATTGTATGATTCACTATCACGTGCATAGTTGTGATGTAAGGTTCCGGGTTCGATTTCCAACTAGGTCACCGTTTTTTGTTGGCAAATATTGCATTTCAATTCTGTTTATCTAATGCAATAACAACTTGGGTTGTCGACTACAGCGGGCGAGCCCGTCACCTCAGGAAATTTTAACGACTAGTCGTTCTATCTCCCTGGAGTGAGCGTAGAAGACTTGGGGACGAAACAGTCCACCATCTAGCTACGTCACAAGCCCGCAAGAGGCCAACGCCTTAACCGCGAGATAGCCAGGAATGTTACCTGACGGGCCGACACTCACGCCCTTATTTCCAATTGTGACCAGATTACTCCGGTCTCTCGATTGGTTACGAGTTCGAGGTCACTTGCGCGGTCCTCTCCCTTACGAAGCGGTGAAACGGTGTATACCGAATCTATCGCGGACCACAGCGTCCTTTGCCCGGTTGTTCACCCAGGATCGGATGGCCGATGGTCGTTTCAAGAGCAGTCGCCGTAAGGTCCGCAACCACCCCCGCTCTATAGGAAACAGTACTGCTTCCAGACTCCCCCGACTGTTAGTCAGAGTCGGGGGCTAACGGGCCCATGATGAGGTGGCCACGATGACCCATGTGTTCAGGGTCGGTCACACTCACGGGTCAACACTCCCCGAATGGGGTGCGAATCCTGGGTAGGACACTGGGTCAACCAGTCTCCCCTGGGAATCAAACCTCTGGCGCCCCTGGACGGTCTGCACACCGTGCGGCGCAAGCCAATCGATTGTGCTCTCCGACTAACAGTCGGGGGAGTCTGGGAACTGTATTGTTTCCTATAGAGTTGGGGTGGTTGCGTACCTTATGGCGACTGCTCTTGAATTGACCATTGGCCATCCGATCCCGGGTAAGAGGCGGGCAAAGGACGCCTTGGTCCGCGATAGATTCGGTGCACTCCGTTTCACCGCTTCATAAGGGAGAGGACCGCGCAAGCGACCTCGAACTCGGAACCAATCGAGAGACCGGAGAAATCTGGTCACAATTGATAGTTAGGGCGCGAGTGCCGCCCGCCAGGTAACATACCTGGCTACTCGCGGTAAGGCGTTGGCTTCTAAAGGGCTGTGGCGTAGCTAGAAGTTGGATTTTGTAAATGTCCAAAGTCTTCTACGCTCACTGCAGGGCGACAGAACGACTAATCGTTAAAACGTCCTGTGGTGACGGGCTCGCCCGTTGTAGATGACACCGCAAGATGTTAGTCAGAGTGCTTTAGGGAGCTAACGGGCCCATGATGAAGTGGCCACGATGACCCATGTGTTCAGGGTTGGTCACACTCACGGGTCAACACCCATCCGACGGCCTCCCCGAATGGGGTGCGAATCCTGGGTAGGACACTGGGTCAACCAGTCTCCCCTGGGAATCAAACCTCTGGCGCCCCTGGACGGTCTGCACACCGTGCGGCGCAAGCCAATCGATTGTGCTCTCCGACTAACAGTCGGGGGAGTCTGGGAACTGTATTGTTTCCTATAGAGTTGGGGTGGTTGCGTACCTTATGGCGACTGCTCTTGAATTGACCATTGGCCATCCGATCCCGGGTAAGAGGCGGGCAAAGGACGCCTTGGTCCGCGATAGATTCGGTGCACTCCGTTTCACCGCTTCATAAGGGAGAGGACCGCGCAAGCGACCTCGAACTCGGAACCAATCGAGAGACCGGAGAAATCTGGTCACAATTGGTAGTTAGGGCGCGAGTGCCGCCCGCCAGGTAACATACCTGGCTACTCGCGGTAAGGCGTTGGCTTCTAAAGGGCTGTGGCGTAGCTAGAAGTTGGATTTTGTAAATGTCCAAAGTCTTCTACGCTCACTGCAGGGCGACAGAACGACTAATCGTTAAAACGTCCTGTGGTGACGGGCTCGCCCGTTGTAGATGACACCGCAAGATGTTAGTCAGAGTGCTTTAGGGAGCTAACGGGCCCATGATGAAGTGGCCACGATGACCCATGTGTTCAGGGTTGGTCACACTCACGGGTCAACACCCATCCGATGGCCTCCACGTATGGGGTGCGAACCTGGGTAGGACACTGGGTCAACCAGTCTTCCCTGGGAATCAAACCTCTGGCGCCCCTGGACGGTCTGCACACCGTGCGGCGCAAGCCAATCGATTGTGCTCTCCGACTAACAGTCGGGGGAGTCTGGGAACTGTATTGTTTCCTATAGAGTTGGGGTGGTTGCGTACCTTATGGCGACTGCTCTTGAATTGACCATTGGCCATCCAATCCCGGGTAAGAGGCGGGCAAAGGACGCCTTGGTCCGCGATAGATTCGGTGCACTCCGTTTCACCGCTTCATAAGGGAGAGGACCGCGCAAGCGACCTCGAACTCGGAACCAATCGAGAGACCGGAGAAATCTGGTCACAATTGGTAGTTAGGGCGCGAGTGCCGCCCGCCAGGTAACATACCTGGCTACTCGCGGTAAGGCGTTGGCTTCTAAAGGGCTGTGGCGTAGCTAGAAGTTGGATTTTGTAAATGTCCAAAGTCTTCTACGCTCACTGCAGGGCGACAGAACGACTAATCGTTAAAACGTCCTGTGGTGACGGGCTCGCCCGTTGTAGATGACACCGCAAGATGTTAGTCAGAGTGCTTTAGGGAGCTAACGGGCCCATGATGAAGTGGCCACGATGACCCATGTGTTCAGGGTTGGTCACACTCACGGGTCAACACCCATCCGATGGCCTCCACGTATGGGGTGCGAACCTGGGTAGGACACTGGGTCAACCAGTCTTCCCTGGGAATCAAACCTCTGGCGCTCCTGGACGGTCTGCGCACCGAGCGGCGCAAGCCAATCGATTGTGCTCTCCGACTAACAGTCGGGGGAGTCTGGGAACTGTATTGTTTCCTATAGAGCGGGGGTGGTTGTGTACCTTATGGCGACTGCTCTTGAATTGACCATTGGCCATCCGATCCTGGGTGAACAGCCGGGCAAAGGACGCCTTAGTCTGCGATAGATTCGGTTTACTCCGTTTCACCGCTGCATAAGGGAGAGGACCGCGCAAGCGACCTCGAACTCGGAACCAGTCGAGAGACCGGAGAAATCTGGTCACAATTGGAAGTGAGGGCGCGAGTATCTCGAGCTCGCCGGGTTTATTCCTGGCTAACTCGCGGTAAGGCGTTGGACTCTCACGGGTTGTGACGTAGCTAGACGTTGGATTGTATTGTCCAAAGTCTTCTACGCTCACTGCAGTGCGATAGAACGACTAATCGTTAAAACGTCCTGTGGTGACGGGCTCGCCCGTTGTAGTTGACACCGCAAGATGTTAGTCAGAGTGCACAGTCGATTGGCTTACGCCGCACGGTGCGCAGACCGTCCAGGAGCGCCAGAAGTTTGATTCCCAGGGGAAAGTGGCCATAAGGCCAAAGTCCTACCCAGGCTCGCGCTTCATGCGTGGATGCCGTCGGATAGGTGTTGACCCGTGAGTGTGACCAACCCTGAACAGAATCAAATGGGTCTTCGTAGCCAACTCAGCAAGGGCCCATTAACTCCCCAAATAATGCAATAACAAACCATACATGTTACATGCGCGCATGCATAATATAAACACTTCATAGTAGGGTTGAGTATAAGAAATTGTCGTATGATAACTAAGCCGCCATTGTGAACTTCACAATAAAGAGTAGAAACAAGCAATCTTTGGGATTATTTTAAAACTGAATATCCTCAAAATGAAGTCGAATTTGCAGTTCTTGATAAAACAAAATAAATATTATAGACAGCCGCAATACTGTTTTAAACAGGTTGTCGACCACTGACCAATTCTATCCCTCGACCGTAATACTGGCCGCCCGTATGCCAACACTTTGTTCGCATTATGGTAATCTTTACAGAAGGTTAGTCAACCATCAGGGCCAAGCTAATCATTTAATCGCACAGTTCAATGCACAAAGGCTATATTTAAAACGAACCCTACCTTTCTCATGCGTCAATAGATCTAAGCATGCGTCAATAGATCTATGCGTTAGATTGTATCTATGTTTTTAAATTTCTATAGGTCGGGACGCTCCTTTTTACACAAATGCCCACCAAAAAGAAGAGCAATGTGTTGTGGGTTGTATGTATATATATGTTTTACGTTTCTTTATTTAACCCCTAGAGCCCCGATTGGCCGATATCGGCCAAAACACGATTCAGCGTGACGGCCCCGTTTTAATTTAATTTTAATTTTATTTTAATTTAATTTGTTTTATTTTATTATGTTTTATTATGCTAATATGTTTTATTTTAATTATGGATACAGTGGTTTGGCAGTAATTAATGTTTTGGTGGGACAGTGTCATAGATCATTTTTTTTACTAATTTTTACAAAAAAAATTATGGGACATCAACTTGTCAATCGGCTGAGGCGCCGAGGCCTGAAGGGTTAACCAAAACTTCTGAACGCTTAAACCGATCAGAAATAGGAGGTAATGTTAGAATCGCTAGGTCATCCCGAGTTTCATAGGGTTCGTGCGACGTTTCCTTGCTCTCATATAAGCAGAAAGCATAGTATTCGATATAACTCGCCATGTTATGTCTTGGTTGTGTTATGACAGTCAGACAGCTTTTTACTTTCCTGTTCAAGGAAAGTATTGTGGAAGCACTTCTGTGTGTTTGTCTGTGTGTATTCTCCAACGATAGCGCCGACACGCTTCATGCGATTGAGATGAAATTTGGCATGCAGGCATCATTTGGACAGGCATCTACCAGGGTTGGCTCCCGACGAGGGAACTCCTCAACGCTAAACAGCAGAGACCCAAAATTTTGTATACGCATTCATTTATGATAGCAACTTCCAAGTTTCAACATAACATGTCTAATGTACCCTGGATTGGCTCCCGACGAGGGAAGTCCTCAACGGTCCACAGCAGAGACCAAATTCGAATTTCGATTTCATCCTCATCATCATCATCGAGGGAGGTTAAAGGGTTAAAGGGTGGCGCTAGGTCAGGGGGGGGGGTTAGAATTTATGAAATTAATATTCAGATGAATTAAGTTCCTGTCTACTTGACAGGAAAGTCTTGGGGTGACACAACCGATTTTTTTTTGTTCTTCTCCTTCGTGGCCGCCAGGAATAGAACTAGAAGGGCCAGTAATGAGTAGATATTTTTGGAATATTAATTTAGTAAAATAAATTATGTAAATTGTTTTATTATTACACTCCTCAAAATATTATCAATGTTTTAGTGTTAGTATTTGTTTCTTAAGAATGTATTCCATTCTGGCAATTTAGAAAATTATAAAATTACGTAATTTTACTAGAAAAATAACAGTATTTGAAGAGTCTTAGCATAATTAATTAAATAAATAATTAGATGTAATTAAATACGTGTCTCTCTACTCTCTTGTCTGTTGAGAAAAAATCGACGTAAGATTGGAAGCCTGGTTTCCGCACAGCATCAGAAAAAGCGACCAGGCACGCTTCTAATAGTGTTAATGATGAAACCCTGTTCTGAAATTTCTGAAGAATAGTAAATTTATTACATTACAAAAAGGAGTGTAATGCATTTAGGGTTCATGTATGTATGTTTACCGTTTTCTTTATTCCACTATAACTTCTAAACTCTTTAACCGATTTAGAAGTGTGTGGTATTATAATATGATAAATAAACAGCTCTCATATTGAAAGGCGGCCTAATATTATTATTTTTTCCGTTAAAATGTTATCAAGAGGTAATTTCTGTTCGTGGGCGTTCAGCTGTTCACTAACCTTACCAACCCCGTTATTAATGTCCCTAAATAACTAACAGCTTACTTTGGATGAAACATTTTTGGGATGGAATAAATATTTAATTTTTTCATTAACGCTTTATCAAGGTGTGCGAAGTACACAGATGCGAGACCTGACGTCGGAACAAATTATGCTCTTATTAAGTTTTCACAAAATCATTATTCATTTAATTCATTAATTATTCAATAATACCTTTACAGATTGTAAAAACTTAAGACCAGATATTAGGTATATTTAATTTTACCTACAATTTAATTCCTTCCTGATTACAGTATACAATATTATCGAAAGTCAGCATCAGCTACACCATACAAATATTATACGAGTATATTAATTTTCCAATGATTCGACATTTGCCACACATAAAATAATGCAGTCCACTTTAATATTACTTATAATCTTTAAAACTGTAGCACTATAATATAATGGTTGCCAGTACGCCAAAGAAGAAATGTTCATATACTTGCTCTCCTATATCGTGTACTATCCCAATTAACACCATCCTATCTCCACGAGCTTTTTGAACCACTAAGTTCCCACGGTCTCGTACTTCGGTCAGCCTCTGTCAGTTTACTAAAAAATCCGAGTCATAATAGTGATTTCTATTCCTATTCTTTCCGTGTCCATGGTGCAAGACTCTGCAACGATCTCCCAGCAAACATACGAAACTCGCCTTCTTTACCATCGTTTAAGACTCACCTTAAGGATTACTACCTTTCTAAGAAGTAACCAGATCTCCCCGTTCTCTCCTCTTCCTCTCCCAATTTCCTCTCCTCTGGCATTATTAGTTTTAAATTCTTCCACTTGTCTGTATGTTATGCAAACGGTCCGTATATTATGTAATAATCTTTATTTTCAAAATGCGCGAATGTACCACTGTGTTTAGGTTAGTTGTAAGACATTGCCATGTGGCAATAAGCTCGCCTATTTGTATAACAATTAAGTGCAAATAAAGAGTTAATTATTATTATTATTATTATTATAGTAATAGTTACTAATGTAAAAATAGCCTATATAAATAAAACAAATATTTATTATATTGAATAGCCAAACCTCGATCATGTTTGATTCATTTTCTTTAAAGTGTGCGTGGATGGTGGCTTTTTTATCGATTGTATAATATATTTTTAGTATACTATTATAATATTTAATGCGAGAGAATTTTGGTCCCTTCATCGACAATTTGTGAGGTGATTATTTCTATTAGATCTTGTATGCACATCACTTGGAAATATATTTGTAAATATCTGGAGAGTTTTTTATAAATTTGCAACAATTTAGTATATAGGCACCTCGAGTGGATCATTTTTCTTTTCCTCAAAATTAAAAACTCCTTATGCGAAATGGCTGTTCTATGGTATAGAAAATACCATAGAAAATGCTTTTCTTTATAGAGCTTGTCATCATTACAACTCGGTGTTTATGGATGTTGATATATTTGCCACAACCCCAGATACATTTAAAATGTAATTAAGACTTATTACAATTTAATTAAGTAATCTGTTCATTATGAAAATAGTTATTCTCCTCTTATCTTTGTATTTACATAACTTATTCCTTTTTTCTATTTTTCGTTCTCATAAAATGTGTCATTACATAATTAAATATTTTATTTTCTTGTAGCTATCTATTTAGTAATTAATTCAATTATTACCGTATTAATATACATGTTTATGAATCTATTTACTTTTTGTCTCTGCTCTATTTACTTTATATTTACTATTTTAATACTTTGGCCTGTGTAGTAACTTAGCAATTACTTTTAGTAACTTAACAATTACTATTTTCTGTTTATTTAAAAAACCCTAATAATTTCACTTTAAAAAATGCTTGTATATTTTAAACCTTTCTTTTATGTAGAATAACGCACTATATAACCGTTTAATAACCTATGTGACCTAGTAGGGAAAACCATATCTTTAACCGACGACACTGCAATTATATTTGAAGGTGAAGACTGGAAAACGACCTTTGATAAAGCCAACAGAGGCATGCATATAGTTAGGAATTGGTTGGATAACTCGCTGCTTAGTCTAAATATAGAAAAAACAAAATTAATTACCTTAAGTATTAATATTAAAGGTCAACCCCCATCGGAGCACAGCGTCATTATTCATACATGTAATAGACAAATTGGTTGCAGCTGTCATACTTTAGAAAGAGTGGAATCGACAAAATATCTAGGCATCGCCGTAGATAATAAACTAAGATGGCAAGAATATATAGATTTATTAGCATCTAAAGTTCGTAAACTGGGATATACCTTCAAAGAGGTAAGAAATATTTTAGACCCGAGAACACTAAAAAGCGTTTATTATGCATTGTGTGAAAGTATCTTGAGCTACGGGGTGCTAGGATGGGGCGGTTGTTCTAAGACCATTCTTTACCCTTTAGATATTGCACAAAAGTCGATTTTAAAGATTCTCATGCGAATGCCGTATCGATATTCTTCGGAAGATCTTTTCAAGGAGTATAATGTGTTGGATACCAAGCAACTATATTTAAAAGCTACACTCTCCTATACTAAGTTTGACCAAATAAATATTTTTTCTCAAAGTACCATAAGAACGAGGTATTCCAAAGACCGCAATATAATAGTACCCAGAAGGAATACTGCTTTTGGTCAGCGCTCCTATACATTCATAGCCCCAAGGTTTTTCAATGCTCTTCCTGGTGATATAAAATCGACGCAAAATAAGACCCACTTTAAAAGGCTACTTATAAATTGGCTTATAAAAGAGGGACGACCAAAAATCACAAAAATATTGGATATTATATATTAATATACTAATTCGAACACATTAAAATTTAGAATTTTATGTTATACTATATTTTATATTTTTTTTTTATTTTTATTTTATTAATTAATTTACAAAAACTTCATATAATATGTCATTATATATAAACACCATTTACATAATATGGTTGAGTTGGGAGAGATTGAGCACATCCTATGGTGAAAATGTTTATCCGCATTCCTAACTAGGTCAGAGACCCGTATCTAGGGATGCTGATTTTTGTTTAATTGTATCGACGAGCTGACTCTTTTGATATTATGAACCTACATAAGTTGCATTGCATAATACATAAGAATATATACATATATTCTTATTTACTGTTATTATTGTATTTAATATTATTATTTTTAAATATATCTGTATGTGTATGTATGTATGTATATATGTGTATATATATTCTTAATCTTAGTTACATGTTTATTTTCTACTCCTAATTTTAAGTATTTAATAGTTTTTAAGGTAGTTGTTGCATGTTTATTCTTTTGTGATCAAATAATTATTTTTTTTTTTTGTTACAAAAATATTTTGTTTTTTGTAATAATCACAATATTGAAAAAGCACGCACAAAATTAAACGTTCGCCTTAGAACAGGTCCCGGCCTAGTTAGGTGGCGTTGTCACTGGACTTTGCTATGTATTCATTTTCTGCTATTTTTCAATGTTTAAAATATTTTTATGCATAGTTCCTAATATGAAATTGTTTTAAATTATTCTTGAATTACTTAAATAAATAAATAAATAAATTAGTGGAAACATATAAATGGTTTATGTTTATTTAATTTTGATTAAGTAAATATGTTTTTTGTACTGTCTGTTTCCTAAATAAAATAAAAAAAAGAAGATCTTTTCCTTTTCTACATCAAGGAAAAAATAAAATTAAAAATATATTTTTTTGGTTAAGTACTGCAAAAAAGGGGAGGAATTTTAAGTGTTCGAGCCTTTTTATCGTAAAAAGACAAAGTGATTTGTGCTACAGGAAAACAGGCATTTAGTACCCTATGATGCTTATATGAGAGGACTCATACTTTTAACCAGTTGGTTACAATAAAAAAACATATACCTTTACTAGCCTCTTTCTAGAATTAAATCAAGAAAAACATTAAAAAATCCGCAGAAATTACAGTGGACGGTAATCACATTTAATGTAGAAAACTGGCATGAGGTTTCGTGATTCCAAGCGGTTTCTTATAAACCTATCTCCATATGACACCAACTAGAGTTGTCAACTACAACGGGCGAGGCCGTCACCTCAGGAAGTTTTAATGATTAGTCGTTCTATCTCCCTGGAGTAAGCGCAGAAGACTTGGACAAAACAGTCCACCGTCAAGCTCCGCCACACACCCGTAAGAGGCCAACGCCTCAACCGCGAGATAACCAGGAGTGTTACCCAGCGGGCTTACACTCACGCCCTTACTTCCAATTGTGACCAGATTACTCCGTTCTCTCGATTGGTTACGAGTTCGAGGTCGCTTGCGCGGTCCTCTCCCTTACGAAGCGGTGAAACGGTGTTTACCGCCGCGAATCTATCGCGGACCACAGCGTCCTTTGCCCGGCTGTTCACTCAGGATCGGGACCCGATGGTCATTTCAAGAGCAGTCGCCGTAAGGTCAGCAACCACCCCCGCTCTATAGGAGACAGTACTGCTTCCAGACTCCCCCGACTGTTAGTCAGAGTGCACAGTCGATTGGCTTACGCCGCACGGTGCGCAGACCGTCCAGGAGCGCCAGAAGGTTGATTCCCAGGGTAAACTAACCATAAGGCCAGAGTCCTACCCAGGCTCGCACTTCATACGTGGAGGCCGTTGGATAGGTGTTGACTCGTGAGTGTGACCAACCCTGAACAAAATGGGTCTTCGTGGCCAAGTCACCAAAAGGCCTATTAACTCCCATCTATTCCGCACAACTTGGGTTGTCGACTACAGCAGGCGAGCCCGTCACCACAGGAAGTTTTAACGATTAGTCGTTCTATCTCCCTGCAGTGAGCGTAGAAGACTTGGGACAAAACAGTCCACCATCTAGCTACGCCACAACCCATAAGAGATCAACGCCTTAACCGCGAGATAGCCAGTAATGTTACCTGGCGGGCCTACACTCACGCCCTTACTTCCAATTGTGACCAGATTACTCCGGTCTCTCGATTGGTTACGAGTTCGAGGTCGCTTGCGCGGTCCTCTCCTTTACGAAGCGGTGAAACGGTGTTTACCGAATCTATCGCGGACCACAGCGTCCTTTGCCCGGCTGTTCACTCAGGATCGGGACCCGATGGTCATTTCAAGAGCAGTCGCCGTAAGGTCCGCAACCACCCCCGCTCTATAGGAGACAGTACTGCTTCCAGACTGTTAGTCAGAGTGCACAGTTGATTGGCTTGCGCCGCACGGTGCGCAGACCGTCCCAGGGGAAACTGACCATAAGGCCTGAGTCCTACCCAGGCTCGCACTTCATGCGTGGATGCCGTCGGATAGGTGTTGACTCGTGAGTGTGACCGACCCTGAACAGAATAGGTCTTCGTGGCCAACCCAGCATGGGCCCATTAGCTCTTTATTCCGCACAATGAGGTTTCGATAAATAACATTTTTTTTTCTCCATACAAGAGTGATCCTAGGCACAGTTAGCATTGACGTATTAAGAAACATTGGCCTACAGATTGCTTAGGACGCTACTATAGAAAGAAGTCTAAACCATGACTTTTGTAATTTTAAGAGCAGATGATATTATTATGTCCACCTACCTTATTGTGATCGACTCAGCCGCTTTTACTCTCCACCTATAGCTTTTCTTCTCCCTTTCTCGTACCACTGAAGCACTTGGTTTAGCACTGACACTCACACAAACACTTGCACTATAAACACTATCGTCCACTACACTGATAATGCTCACGAATCGCGTGCTAGGGACACATTATGCAATTAAGGAACTGCCCCGGCGAATCGATCGTGGATAGACGCGCTAACCTGACCTGAAACATAAGAGAACGGCTCGATTAATATAAAACATAAATAAACGGTCCGACACGATTTTGACTAACTTCACAATGCAATAAAGAAGTCGTAAATACGGAAAAGCTCATAGAATCGTTTATAAGGTTTAATAGATTGCCCAACGACGTACTACAATTAACCAACCTGAATTTTACAACAAAACAAAACGTTTATATGACACTCATTGTTCCAAAAATTGGTTAATCTAATATTATTATGATGAGTATGGCGACTTCCATTATATACCTAACGGTATAGTGGCACACTGTAGATGTCACTCTCCAATAAAAAATTACAATAAATAAAATAAAAAATAACTACGGTAATAAATTTCAATATTTCAACAGTAAAAATATCAATAACAAACGAATTTTTACACGACTGCCCATCAAAAAAGGAATGTAATGTGTTCAATGTGCGTCTATATATGTTTTCCATTTATTTATTACACCTGTAACGGACCTTAAGTCCATTACATGCTATCAACAAATGCATCGATTTCCAGTAAAATCCACAGACACAATTCAGCTATTATTTTGACTCGTGCAGCTATGAATCAGCACGACGAAACAATACGTTTACTCGGAATATTTTGGATTGCATAATTTCACGGCCTATATAAACCGGCGAAAAAGCAACCAAATTATCATTCCCCGAGTGATCACCTTCTCCCAAGGTTGCGACGGTATATTCGGCACTCTCTCTCACGAGTTAGGTCAACGAATCCGGCTCCTTGGTTTCCTTTTCTCATTCTCCCTGAGTCTCGAAGCATCAGTCTGTAATCCCACAGATTCGAGCCGTGCCCAGTACAAGATACTAGGAGCACACATACAATCCTCATCCGTATATCCTCGTAACCGCAGTCGCGCATCTATACACTCGCGTCATCGTAAACTATCCGGCAAGCATTATAACTGGCAATATTCAAACCTACGATCAATAAACTCCTTCTACTTCACATCAAAACCGCCTTTCAATACGGAGATAACTCGTAAGTTGATACCACCACCTCACACCGAACAACCTGGAGTCTTGTGAGGGGTGGTCCCTCACACACCGTAACTTCTAAAAATCCCTTTGGCTACGTAACGACCAAATGTGTTGCACATCAGAACACCGTTGACTGCGTAACGACTAATATTGGCGGCTTGCTCCCGGAGCGCACATTAATATTATTTTCTAGTTCGAACGCATCCTAAAATCCATACCAAAAATCTCATTATCATTGATTTTGTTCGATTTTCGATTTTTATTTTTAGATAACCTGCCACCCCCCGAGAGTCTCTTCGCGACCTCCAGGGGGTCCTGACTCACCGGTTGAAAAACACTAATCTAAAGCACATACGATAGCTAAACGGCCGCTAGAATAATTTTGCGGGTCATTTCGCGAATATTTGTGGTAAAATTTCATTGTCAAACATCATTTCTTTTTTTCGAGAAATCATCAAAAATTTTATTCGTTTTTATGAGCTAATATCTAAATATTTTTGCATGTAAATAAGCAAAACGAAATATTAACTTTGATAGAGTATCTAATAAAGATTATGGTAGTATTTACAATTTCTAAACAGGGTTCCGTATTTTTCCGTATTTTGGGTCGGTTTGAAGATCATTTTATGTTTAACTTATTTAAAATTTAGTTTTTCAATCTGTCTCGCTCTTTAAGTATGGTAAGAATCGTCATCTGTATTAAACCATGTGCCTATCTCGTTTTCGTAGCCTTTTTCCCTAAGGCATGTTCTATTTCCTGCGGAAAATGCTCAGCGTCGCATAGATTGCGTGCTCGATTCACGAGCGACGGTTGCACTGAACGTAGGCGATAGGTGTGATGGTGTAAGCTGCCATAAAATTATTTGTCAAGATTTCCAAAATTCGCGTGTGCTAAACCCGCCGCCCCACCACCGTTATAATCAACGCAGTAGCGGCACTGGTTTTCCGCTTTCCCTGGGAACCATTTGCCGCTTTCCCTGGGATTGACATCGCTTCAGTCTACCCTTGACAACGGCAGTTACAACATCGCCGAAACGTCGGGTGCTACCAGATTCACGCTGTAAATTCATTTTTATCGCATTTAAATCAGAGTAAAATGCGGTTATAGCTCTGGACGCGTCATCGAGAACTAAATTAGCGTACCGTTGAAGGTCGTATGGTATTATCGAAGGAAAATATCTACTTTAATGGATCGTATAATAAAATTAAACATTCGTTTCAATTCACTAATGTCATAAAATAAATGTCAAAACGTTTAGCTGTAATACCAGACTTAAGCTATAAATTATTAGCCTCTCATATAAAATATTTTCTATTTTTATATCAGCAATGGTAGAGAAAGAAAGATGTGCTCAAAGAAGAATATTTAATTGTACAAAAGCCAAAAAAGGAAAAAATCGGTTGTGTCATCCCAAAAAATTCCCCGCAAGTATCCAGAGACTTGCGACGCATATGCGACGCAACGCAATTAAAACTTGAATTTCAAACGCTCGTCATTTCGTTCAACTTAAAAATCAAATTGCAAATGCGGGTCGCCGTGAGCCTTCTAATTGGAATTTTGAACAGGCCAGATATTTCAAGCGTCGCCGCTTTAAAGGAACTTGCTATTTATTTAATATATATCTTCTTATCTATACTAATATTATAAAGAGGTAAAGTTTGTGACGTTTTAGGAAGTAATCTCTGGATCTACTGAACTGATTTGGAAAATTCTTTTACCAATAGAAAGCCACGTTATTTGTGAGTGTCATAGGCTATATATAAAATAAAAAAGACTTTTTCGTGGTAGTCGGATTTGCAAAGTAAGTCGGAGAATAAGCGGTCGAACGAAAACGTTTCTAACTAACGCTGCCTTTACGATGAGAGATATGTATATGATTAAGTTCTAGAGAAAAGTTGTAGAGCTTGATAAACGAGCGGCAGCATATGTCTGACTTTTATATTTAAGTCACAAAAAATAGTATTTTAAATTAAAAAAATAATTTAAATCGTTAGGTCATGTTTATTGGTCATATTTTCAACAATTATGAATTCTTATCAAAATAAGTAAATTTATCGTCTCAAGTGTTTAAAACAAAAGAATTTTCCCTTTTACTGCATAAATAGTTAAAGAGATAATACGCTCACAAATAAGACACTTACAAGAAGACACAAACAAATAACGGTATTATAGTCAAATTGGCATGCAAATACATATGCAGTAAAAATATAACCCTTCTTTTGGCAGTCAGGAAATAAATCATAGCACTTAGTACTAACCGAACCACACTCATAATTTCATCACAGGTAAAAGTTTTACCGCCCAACGAAGTGGGCACGTTTCAGCTAGTATTCAATATTTATTTAATATAAGAAAATATTCTTACCATGATTTCATTATAGTATATTTGTAGTATTTTCCGCGGTATTAAAATGGCATTTACCGAAAATTCATGTAGCATTTCTTTTATTTTTAATATTATTTGCATCGCTTATGTACGAGATATTCCAATAACCGAAATCACAACATGATTTCGGCCCAATCTGTGTACCAACCTGCGTACCGAATTTCATCATTTTAAGTCCAATATTATGAGATTGAAGTAGGACTAGTGCGTCCTATGTTTGACCGATTTCTACCACAATCTTTTCAGCTCTTAACATGACGAAATGATGCCTACATGCCGAGTTTCAACAGATCGAATAAAGCATTTGAACGCTGTTTTAGAGGTATATTCACACACACACACACACCCACACCCACACACAGACAGGTCTTATTCGTCTTGAGGGGGGAAGGGGGAAGGCCAAAACGTATACTGGGTGTGATTACATCAAAATCATTTCATAGTAATGGGTGAATCGGTACGACGAAGTAAACAACTTTAATTTTAAAAAACATTTTTTTTACGTTAGTTGTTTTTTCTGGCGGTAGGTATCGTCAATATTATTTATTTGTGATATATTACCTACAGCTAGATGGCACAGCGCACTCAACGCTTCTCAAACTATACTTCAATAGATACAATTTACATACTTGACAAAAAAAAAGTTGCTTACTTCGTCTTACTTGTTCCCCCACTACAAAAAATGGCCTTGATGTAATCACACTCTGTATATCCCTCTTCACCTCCAAAAAAAATCACATTGACAATACATTATCTTCTCGATGATTGATAGTTCAGTAAAGTAATATCTACTATCTAATATTATATTTGTAAGTAAAGTCGAATGTATGACTATCCTGTGTTATGCGGTCCCATCTACGATTTTTTTAAATAGTGGGTACTTCAACCTGTACTGTCGCGGATAACGAAGGTCGAAGGCACGTCCAATGTCACACATTTTAAATGTGAATTCGAAATGATTCAGCTTTATAACGTTTACTTAAGTCGCGTTGTTCGGGCATTTAAAAATATGGCATTGTAACCAGGCTGTCATGCAACAGCATCGCATGTCATGCAAACCTTTAGGCATAGTAAAATAACAACAGTAAGACATCTCGAGCCCGTTTTTGAAATAAGTAGTTACGCTCCGCCGAACAACCAGGGTTGCCACAACAAATACACAATTGACAAGTTGTGATCCCATCAAAGCAGAAATGTATTTCTTTATAATTATTATGTACGTTTATGTATTTTTGGTTTATAGATCAAGAGACGGTTCCCAAAATTTTACTCAAACAGAATATATGAGATAGTGTTGACTTTGTGTGACAGCATTCATCACTAGTTGCATGTGTTCGAAATACCTACATTTTAGTAAGTTAGAGTAGGTACTTAAAACAAACACGCATCGACCTACCTACCTACACACTTACATACCTATGTACCTACTTACCTATACACATACTTAGCTACGCAAATGAACAATGAACGCTAGCTCGTAAATGTAATTTCGTAACGTAAATGTAAAAACTCGAAAATGTAAATTCTGATCGTTTGCATTGTAGCCTATACATAAAAACCACAGCCGTTCCACTTTTATATACTTAGCTGTCGCGCGGCAGCCCTGACTGGCTGGCACCGAGGCGCCTGAGAATATATGTAGCGGAAGCATACGGAAAATGGGCGCTTGTATGAGTGCGAAATCGGTGCGTACTAGGGATATGTTATACGGTACTAGGGATGTGTTATACAGCTTGGGTCACAAGATCCATTTTGTTCTCGGATCGTCTCAGCTCACGATTCAGCTCCTATTCAGAAGCCTTCTCGAGTGGAAGGCTACCCCGAGTAAGACTCCCGTGTCTCAGGCCTCAGAGCTGGTGGATCGGTTTCTCCCGGCGGGATTGCATCCCGGCGCCACTGGACGGTTTGCGCACCGGTCGGCGAAGCCAATCGGTTGTGCATTCTGATTAATTGCTAAAGGGGTCTGGAGACTTTGGAAATACACTGTCTCCTAAGCAGCGGGGGTGGATATTTCACCTGATGTCTTGCCACTCTTCAAATGACCTAGGGTCACT
This sequence comes from Micropterix aruncella, assembly GCA_944548615.1. Lineage (NCBI taxonomy): Eukaryota > Metazoa > Arthropoda > Insecta > Lepidoptera > Micropterigidae > Micropterix > Micropterix aruncella. The sequence goes on from OX155975.1 coordinate 8,485,144, forward strand.
TGATCTTGTGTGGCACTACGGCAAAGAACGCCCAGGTCCACGATAAATTCAAACTGAATTACCGCTGTAATTCAACAGGTAGAGGTTGAGTAAGCGACTTCGGACCCGTAACCAGTCGGAAGGACGGAGATATCCTAAAGGTTAATTCCAGACGGAGATATCCTGCCAAAACTGGTAGTTAGGGGGTGAGGCTACCCGCTGGTTACCTATCCCGATGCCTCGCCGTAAGGCGTTGGACTCTGCTGGTGAACTAGACAGAAGATTGTGTTGTCCCCAAGTCTTCTACGCTCATCCCACGGCTGAAAGAATATTCTATAATATCGCTATACCAGCATGGGGTGACGGGTTCGCCCGTTGTAGTCGAAACCGCCATCCTGTTCTTGTTTTATTATGCTTTAGGCGACCTACACACTTGTCACACGTCTAACTATCAAACAAACAAACAAATAATAATGAGAAGTAAATATATTTAAAATAATAAAGACACGTTACAGAAAGTGAACTACTGTATTTATAATTATGTTTAATACGTTTTTTAAGAAACATTTTCGGTTTATTTATTTATCCATATAGATAGATGTATATTTCCGGATTATACTCAATCAGAAAATTCATTTGTCCCTAAACACGATAAACTTATGTTTTTTTAAGACATTTGGACATTTTATTATCTACTTACTTGATATTTGGGCAGTTATGTTACCCTATGGCAATGGGGATGATTTAACGATTCTCTCAGTACCACATACTTCTAAATCGGTTTGATCATCCAACCCTTCGGCTATGTAACGACCCAATTTGGTTGCATATCAGAACACCGTCAACTAAGTTAACTAACACGACCAATATTGGCGGCTTGCTCCCGGAGCGCACAGTAATATTATTTTATTACCGAACGCTTCCTAAAATCCATACCAAATATCTCATTATTACCATAGATACATAGACGGCCGCTAGAATAATTTCGCGCGTCATTTTAACGGATATTTCTGGTAAAATTCCATTGTCAAACATCGCTGGTTGGTCGCCGTTGCCAGACATCGGGTCGTGAAGTTTTTAAGCTATTGCATAGCTTTTATCGCGGGCCTAGGCCAGCGCGGCGACCGAATGAAGAAATTTCCTAACGAAAATTAATGATTTTAAACTGATAATTACGTCTAAATGAGTACTGCTTACGATTCGACAAAAATATATGTTAAACAAGAACATTTTCCTAATATTCTTAGCTTTGAATATTTTAGATTTTGTTTATATTACATAGTGTAATTAATTTGTGAAATTAGGTCTAACCGAACACAAAAACGACTACTACGCAAATACTATCTGGCGTATTATTATGAAACCTGCACCATTTTAAAGATAATTTACTCTTCTATTACTCTTAACTATTTTTTTTTTATCTACGATTTTTTTCGAATAGTCAAAGAATAATATCCGTTTTTTTTTTGCTTTATTGAATAAAATTCGTGCGCGGCGCTCTATCGGAAAACGTTTAAATTTTTCCGAATCATTTGCTTTCGCAGACGCAAATGATTCGGAATAATTTCAACGTTTTCCGATAGAGCGCAGTTATCTCATATAAGAAAAAATAAAATAAATAAATAATTATAATTGCATAACTTGTTAAAAATGCTATGCAATAGCTTTACCACGGCAGTCCCCGAGTGCCACACGTATTTTTTTGTGTTTTTTTAGTGTTTTCGGTTGGAATATGAATAAATATAGGTCATGGTGGAATAAAAATACATAAAACATACATATATGAACCCTGAACACATTTCACTTCCTTTTTATTACCTCCGGTGTTGTCTGAAGAAAAAGATATGCTATACGCTGTTTCACCCCCACCCACTTGCTATCGTCAAGGGGATCGCAATCATGATATTTCATTATGATAAAGCGCCAAGGTAAACACCGAATTTGTTGGGTGTATATACGAGTATGTGTGTACTGGCGTTGTAGGCCGCGGTTGTCCGAAGTCCAGGTTGATAATTTATCGTGTTCTTTATGTTGGTTTCCGTCGGGGCGTGGTCGTCTCTGCGACGCCGCGGAGGTGGCGGGCGGGGGTTAGGGTAGGCGGTTGTTCCGCAGCGCGGGGGGTGAAACGACCCCACTGGAGCACAATCAAAAGAGGTTACTTCCACCGCGACTATTTTAGTAATGTGTAACATAATATTTCCTAAACAGGCTGGATTTTTGAAGGGAAATCACTAAAATACTTTTTCTTTTGTTATTTTGAAACCAATAACATAAACCTAGAAACTTTGTTTAATACAGCGAGTCCCAGAACTGGACCGACAGACTTCAGCTGGTGATAGCATTCTTAATATCGAAACACGTGTTCAGCAGAATCTAATAGTTTCCGACCAACCTCAAGACCTCAATGACCTCAAGAAAAAAAAACAAAATCGTTTTTGTACAAAGCGGACTTTACAGCGCCGTTTTCAGCTATCGGCATCATATTGGCCGCCATTTGAGATATCGTTGAGGCAATCAACATTTTTGGATTCACCAGGGTCGGATTAGAGGGAAATGACCTTTTGCTCAAAAGTAATTTAGTAGCGAATGGTTCATGCAACTTGGACCATAAGATCCAATATTTTCTCGGATCTGCCCAACTCACGATTCAGCTCATATTCATAAGCCTCCTCGTGTGGGAGACTAATCCGGGTAAGATTCTCGCGTCTCAGGCCTCACGGCTGGTGGATCAGTTTCTTCTGATGGGATCGCCTCCCGGCGCTACTGGACGGTAGCGACGCCAATCCGTTGTTCACTCTGACTAATTGCTGAAGGAGTCTGGAGACTATGGAAATATACTGTCTCCTAAGCAGCGGAGGTGGATCCTAACCTGTTGTCATGCCATCCTTGAAACGACCTATCGGCTACCCGATGCCGAATAGTATGACGGGCAAAGAACGCCCAGATCCGCGATAAATCCTTATTTAATTACCGCTGAAATACAACAAGTAGAGGCTGCGTAAGCTACTTCGGTTCTGTAACCAGTCAGGAGGAAGGACGTATCCTGGTGGTTAATTCCAGATTGAAATATTCTTCCAAACTGGTAAACAGGGAGCGAGGATACATGCCGGATATATTTCCCGATGCCTCATCGTAAGGCCTTGGCCTCTATCAGGCATGTTGTCATAGCTAGACAGTAGATTTGTATTGTCTCTAAGTCTTCTACGTTTACCTTACGGCAGATGAGGATCGATAACAACCTCAGAACGATCATATTCGTTAAAACTTCCTAAGATGACAGTTTCGCCCTTTGTAGTCAACACTTCTAAGTGTACAAAATTACTTGGTAATTACTTTCATAGCTACAAGACTTTACAATAAATTAAGCAATGACATAATGCTGAAAAATGTGTTGTTCTTCATCTCGGTAAAAAGAACCCTAAGAAGCCGTACTTTCTAGAAAACACCCGTCTTAGTGCTCTGAAATCACAAAGGGATCTTGGCGTAATAGTCACCGAAGACCTAAAATGGGAAGAAAACGTGACTGCATTGGTAAAGAAAGCAAACTCTCTATTGTTTCTAATTCAAAAAGCTTTTCACCATATCACAGAGGAACTGATGCTGAAAATCTATAAGTTATTTGTAAGACCCATTTTGGAACACGCCTATCAGATCTGGAATCCATACTTTAGGAATTATATCGATCTTCTAGAGAAGGTCCAGCGAAGAGCGACTAAATTGCCTTTTAACTTGAAGCATCTAACATACGAGAAAAGATTGTCGGCTCTCGGTTTGACCACTCTGGAGCAATGGAGGGCACGGGGTGACTTAATCGAGACATATAAGATCCTGACTGCATCGTATGACGTTCCTGGGTTGCAGACTATCTACACCATGAGCACTAACACACATCTGCGTGGGCATCGTCTGAAACTCCAACGTGAATCAGTCCATTCAAATCCCAAGAAACATTTCCTCAGCAGTAGAGTGGTAAACGAATGGAATGCTCTCCCAAGTGAAGTGATCAATGCCAAAAGTGGAAATGACTTTAAAAATAAACTGGACTTATTCAACAGAAATTGTAATGCAAGCACTGACTCAGGCGCATCAGCTTAAGCTGCCGCATGTTAATATATAATAATAATAATGTAATAATAATAATAATAAAAACCAGCCCTAATTGTCATTTGTTTAAAAGCAAAATAAATAAATGGCTGTTGCAAGAAGAGCGTGTATCTATCCATGCGATGATCGATGTAGTAAAATAAGTTGAAGCTGACTTAAAATATATTGTGTATATATGTATTTATGTGTGTATATGTGTATTCTAATGTATTTAGTATTTCTATTTCCTATATAATATTGTAATTTTTATTATTTTTTTATTATTATATATATTTAATATTATTATATATATCTTTTAAATGTGATTTTTTTTTATTGTGTTTGGTTGATTCATCGACCCTCGTTTTAAATGTAATTATATAAATTGCTTGCCCTGGAACGCGTATATCCCAGTTGGGCAGCATTAGCCAGTGAATGAAAGGGGAAAGTTTTTGCCATTTGTTTTAATATTATACTAATTGTAAATGGTTATTTTGATAATTCCAAAAAATAAATTTTAAAAAAATAATGGTTCAGTGCAGCTTGGGCCGAACTATTGAAAGCACTTGAAAGGAAGATTGAAAGGGCTGAAATGACTATTTTATTTTATTTTATTTTATTTTATTTTATTCGGTTAACAAACAGCGTTTATATATAACAAATACAACATATAACAATAAAACTATGACTAATTATATGTTAACACTATTAATCGTTAATACTATGTGTACATTACATATCTCCGCTATTATACCTTATTTATACTTACATTTCTTTAACAGTGATTTACGGATAGACAAAGAGAAAGAACAAAAAACAAATGAGAATGAAATTTTAAGAATGAAATTTTAAGATTATAACCATTATTAATTATTTGTACCAAAAATATATTTTTAAAAATATTACAAAAAACTATTCATGTAAACCGTTTAAGGGATTAGGAGTCATTCGATTAAATAGGGAGGTCAAAGGACTGATAAGACTTTTTAATCGTTTCTTTAAAGTGACTTTTACCTGATGAAAAAATATCAATGTACGCGAATCTATCATTATACGTTCTCATGGCTCTATTTATTAGGGAATGCTTCGTATAATTAGAGTTATATCTTTTTACATAAAACAGATGCGGTTTCCGGGTAATACGAGGAGGAGCCAGAATAGATACCTACTATTTTAAATCGTTTTTACCAGCTTGGGGTGACGGGTTCGTCCGTTGTAGTCGACACCGCACAACTGCTCAAAAGTAATATAAAATGCTTCTAAAATGTCGTTTTTATGAAAACTTGAATAAACTCTATTATTTCGATGCAAAGTGGAGTTATCCGCGGTGGTTTTGCCGTTATTTGGTCAATACTTGCACACGTGGGTCGTAGGAGGCATAACAATGAGTATTGCTGCAGGACAAAAGCCTGCGAAGGCCGCCCAAAAATGACTTACTACAAAGGTACATCCACCGCATTTAGGTAATGGCCTCATTAGGTCGATTGAAAGCCGCTTTTTTTTTATTAAAAGACCTACGCTTGGATATTGACTACGCCGTATTATACTAGCAATAAAGGGACAACACTAATGGAATGAAGAAAGGGTTCGCTGATATCAATCAAATACGATACTATAGGTAGATAGTAAATAACTGTTTGGAACGAAAAATTTAAATAGGATAGAACTTTCATATACCAGTGCTTAATGTATGCCAGACATCACCTAACAGAAACCGCAACTAGAGCGGACATTCACTCTCACCATACACGCGGCAATTCCCTTTTATGCGTGCCCCGAACAAGACTGGCAAAAGTACAGAAGAGCTACTTATACCTTAGCATTAAATTCTACAATTTACTTCTTACCACTATCAAACAACTGGAGGACAAACAATTTTAAAAAAAGCATTAAGGAGATGCTGATAGGCCACCCTTTCTATAATCTGACCGAATTCGAGGGCCATGACTTTGCAAATATAGTACCAATTTGAATGATAATTATATATGTATGTACTTTTAGTATTTAAATGTAAGATTTAGCTTTAGTTTGATTATTTAACCATTTACTTACTACTTTGGATGTTACTATGTACAGTTTTTTGTACGTATATATTCGATTTATTGACTATTTCAATTGTTAGGCTTCTGCTTTGATTATTCAACTTTTTAACTGACCATTTTAATTATTGTGTGTTTAGTAGGTGGTGATTAGAATTATTGACTATTTTATTAAATAAGCCTTTAATTTGTTTTTTAATACGATTCTACGACGAATAACTTTTAGTAGGTTCCAAAGTTTCTTAGCTACTATAATTTTTTTTTTAATAATATATGTATGTTAAGTAAAGATTAAAGTAGTTATGAGACTACTTAAAACACAAATATTTTGACACGTCCAAGAGCGGTTTTTAGCCGCCAATTGGACACGACGTAAATGTAATGTAATGTAAAACTACCGCGTGCGATTTGTAGCTCCTGATGTTGCAACCACCGTTGTTCAAGGTAAACTATAGTAATGTCAATCGTTATTCGTCTTTCTGCGGGTAGGTGGCAAACTGCTGTCGTTACTTCGCAAATTATAACGGTGGTGCAGTGCACACGTCGCTCGTCGAACTAGCACGCGATTTATGCGACGCCGAGCATTTTACGCAGGAGATCGAACATGTCAATTCGAACCCTACGAAAAATGGTTACAGAAAATATAACGAGACACGCACACCATCCAATACAGAAGAAACTCACAAAACCTGTCATTCTTAACGTACTTGACGTGGCAGATCTAATAAGTAAGATGCTAAACAAATTGCTTATAAAAACGATATTCAAACCGTCCCATAATAAACACTGAAGCCTGTAAAGGATGTAATACCACTGCAAACCCCGGGTGTTCATAAAATCGAAAGCAGCTGTACCGTAGCCTACATTGGACTAACATAATAAACACAACAAAAAGAAAAACCGAATCCATTTTTTTATAAGTGCAGAAGCCATATCATGGTTATACTTGAAACGGGCTATCATAATTGAATGCGTATACAAAATTGTTTATATGTGCTATTGACCGTTGAGAAGTTCCCTCGTTGAAAGTCAACCCTGGATGCCGCAGACCTTGGTGAAGCTTAGAACGGGCTGTCCTAATTGAATACATATAAAAACAACATGTGTCTGTGCTGTTGGCCGTTGAAGAGTTCTCTCGTCGGGAGCCAACCCTGGGTGCAGCAGACATGTAATGATAAAACTTAGAGGGGGACGACTGAGACGCGAGCGGCTTGTCTCGACTTGTTTTGGCGTTGCTAGCTGTCATAGTGGAGTTAGGGAGTTAATGGGATTGGGGAGTTAATGGGCCCTTGCTGAGTTGGCCACGAAGACGCATTCTGTTCAGGGTTGGTCACACTCACGGGTCAACACCTATCCGACGGCCTCCACGCATGTAGTGCGAGCCTGGGTAGGACTCTGACCTTATGGTTAGTTTCCCCTGGGAATCAGCCTTCTGGCGCTCCTGGACGGTCTGCGCACCGTGCGGCATAAGCCAATCGATTGCGCACTCTGACTAACAGTCGGGGGAGTCTGGAAGCAGTGCTGTTTCCTATAGAGCGGGGGTGGATGCGGACCTTACGGCGACTGCTCTTGGAACGACCATCAGCTACCCGATCCTGGGTGAACAGCCGGGCAAAGACGCTGTGGTCCGCGATAGATTTGGTATACACCGTTTCACAGCTTCGTAAGGGAGAGGACCGCGCAAGCGACCTCGAACTCGTAACCAATCGAGAGACTGGAGTAATCTGGTCACAATTGGAAGTAAGGGCATGAGTGTAAGCCCGCTGGGTAACACTCCTGGCTATCTCGCGGTTAAGGCGTTGGCCTCTTACGGGTTTGTGGCGGAGCTAGACGGTGGACTGTTTTGTCCAAGCCTTCTGCGCTCACTCCAGGGAGATAGAACGACTAATCGTTAAAACTTCCTAAGGTGACAACCCTAGTTGTTATAGTGGATCTAAAATATGCCATGGACTGAAAGTCATGGTTTTATTGTATTTAGCCATAATGATTTTCCTGGGAATGAGGTTATGCGGGGGATTTCCCTTTGCCTTCCGCATCGCTGTTAGTTACGGACGTAACAATTGTGACCAACGACAGTATTGGTATCCTTGACCTCCAATCTTGGGTCTACTGCATGCGCAGCTGCCCACTGCAGGGATAGATGTACTTATTTAATGGCGGCGCACTTTCCTAATGACACACGGTACTTATTGAACTTGTGTAGCATTTGTTAGTAAGTTCTTTCCACCAGAATTCCCACTACGTTCTCGTAACCTTGCCGCTGTTTGGTCGGGGGCTGTTTATTCAGTATATTAAAAGCTAACCATCATATCTGATGGCCGTTCACTATCTGCCACCTGTAACCCGATGGTAGCCTATAGCTCAGACCGATACTAAATGCAAATAATTGATAATTTATGTATCGCCGATGTCGATCCCGATGATATTAGAAGTCGATTTAATAATTCTCGCCGCAGAACTGCAAACGGAAATCGAGTACCTACCTTCGGGACGCGAACTGTGTTAACAGCGAGTGAATCCAGACTGTAGAATTGCACGATATTCACTAAATTTATTATTTAATTAGGATTTATTATTGTGGAAATTTCAAAATATGCTGTCACAAATTTCAAAACATGAAAAAAAATACTTTTTTATTATGAATTACAAATTATTATCTGATTGTAGTTTAAGTATCAAATTTTATTATTGAAAATCATGCGTGAAGGACTCTTATAAAGCCTATAGTATCGATTTTAAGAAATATTTTAATCTTTGTATTCTAATGTTTTAACATATATGTATGAATAAAGTTTTGAAGACAATACACTTGATTTGATTTGATTTGAATAATAAAAGGTTTATCGCGACTCAAACTAGTTTTCCCACGAAAATTAAAACAATTAAGAAAGATTGACTAATCATATAATAACTTGGAGGTGTCAAATACAACGGGCGAATCTGTTAGCTCGGGAAGATTTAAAGATATTTGATCGTTCTGTCTCTCGTGAGGTGAGCGTTAAAGACAGAGGGACGAAACAGTCCACTGTCTAGTTACGCCACTCGCTCGTAAGAGACAAATGGTATGCACCCAGCAGGCCAATACTCGCTCCCTTACTTCCAGTAGGGCGGTGTCGACTACAACGGGCGAAACCGTCACCCCAGGTTGGTATAACGATATTGATCGTTCATTCAGCTGTGGGATGAGCGTAGAAGACTTGAGGACAACACAATCTACTGTCTAGTTCACCAGCAACCCGTTTGAGACCGACGCCTTACGGCAAGGCACTGGAAAGGTAAACGGCTGGTGGCCTCACACCCTAACTACCAGTTTTGGCAGGATATCTCCGTCTGGAATTAACCTTCAGGATACCTCCGTTCTCTCGACTGGTTACGGGTACGAAGTTGCTTACGCCACCTCTAACTGTTGTATTATAGCGGTAATTCAGTTTGAATTTATCGCGGACCTGGGCGTTATTTGCCCGTAGTGCCACACGGGATCGAGCGGCCCAAGATAATTTCAAGAGTGGCATGGCAACAGGTGAACATCCACCCCCGCTGCTTAGGAAACAGTATATTTTCATAGTCTCCAGACCCCTTCAGCAATTAGTCAGAATGCACAATCGATTTGTTTCGCCGACCGGTGCGCAAACCGTTCAGTGGCGCCGGGATGCAATCCCGCCGGGAAAAACCAGCCACCAGCTCTGAGGCCTGAGACACGAGAGTCTCACCTGGGGTAGCCTTTAACTCGAAGAGGATTCTGAATAGGAGCTGAATCGTGAGCCGATCCGAGAACAAAATGGATATTGTGGCCCAAGCTGCACGAAACCGTTCACTGCCAAAGTTACGGCTAGATTTCTTCGGCCACCCGACTTGTTATGGGACGGCTTATATAGCGGTGATTCGGTTTCTACCGAATCCATCGCTGACCACGACATCCTTTGTTCGCCTGTTCAGCCGGGGGCTAACGGGCCCATAATGGGTTGGCCACGATGACCCATGTGTTCAGGGTCGGTCACACTCACGGGTCAACACCTATCCGACGGCCTCCCCGCATGGGGTGCGAATCCTGGGTAGGACACTGGGTCAACCAGTCTCCCCTGGGAATCAAACCTCTGACGCCCCTGGACAATCTGCACACCGTGCGGCGCAAGCCAATCGATTGTGCTCACCGACTAACAGTCGGGGGAGTCTGGGAACTGTATTGTTGACTATAGAGCGGGGGTGGTTGCGTACTTTATGGCGACTGCTCTTGAATTGACCATTGGCCATCCGATCCCGGGTAAGAGGCGGGCAAAGGACGCCTTGGCCCGCGATAGATTCGGTGCACTCCATTTCACCGCTTCATAAGGGAGAGGACCGCGCAAGCGACCTCGAACTCGGAGCCAATCGAGAGACCGGAGAAATCTGGTCACAATTGGTAGTTAGGGCGCGAGTGCCGCCCGCCAGGTAACATACCTGGCTACTCGCGGTAAGGCGTTGGCTTCTAACGGGCTGTGGCGTTGCTAGACGTTGGATTTTGTAAATGTCCAAAGTCTTCTACGCTCACTGCAGGGCGACAGAACGACTAATCGTTAAAACGTCCTGTGGTGACGGGCTCGCCCGTTGTAGATGACACCGCAAGATGTTCACCCGGTATCGGCTAGCCGAATGATCGTTTCAAGAGCGGTTGCCGTAAGGTGAACAACGACCCCGCTCCAGCAACAAATCCGTTTTCAGACTCCCCTGGAATGCACAGTCGATTGGCTAACGCCGCACGGTACGCAAACCTTACAGGAGCCCCCGAAGGACGATTCCCATTGGAACTGGCCCGCAGGCAGAGAGTCTTACCCGGGCCCCTACTTCAGCTGGATGAATCCTGACCTATGTTGGGCCGAACCTAACACTTGGCTCATAATAGCCCAACTGCACTGGACCTATTAGATCCTGAATTAGCTCATAACTCCCCATAATCCAAAATTTTAATTTCTTTGTTTGTTTGTTTCTACTCTTTATTGTTAATTTTCGCAATGGGCGGGTTTATTGTCATACGACAAGTTCTTACAACCAACCACTATGAAGTGTATATATTAATGTATTTGGGTGTGTAACGTGTGTCTTGTTATTGCATTCTATCGACACAGTTGAAATGCAATTGCATTAATTTTATCCCCATGGAAAATGGTGACCCAGCCGGGAATTGAACCCGGGACCTTACGACGTAAGATCAGGCGACATAACCGCTATGCCACCGGGCCGCTTTTTCTGTTTTGATTATTGTAGTATATAGATGGTCGCTCGATAAACGTGGAGACACGATGTAGAGAAGTTATAACCAAAGATTACATAGTCCCAGATTATTACTCCATGAAATAGTACATTTTGGAAACCCTTCGACGCCGGCAGCATGCAGGTGGCGCTGATAGCATTGTCCTGCGAAACTAATAGAAATTTATTTTGCTATTTATAATAACATTGATAATTAATCTTTTTTTTATTAGGGACTGATTGTAATAGGAAATTGACAAATGTCACAATGGGATATTTAATCTAGACAATCAAAAACTTTGTGTTTTTTGGTAAATGATCTTCAAGAAATTGTCGACAACGTTTATCCAGTGACATTTTTACTCTGACAGTTAAAATTATAAAATTTCGATCAAATTCAAATTTCGATCTAGTTTCACGATAAAATTACGATTTAAAACCAATTTTTACATCATTCTTATTTTTCATTTGTGACATACTTTAAAACTTGTAAATAAGTAAATAATACGTTATAAAATAAATATAGGGAAGAGTAGCAATCATTGGACCAGCGCTTTCATTGGACCACTATAGTATTTCGAAAACTATGACAGCTAGCAACGCCAAAACAAGTCGAGACAAGCTTCTCGCGTCTCAGTCGTATATAATCAATGGTATAGCGGAACGAAATCTGGCAACGGTAAGTAGTTAAAATGTAGCGGTCCTGCAATTTAGTGTTATTAACCTTTAACGTAGTGACCCTTGAGCTTTGACTTATTGTATTTTTTCAATCTAGGTCCTCACGCGCAATTAAATATTTTAACGCTGACCCTCTCCATTTTTGTCAATTCCGTTTGCGTATCGTAAATGTCGTGCAAGAGTTTATAAAAAAGGATTGGTCCGACTGTTTCATGAATATTGAATACACATCTAACAGACAGTTCACGAGTATATTTAAGAGCCCGTTCACATATTTTTTCCAGAAAGGCAAGAAAAGTGGATTTTTGGCGTCCTAATTCCAAGAAATAAAGAGATTTCTACAAACTTTAATTACTGAATTACCTGGACCATTTCTTGATGTTGACCATAGCGGCCTTTAATTTTAGATGTAACGAATATTATTTACTTATTCAGCCCATTTTCCGAAAGTCGTTATTCGTAAAACGCTCGGAAGGCAAACTTTGAGCTCCTTTACAGTAATATCACTACAACGAAAACCGTATACTATTTTTTTTTATGTCCGTCATGTATTCTTGATGTACACTACGGCTTTATTTTTTCGTTTTTTGACCCCATATCCAAGGTATACATTACTTACAATTACACAAAATTAAAAAAAAATCTTCCTGTATCATTCTAATTTTCTCAGAAATAAAATAAGATTCTTATATAATACTTATACTATATTAAAGTTCACTCTTTTAGCAATACGACATAATATAAATTATTGTCATTAGAAAGGAGAAAACACTGCAAAAAACAATTAGAAATTGTGTATATATTTGCTTGCGCAAGAGAAGAGCGCTCAGTGCCGCGGTTTTTCTCCCAGGGTTGAATAGTTATTTATTTATTTATTTATTTATTTATCCTATCTTTTATAGTTAGGTACATCCAAAAAAAAATGCGTTCATTTTTTCAACTCATTTTAAAAGAATACCTACGCTATTTTGTAATACGGCTCTTAACCACCGGCGTATGAATGATATCGCCATTTTGAAGTATTTGCAGTCTCCGCTCTGTTTTATTATACAGACGAGAGATGTTTGACGCATTAACTGCTAGGATATCTAATTTTTACTGTTTTTTCAAAACATAATTTTATAGACCATTTTAGATAGTTAATTATTATTATAGACTTATACATACATTATCTAATGATAATCTAACCCATCTTGTTTTTAGTAGGTACTACTTTCAACAACTTTTGTACTACATGCTACATATTTACCTAATTACCTAATTAAGTGCTAAGAAACGCCATTACCGTACTTTGCAGTTGTTCATCAAGTTCATTGTCCAAATATCCGATTCTGGCTCAGCCTAACATAGTGCATTAAGGGTACGAAGCGTCCGCACCGCGAAGCAGTGTTGAACGATGTTAGTTCGAGCTGGCGGTAACGCGAGCAATACGTGAGTCCCAGCACGGCAATAATTGGTGGGCACAAAGAGAACAATTTATTTTAAAGATGGCCGGGTTAATAATACAACAATAATATCGAACCTATGTTGCTAGACAGACCACTATCTTGCAACATGCCACTGAGAGTCCGACTCCTTACTGCTCGGCACCGGGTAGTTAACCCAGTGGGACTACCAAGCACCTCGCTACCAGTTTTGGCCCGATTCTTCGGCCTCCCGACTGGTTAGGGGTTCAAGGTGGCCTGCGCGGTCCTCTACGTAATGTAAGCGGCGACTTAGTTCTAATCATCGCAGACGGAGGCCTGCTTTGCCCGATTGTTCACGCGGGATCGGGTGGCCCATTGGTCGTCCCAAGAGCCGCTGTTATTAGTTCAACAGCCACCCCTCGCTCCATAAAAAAAGTCGTTTTCAGACTCCTCCGGTTATCAGTCGGAATGCACAGTCGATTGGCTGAAGCCGCGCGGTGCGCAAACCGTCCGGGAGCGCCCGAAGGACGGTTTCCAGGGGAACTGACCCGCAGACACAGAGTCCTACACGGGCTCACACTTCTGCTTGGAGGATACCGGTTGGCTACTGACCCGTGAGTTGGACCTAACATTGGTCATAATAGATTTATTGCACTGGTTCCATTAGCTCTTATTATTCACCACCATTACTTATTTATGTTTTCAGATATTTCATTCATATTATTCTGTCTTAAATCCCTGCATATTGAGTAATCTTCTCTTCCTCGTAGAAGTGATATAATGCGGGCCATATAAGCCGTGCTTCAAGTTTTAATCCGAAAGATAATATTGAGCTGTTGAGCAATTTCAGCTTGAGGAAACTTCGCAACCCGCATATTAGCATCTGAAGATGAAGTTGGAATACTTAGCAAACTGAAATATTAGCAATTTATATCCACATCTTCTTCTTCTACTACTACTACTGTAAAGCTTTTCTAAGTGCCGTTTCTAGTTAGCATTTATTATATGTGGTATTAGATTGCTCAACTTCATAGGACGTTTTGGCAACCTGTCTGCACCGGCGACATGCAGGTGTCAGAGATATCATTTAACGGCGAACTAATAACAATTATTTGGCTATGTTTCAAACGTATAGGACCTCTATTTAAAACACTAGGTATTCTCACAGATTTACATGAAAATATTAGGGCATTATGAGTGAGCATTATGAGAAAATATTAGGGCATACTTAGTAAGGAATAGTTTTATCCTGCCGTAAGGCAACAACGTCAAGGATACAGAAAAAATGATTTTTTTAAAAATGACCACAGAAACGTCCTAGCGTCTTTTATTTGTTTGATCGGCCTGCCCAGAGTCCCGATCATAATTTAATTGAGCCATTTTGAGAATATTTGGACATTAAAAAAAGAAAAGACGCCTAAAAAATAAAGAAGATGTGTAGAATGAGCAATAAAAAAACTGGGCAAGAACACCCGAAGAATTAAAAAACAAATTGCAATTGCGCCAACCCGCATGTCAGAAACGGAGCGTGATTTAGGGATGCGCACTAAATATTACGTTATAATTATTTTTTTAAATATAATGACTTAAAAGTAAATGAATTTCAATTAACCGTAAATGTTGCCAAATAATGGCTTTATTTTTTTTAAATATAATTGTTTAATGAGTAGTTATCAACATCCTTTTCACAGTAATGTATAATAATGAATATGTAACTGAGCTATGTAACACACGTTAATATACATTACCATGATAAGAGGAATAAATCCCCACACGTTCAGGCATCTCACCCATCAACTGCAAAATTCTAGCGTATAAAGCCACAATTTTTATAATAAATTACCAGAAAACATAAAAAATATTCAAAATTATGAAAAATTCAGGAAAGAAAAAAAGAATATTTACTTAAAAGGTGCTTATATGACCTAGATGAATTTTAATATATTAATTAAGCCCTTCGGCTACGTAACGACCAAATTTGGTTGCACATCAGAACACCGTTAACTACGTAACGACCAAAATAGGCGTCTTGCTCCCGGAGGGCACAGTAATATTATTTTCTAATTCGAACGCATCCTAAAATTCATACCAAATATCTCATTATTACCATAGATACATAGACGTCCACTAGAATAATTTCGCGCGTCATTTCGCGGATATTTCTGGTAAAATTCCATTCTCAAACATCATCATTTTTTTTTCGGGAAATCATCAAAAATTTTATTGGTTTTTATTAGCTAATATCTAAATATTGTTGTATGTAAATAATCAAAACGAAATGTTAACTTTGATAGAGAATCTAATAAAGATTCTTCTCCGAGTTTTTTTCACTTTTTCGACTTTCTCATATTTAGTCATAATATCTAATTGTTTTACAAAATGACATTACAATATTCTATATACGAAATTTCAATGCGATCATTGCACAGTTATTTTTTTTATGAGTGCTAACGTAGTTTCATAGTTAGAGTACTTTTTGTCGAGCGCGGCGATATTGCAAGAAATTCCAATAAATTGCAGCGGTCCGCCATGAAATTATGAGGCTACTCGAATGGTAACAGTTTTTTACATTTTTACATTTTCTGTAACAGTTTGAAATTGTATTAATATTAGTATCATTTATGATTTGTAAATATGTTCTTATTTTTTTTTCTCTGTGATTTTGATTATTTATTTTTAACTTAATTATTTCAATTTTAATATTTTTTATTTTTTATTTCCTGATTGTTTTTTTTTAATTTGTATATTTTTCAATCAATTCTGATTTTTATAATTTGATAATTTTATTCGTGTTGTTTTTATTTAAACTTAGTTTATTCCTCAATAAATGTAGTTTCTTAAACTAGAACTCTCTTTGAATGCTTTCTTTTTTGTGTTCTTTTTTTCTAGCTTTCTATTTTTTTTAGTTCAAAGTATATATTTTTGCTACTATGTTTCTGTTTTTTTTTTCAAAAATTAGGTTTTTAATAGGTTTTTTTATTACTTTTATACGTAATTGGGATATGTAATTTGTAATATGATATGTCACTGCACATCTTTCACTTTCGTAATTTATGGAAAAAAAGATTGAAGTAGCTAATCTCTCGTTTACCCTTGTATTAAAAATCCCTTGTATTAAAAATCATAAAATAAACAGAAAACAACAAAAAAGGAATTTAAAATGGTTGACAATAAAACAAGCGACAGTGATGCGTGTAAAAGATACAAATACGTACATATATACATATAATTAAATACAAACGTAGCTGCAATGGAGTACACCGACCAGAGTCGGGCATATCAAAATACTATTTTTACACTTCTAGGGGGTGAGCAATGGATTCCGGACTAAAGACTGGCTGTGGTAGGTTTAGGACAGCTGTCTTGCCACATGTGAGCGTTCACCTTACCACCCATTCACTCCCCCTTCGAAGCCATAGAATTTGAGATGCGGAAATCGCGGTTTAAGATATTTTTTCCTAGGAAACAGTTGATTATTTTTCTGGAAATACCAAGATCTTTAAAGAGTTTAAAGGATTATATAATATATTAGCATTAAGTACGTATTCTTTTTGTAAACATTATCAAAAGAGTGACTTTTGTGCCGACTAATCTTAACCATTGTAACTGCAGTTCATATAAAATAATACGGTCAATATGGCTGCACAAGTTGCACTAGAGTCATCCTATCTTAATCCCTAGCAGGTGAGCCTAAGGATTTAGATGGTTTAATAAATAAAAAGAAGAATGAAACAATATTATAGCCAATAAAACGACCCCGGTATTTTAAATTTTTAATAGTTTCTTCGTCTCATTCACTCTAAATCTTTTCAAAATAGCTAATAAAACAGTTTTCAATATATTGTGAGAGTGGCCACCCTTCACTAGACTCCAATTGATTGTGAGCGAAGGGTGGTTCTCATCGTGAAGTTTTCTCCGTGAATGAAAGTCGTGGATGTCTAAGTAGAAGTGTTTAATCAGAAGGTTGAAGTGAGTTGAGTTGAATTCGCCAGTTCTTAACGCCTTGATTGTTAATTCGCCGTTGTGTAGTAGTGTGGGCGCGAGGTGAAGTCGTGGTAGTGTGCCTGAAGTGTGTAGTCGAGGAGTGAGGCTTGACGATTGGTATCGCGGATAATACAGGTACTGCTTGATAATGAAGTGTAGCGCGATAACTGTCCACTGAGAGGACGATGCAGAGGTGTAGCACGATACTTGTCCACCAAGGGAATAATGATGATCGATTGAAATGTACCACGTTTTATACCGTTAAGCGGTGACGTAAATAGTTATGAGTGGGGTGTAAAATGTGTATCGATTAGAAGAAATGACATGAGTCATCGCTTGCCTGGGCATAATTTGCCAAATTTAGTTGGAAATTAACTGCAGCTGGCTCGTGTAGGTTTGAGCGAGTCTGCGGTTTCTATTCTGTGAAATTACTTTTTTGTTGTGGGTATGTGGAGCGACGGGCTCCTACAATATCAAACCTTCTTCTTATTAACTATCCACGTGCATAATTATACTTATAAAATAAGGCAATACCAGATAATAAAAAATAAATAATTTGGAACTAAAATGAAGCTACAACCTCATTCTATCTTTATTTATTTGGCAAAATACCATCAATAATGTCGATTCATGCCACTCTATTGATTTTATCATTTTATGGTACGCTGAAAAGCGATAACTTTTTTATGAAAATGACGACAGCCAATTTGAAAAATGAAGTAAGATATTGTGATAGATAAAAGGGCATTCCATTAGTTTGATTGCCCATCGAATGTGCCAGCGTGAGCGGCCATAAAACCATCTTTTCAGGAATAAGGTCAATTGTTTCTGTTACACTAAAAGCTTCCAAACAATGTTACTTGATACGTTTCGTAAAGTGAATGTGCATGAGACGTTCAAGTATATTGATACTAGCTAGAAATCAAATCAGGTAATAACGGGCATATATTTTATACTATATCACAGACGGCACTGTCATACTTGTTGAGGTTGAATCTTTGAAGGAAGCAATAATACACGCTCAGATCACGCTCAGCTTAAATATTACCAAAAACGGCTGGATTACCGCGTGCTGACTTTAACCCGACAAATGAAAGGCGTCCTTTTGGGGATGCAAGTTTTAATACACTGGAATGACAGGCGTCCACTTGGTCCAGTGATGACGACACGATGGAGGCCGTGTGCAAATTTGTAATTTGTCGCCATTATTATCTTAATTGATTTACGAGATAAGGTTATAATGTTTTATATGTCAAATTTCAATGCGATCATTTTACAGTTCTTCTTGTTATGATCCGTATAGTGGTTTACAAGTTATGGTCGTTTTTATCAAGGTCGTCGATTTTGCGCGCGAAAAGGTCGCGCGCGAATGGGACAGCTGAATTTTTACTCCGCGAGGAGAGGGGTTAAATGTAACAAAAATGGAATACATAACTTTTGGAATTCGTTTTCCTAAGGTTCCTAATTATCAAAACACTAAAAATCTACACTTACACATGCAAAAAAGATTCAAATACAAGTGTCACACCATCCAAAAAGTGGGTTCTCTTTAATACGGGGGGCATACTGAAAGTTTCTGGAGCTGGCCACTTATAATAAAAGTATTAGAAAACCAATTACGACTTTGAAAAATGAACTCTCTGGGAATATGCTACGTTTTGACTTGCGCGGTTGTCATTTGTTTTTCTACAAACTTTTATTTACTTTGCAATGCTTGTCAGTGTGTTTGTTTAGGTCAAATATTGCACGCAGAATTAGAACCACTTCCTCTTATCCTATGAAGTTTCAATTTTACATGTTCGTTCAGTTCCGATGACAATACATTTTCATGGTGAGCATGACCTGATTCTGAACCCAGAATTGGCTCCCGACGAGGGGACTCATCAACGGTCATCAGCACAGACGCGAAATTTTGTATACGCATTAAATTATGATAGTTTCATCGTGACATGGCTGGTGAGCCCAGGATTGGCTCCTAGTCCGACGAGGGGAATACTCAATGGTCAACAGCACAGACACGAAGTATTATTAGACAACTCGTGTTACCTGTTTGTACAACAGAGTGTTATCTGTTTAGAATTTATGTTTGTATGTTTTCCGTTTCTTTATTACACCGTAACTTCTAAACACTTGAACCGATTTAGAAGTGTATTGTTTTGTTAGAAACCTTTTGTCCTCCCAAGTGTCATAGGGTACGAGCCGTGACCACTGGCTCTCAAATAAGGAAAAGGCAAAATCTTCAATATAAATCGCCGTGTTACTCGTTGGCGTAGAAGCAGTTATGATTCGACAGTTTAGTTTTTTCATTCTTCCTCTTCGCGGCCGTCAGGAATAGATCCGGTTGGCCTAGTAACGAAGAGAAATATTTGGAATATTAATTTAGCAAAATAAATTATACAAAGTATGTAATTATTACATTGCACAAAATATTACCAATTTTTAAATAACCGTCTTTGGTTCTTACAAATTATAAAACTACGCAATTGTACTTAGATGAAATCCGGTACTTATGTATTAATGATGAACCCCTGATTCTATCGCTTCTAAACGCTTGAACCGATTTAGAATTGAGTTAGAATCGTTATGTCATCCTGTGTTCCCGGGTACCCAAACTGTTGAAATGACCAAAAATACTTTTCTGAATGTCCAAATGTCAATAAATTAACATAAATATATCGTGTTTAGTGTTAAATGAAAGGTCTGATTGAGTACGTTTCAAGAATATACATGTATCTATATGGATATATACAAAAACCACAAATATTACATAAAAACCGTAATAAAAATAATGATAAGTTAAATAGTTCAATTCTGTAACGGCAGTTCTGTTTTTTTTATTTTTTAAGATCTTTCCTGAGTGACCAACCAGTGGGTTATTTGTTTTTTGGAATAGGTTTGTCTTTTGTTGTAATTTATAGTATCGAGTATATCTTTAATTTTATTAAATAGCGATGGGGCCAAGTATAGCTTATGTCTTTGTGCATGGGTGCTATTAACTTTGGGAACATTGTGGTTTCTATTTTATATCGATCTTGATTTAATTTTATGTGTTGTTTGTTGGTGCAATTTTTTATTTTTGTGATAAAAATGTATTATTGCTTTAACAAATGTTTGCTGGACACCAGGAATAGAGAAGTCACGAAAAAGTTGTTCGGATGTGTATGTCGACTGTTTTCTGTGGATGACTTTCTGAGCTTTAATAAGCGGATCGAGTTGCGATAGTGCTGCACCACCCCAACCAAGAATCCCATGAAAAAAGTATGTGAGATGAGATGAGTACAAGCAACGACCAGATAAAGATTTCAGTGTGTACCATATTTTGTAAGCAATCCGATAAATTTTCAAACCTTTTAAAAACCGTTGACTTAGTATACACGGATGACGAGTGGCCGCGCTTCAGTCTACCCTAGCAACGGCGATTGCAACACCGCCGAAACATCAGCTGTTACAAACGTCACGCGGTAAATTCGTTTTAATCTTATTTATAATGTCAAACAACCGAAATATTCTTCGATTTCACAGTGTACACATATTAAAACTCTCGATTATTCTTCATTTATCATTCCGTAGCCTACCCCTTGAATTCCACCTATTACATACAGATAAAATTACCGATTCTTACACCCTCCTAATATCGCACTCAATACCGCCTACTGAAAAGGGGGTAGGTACAATAAATGACAACCATTTATCTCCCGCTGTTTTTTCCTTTCTCATACAACCGCCCTGGCAGACGGCCAGGAATATTCCCACGTTATGTGTTTCCGCCCAGATGGTATGGCGAACTGGTCATATTTGTACTTACCTAATTCATACACATTTCCAAACGATATGATCATAATACACATTTTGAGCCAAATCTCTATTGGCAGGGTAGTGTGAGTTTATATAGACAGAAAAATAATAATTATTAAAATTAGTATAATTTAACCCTTCAAATAGCGGCATAATTTCATGGCAGACCACGGCAATTTATTGGAATTTCTTGCAATATCGCCGCGCTCGACAAAAAGTACTATAAATATGGAACTACTATATCAATCATAAAAATAATAACTGTGCAATGATAACATTGAAATTTTGTACATAAAATATTGAAATTTCACTTTGTAAAATAATTAGATAATTATGAATAAATATGAGAAAGTCGAAAAAGTGAAAAAAACTCGGCATTTCTAATTTGTACTTGTCTTACGGAAAAATACGGAACCCTATTTAGATATTGTAAATACTATCGTGATATTTATTAGATTCCTTATCAAAGTTAATATTTTGTTTTGCTTATTTACATACAAAAATATTTAGACATTAGCTCATAAAAACCAAGAAAAATATTGATTTCTCGAGAAAAAAAAAATGATGATGTTTGACAATGGAAGTTTAACAGAAATATCCGCGAAATAACGAGCGAAATTATTCTAGCGGCCGTCTATATATCTATGGTATAATATTTGGTGTGAATTTTAGAATGCGTTCGTATTATAAAATAACATTAGTGTGCGTTCCGGAGCAAGCCGTTTTGGTCTTAAGTAGCCGAAGGGTTAAGAAACAGAAGACTAGCGCGGTTGTTTGTTTGGTAATTTGTTTATAATACTTATTGTGAAATTTCACAATGGGTGAGTTTATTGTCATATGACCACCTCTTACGACCAATCCTACTATGACGTTTTTATATGTATGTATGTTTATATGTGTAAGTATGTATCTTGTTATTGCAATTGATCGACAGAATTGAAAATGCTATTCCGTTAATTAGATCCCAACGGAAAACGGGTCGCACCCGGGAACTTACAATGTAAGATCATGCGACCTAACCACTATGTCACCGGCATTTTATTACATTACACATAAGATAAAAACGAATTCACCACGTGAAGTTTGTAACAGCCGACGTTTAGGCGAAATTGTCCAGTTGTCCAGTCTACCCTGCCGTTGTCCAGTCTACCCTGGACAACGGCAGTTTGCAACATTTCCAAAACGTCGGGTTTTACACACTTTACGCGGTATTTTTTTTAAATCCTATTTATAATAGCCTAGGTTTGTTTCTGGAGTAATACTATTAAGACACTCTTTATAATATAATTATTTATTAAAACTAAATTATTAAAATATAAAATGCTGATGTAAATATATTAAAAAGAATAAAAACACGACTGTCGTTACGCAAAGTGAACTAGTTAGTTAGTTAGTTTATCTGGGCTTTTTCCCGCACTTGGCCTCTTGATTGAGCCATTGTGCGTGGCTCATGTTTCTATTTATGTTACTCCAGCCAACCCAGGCTGTCCCAGAAGGTTAGTAGCCTGTTTGGGTTGCTACAGGCCTCCGGGACAGATGCTGGAGATTGTAGTATTTTTGCCCGTTGCTCTGCCACGCTCCTGCATTCCATGAGCACATGCTGTGGCGTTTCTTCTTCCTCCATTCATCCTCTGCATAGAGGGCTGTCTGTCACACCTATGGTAAACAGGTGTTTGTTTAGGGGACAGTGGCCTGTTATAGTACCTATGACTTTACGGATTTTGTCTCTTTTTAATCTGGTCAGGTTACGGGCAAGTTTTTTAGACGCTTCCGGAACCGCGTTCTTTGTTTGCCTGCATCCTGCGTTTTTTTTTTCGATTCTGTAAGGTGGGTTTCATCGGTGTTCCTGCGTAGCCATGTTTTTATTTGGGCCATATGGTCATCAAGGGTTTCGGTCCATATACGCTAAGTGAACTATTGTATTTATAATTATTTTTATTACGGTTTTTTATAAAATACTTGTGGTATATGTAATTATCCATATAGATGCATGTATATATCCGGAATTTACTGAAGCAAAGCTTTCATTTGACACTAAACAGGAAATATTTACATATATTAATTTATTGATATTATGGAACTTGATCAGTTAAGATCGCTATGACCACACACTTCAAAATCGGTTTAATCGTTTAGAAGTTATGGTGGAATAAAGAAATGGAAAACATACGTAGCAAAAAAAAACCTTGTAACTGGATATACCAAAAACTGTTACTAGTGATTATAATTTAATTTTAATTAACTAAGCAGCATGTTCTAAGGCGGACATTTAAATTGTTGAAAATATATGTATTGAATTTACTTTGTAATTGCAATGGTTTTTCAGTGATGTTATGAAATGAATAATCTTTAAAAAAACATATTGTAATAATTAAAAAGATATAAATATTAACGGATTGCAGAGGTTCATATATGTAATAAAAGTTGTATACTTTCTATACGTAGGGCTGATCCGATCGGACGATTATCCAGCGAAAGTGTGGTCATGCACTGTCGGAGGCCATTGCCATTTCGACATATCGATTCGAATCGCGCGCGCGATAGATAGGACGAGTGGATAATTCGGGCGCCGCGACGCCGGCGTCGTGGTAGTATCCGCCTACCCTCGACCTACACCCGACAAAGCCAAACACTCACTGACAGCACGCCGCATGCCGCGGCCGAACGGTGCTGCCAAGCGCTATCTGAAACAAATAAATATAATAAAAATAATAAAAAACACGGCTTTTGTATTTATAATTATTTTTATTACGTCTTTTTTATGAAATATTTGTGGTTTTTTAATTTATCCATATAGATACATGTATATTTCCGGAATGTACTCAATCAGACCTTTCATTTGATACTAAGTACAATATATTTATTTTAATTTATGGGTGCCAACAAGGGTTTGACAGTATCCTCCAAACCCCCAATACAGTTTGTGCGGGATGGCTCTAAAGGCAAAAAACATTCAACTACAAAACCTTTCTCAATAATCGAGAAAGCTGCAGATTGGATTCTGGAGGTTGATTCGGTCTCTAAGCAGTATAAATTCCCTGAAAGTCTCGGATGCACAGCCCTCCGTCCAGATATAACTCTTTACTCTCTATCTCGGAAGGTGGCTCTTATTGTAGAATTACCTGTTCCATGGGAATCAAATATCCCAAAAGACCACGAGTACAAATTAAATAAATACCATGATCTTGCAAATGCCGTAACCCGGAACGGCTTCACTGTTCACCTTCACGCGGTGGAAGTTGGCGCTCGTGGCCTGCCAGCTAAATCTCTATTTCACCTCTTTAAAGATCTTGGCCTTTCCAGAAAAATAATCAACTCTTTCTTAGAAAAATTATCTAAAACTGCGATTTGCGCATCTCAAATTCTATGGCTTCGAAGGGGGAGTGAATGGGTGGCAAGGTGAACGCTCACATGTGGCAAGACAGCTGTCCTAAACCTACCACAGCCGGTTCGTAAGTCCGGAATCCACTGCTCACCCCCCAGAAGTGTAAAAAAAATAGTATTATGATGGGCCCGACTCCGGTCGGTGAATTCCATGGCAGCTCCGTTTGTATTTATTATACATTTAGACCTTTATACAACTACTTAGGTACTTGATATTTGGAGGTTGAGGTACTAGTACTATGACACTCGGGATCACATAACGATTCTACCAATACTACGCACTTCTAAATTGGATTAATCATATAGCAGTTATGGTAGAATAAAGAAACGAAAAACATAAGAAGGTGAACCTTGAATACATTAGGACGCCTTTTTTGTTGGACAGTCGTGTATAAATCAGATATTATGTTCTTCAGCAGTATATATATCATGATATCATGATATTTTATCAAAAAAAAATTACTCCATTTTTTTTATAAGTGCAGCAGCCATGTTATTATAAAACTTATAACGGGCTATCATAATTGAATGCGTATTGAAAAATTTCGTGTCTGTGCTGTTGAGCTTGAGGAGTTCCCTCGTTGGAAGCCAACAGCGGGTGCCGTAGTCCTGTCTTAATGAAATTTAGAACGGGCTGTCGTAATTGAATGCACATACAAAATTTCGTGTCTGTGCTGTTGACCGTTGAGGAGTCCACTCATCGGGAGCCAACCCTGGGGTACAATCAGGTCATCCTTACCATAAAAAATACATTGTCATCGAAACTGGACCAATATGTAAATTTTTAACTTCATATGATATTTTAATAAATGTGATTAATCTGGAACCCAGATTAATCCAATTTTTAGGTGAAATTTAGAACGCGCTATCATAATTGAATGAGTTTACAAAATTTTGCGGCTATATTGTTGACCGTTGAGGAGTCCCCTCGTCGAGAGTCAACTCTGGGTGCAGCAGCCATGTCACGGTGAAACTTAGAACGGGCTATTATATTTTTTTTTTTTTTTTAAATTTAATAACCATTTTTTAAAATACAGCTTTATATAAAATCCAGCCAAGCCTAAGGCTTATCTGCTGGTGATTATGATAGGGTGACTTTCAGTGCAACTTTAGTGCCCATTTTGACCATTTAATAATATATCTGCTGCATTATCTGCTATATTGATAAGGATTAGTCGGCACAGAAAGCCACCCCCTTGATAATATTTACATAAAAAAATAACGTACTTAATGCTAATAAAATAAAAACATGAATATTATTCGTATCATTCACACTTGTGTTTCACTTTCACTTATTTTAAAGCTAACTATTTTTAATTCTTTTTTTTGTTTTTTTGTACATTTTTTTTTTTTTTTTTAATTTAAAGGAATTTTATTGAATAAATGAGGGATTAGCCAATTCAATCTTCTTTTGCCATAAAGGTTACGAAGAGGAGGGACGAGTAGCCGTTCATTTTGTATCTGTCTATGTCAATTGAATGAGTATACAAAATTTCTAGTCTGTGCTGTTGACCGTTGAGCAGTCCCGTCGTCGAAAGCCAACGCAGGGTGTAGAATCAGGTCATGCTTACCAAAAAAAATGCATCGTCATCGGAACTGGACCAATATGTAAATTTTCAACTTCATATGGTAATATCTGAGAAGTTCCCTTAATTCCTCATAGATACCACTATCAGAACAGGATTTTGATAAAAATGGGATTAATCTAGAAGTATATCCTTTCAAATAAAAATATATTTTTCCAAGTCGGTTAATAAATGACGGAGTTCTGAGGTAACAAACTTTAAAAAAATACAACCGAATTGATAACCTTTTCTTAAAGTCGGGTAAAAATGTATTTGACGTCGCTCGCAAGACATTTTTTCCAGCGGTTATGAAATTTATTTATTTATTAATTTCAAATGGTATTCAAGAGCATTACAGATGAATCCAATTCGCCCTTGAATATTAAAGCTAGAGTGTAAGTCTAAAAATAAATGAATACAAAACTAAATTAATGCTAACATTGAACAAGAAAAAAACACATAAAAATATAAAACTAAATAAAAGACAGATTATGATAAACATGAGTAGCAGGGAGTTGCCTTTTTAGCTGCCAAAGGGATATACAAAAGATATCTATTTCTGTGGGTAGGGAATTGAGAAGAGCTTCCCACTGGCCTGTCTACAAAAATATTTGTACGGTGGTACGGCACATTAAACAATAGACGCGATCTCCTCGCTATGTAATTTACCGGTACGTACAATTCAAACTTACATAGTATCTCTGGCAAATAAATAGTTCCTTGAATTAATTTATATGCAAATATAATTACTGAAATATATCTACGCGTTTCAAGACTGTTCTATCCTACCATTCCTAGCACAAAATCGGACGGAAATAAGTATGGATAAATATTGTATTTTCTGTAATAAATATATCTTAGAAATTTTCTTTGAATACGCTTTACCATCTGAATGTATTTATTTTCACTTGTACACCAGATGACCGAGTTATATTCAAGTATGCTACGGACTAAACAATTATATAGTAGAAACATTACATGAATATTATTAAACTGTTTGCATATGCGAATAACAAAACAGACCATTTTGCTAGCACGATTGCAAATATTTGTAATGTGTGCACGGAATTTTAACTGCGTATCAAATGTAATTCCCAGGTCCCTCACCTCGGTTGACCTTTTTAAAATTGACCCGTTTATTGTGTATGGGAAAAAGCAAGGTGTTTTCTTCTTAGTGATGGTTAAAACAGATGGTTGAATTCCATGTCATTGACAGAGCCCCATCTTGAAAGTGCATCTATATCTTGCTGTAATATTTCCGCTTCTCGAGCATCCGTTATTTGATGAAAAAATTTCACGTCATCAGTAAATATAAGCAGTGACTATATTTTACAAATTTAGGTAAATCATTAATGAAAATGAGGAACAAAATCGTAGAGAGATTCGCACCTTGCGGCACCCCCGAATGAACCTTAAAGAGGGCTGACTAGTAGTAAATGGTTTGGCAACGCCGTTCTATGCGGTGGTAGTCGCGGAGCGCGCCACGCCGTTAGGAATTATCGAACGCACGACTGAAAGTTTCCTGTAGCTGATAAAAGTTTCACGCTCCTGATAAAGGGCGAAGTAACGGCGACGCGACCGTCGGCCATCGCCTCGATATGACTGACGCATTATTCATACTCTACTTCATGCTTCTATTCGACGCTTCAGAAATTCGACACATTTTCCGACGCTCAGCCGCGCTCACTGGAGAGTGAGGTCGACGCGTTGTGAAAATTCGCAACTTCGACGATCAATTTCACAACAATATTTTATTGGAAATACATAATTCTCTTAGAATTCGGTGTTTGTCAAACAATAGAGCGTGGATGATTCGAAGACTTACCTGTACAACTAGAGCTGTCAACTACAACAGGAGAACCCTAATGCGAACGATATTGATAGTTCTGTCTCACATTAGGCGAGCGCAGAAGACTTAGGCGAACAGTTTCCGTATGGTTAACAACCGTTTCCGCTTTGTGGTTGTCAGCTCACCATTCAATGCTTGTAGTTGACAAGCATTGAATGGTGAGCAAACCCATCACCTGTGATGACTGTTTATTGCGATTTTAAGATCGTTGATCTTATTTAGTTAATTTGGTTAAACAAATTTAGTTTTGGGAATCTGTCAGAATATGACAGTAAAATGAAATTTGACAGAAAATTTAATTTAATAGGAATATTTATTTCACATTTGGACAGTTTAGTTGTTTAGACACTCGGATAAATACATAAACCACAAATACTACATAAAAAACCGTATTAAAAATAATTATAGATACAATAATTGCAAGCAAATACTTAGATTTTCTTTTTTTTATTTATTAATATAATAGACGTATATGTTAGGTTTAAGACTAGAGGTATTTTAATTTATTTTATTTGTGTAAATTTTGTGTATATTAGTATTTTAGTATGTATATTTATTTTAAACATGTATTTATTGTATTTATGTATTACTATATATTGGTGTTGGGTTTAATAATAATTTCTTACTAATATATTTTTATTTTTTTTGTATGTTGGTATAACTATTTGTGCTTGTGTATTTGTATTATGCAAGAACGAATGTTTTGAACTTTATACCAATAATAATTATATAACCGAACATCATACATGTCAGCTCCCAATATGCTAAGTCAAATATCAGCATCCCTAGATACGGGCGTTCTTGCTCAGTTAGGTATGCGATGAGCCAACGGCTATGGGTTCAACTTGTTTTTCCTGCACGTTTTATTATACTGTATACCGAATATCATAGCCATTCGTCTGTAAATCATGTTGTTTAAAATAAAAATAAAAAATAAATAGTTCACTTTCTGTATCGGCATTCGTCTTTTTGCATATATATTTATTTATTTATTTATTTTCAGGAAAACCAACAGCTAATTATAATTTAACAATGCCGGAGTAACATAGCAGAGAGCCAATTAAAGGTTTTCACGTTTAAATAACGTTGTAGAAACATATGAGTTCTTTCAATTAAAGCTATCGATTAAGAATGCATCAAAAATTATTCAACAATTAATGCTAAAAAATTCACTGTTCAGCCGCTGCCTAGCTGAGTTAACACTCGTACAGAATAGATCAAAGTCAAAGCGTTTAATCATGTCATTGAAATTGTCACTTGTTCGCCATAGAAATGCATTTTGCCTATATTTGGTACCAGCATGAGGAACATGAAGAGCAGGGTTAAATCTATTAAGTTTGGAAGGAACATGGAGATTAATTTTATTTAGTAAGTCAGGACAGTTAATATTATTGGAGGTAATTTTTAGCAAAAAGGTTAAGTCCGCGGTTTCACGCCGCTTAATCAAGGGGAGGATATGAAATTTCTTGCATAAATTGAAATAGTTAGATGAGCTGTATGGGATTTTCAGACGGAAGCAGAGATATTTCATGAACTTCATTTGAATGTTTATATAGTTTACTATATAAACATATAGTAAACTATATAAACATTTAAAATATAGTTTACATGTTAAGCATAAGAAGTTGTTTATCAGCAAAGTGGCTGAGTTAAACCGCTATTAGCATGCAATTCTCTCTCCTTTAACCCAATTTGTATCGAACACCATACACTGTATGGCGGCACAGATGAATAAGTCGATTTTAAGTGATACACCAGATGTGTCATGACTTTGGAAGCCAGGTTGTAGTTACTATGCGTATTAGGACTAATTGCGCGGGCAAATCTTCGTTAACTAAATCCGGAATTAGTTATTACTAGCGATACAGTCCAATACGTTAGAACATAATATCAAATGAAACACTTTTCCAGCATAAAACTACCAATCGAACATAAAGCGGCGTAATCTAAAACCGAAGGAAATGAACTTCTCTCCGATATTAATTCACGAAGACACGAAATCGAGCCTAGTCTATTTATCACGAAATCGACACGAAATCGAGCCTAGTTCGCCAACAAACTGTTTACCAGTTTGGCGAGATTGTAATATTTTAAAAAATGTATCTTTTTCTATGAATAAATTTATTGAAAAAAAAAAAAAAAATGTCAGTTGCGCGATGTTTGACAGGACACCATTCTTCCTTTACTTGATTTCAGTAGCGCCTTTACCTCAATGCAACCTTATTCTAGAACGCCTACGTAACATTAATGTCTCTAAATGAGCAATTACAGAGTTTCACTTCTGCTTGTGTAGACACAGAACAGCGGTCAATACATGTTTTGACGTGTATTATGTTGTGAGTATTTCCTGTAAATATTTTGTTATAATTTTATTTTTTGAGCGTATGTGCCGCGTTGCAGTTATGCCACTGAGACACATACGTTTACGGTCGGTCAAACTTACGAGTCAACACCCATCCGGCGGCCTCCACGCAGAAGTGTCAGTACGGTTAGGACTCTGGCCTCCGGTCTAATTTCCCCTAGGAGTCAACCTTCGGGCGCTCCTGGACGGTTTGCGCACCGTTCGGCGCCAGCCAATCGACCGCACATTCTGACCGAAAGTTGAGGGAATCGAGAAACAGTACTGTCTCCTATAGTGCGGGATAAGTTATTAACCTTACTGCAACTGCTCTTGAAACGACCAATCGGCTAACCGATTCCGAGTATACAGACTGGCAAAGGATGCCGAGGTCCGCGATAGATTCGGTTGACACAGTTTCTCCGCTACGTAAAGGAGAGGACCGCGCAAGTGACCTCGAACTCGTACCCAGTTGGGAGACCGGAGTAATCTGGTCCCTGCTGGAAATAAGGGCGCGAGTGTCAGCCCGCTGGGTAACATACCTGGCTATCTCGCGGATAAGGCGTTGGCCTATTACGGGCATGTGGCAGAGCTTGACGGTGGACTGTTTGTCCTAAGTCTTCTGCGCTCATTTCACGGGAGACAGAACAATCATATTTCGTTAAATTTTCTGAGGTGACGGATTCGCCCGTTGTAGCTGACAGGTCTAGTTATAGGATCAGGGCATGCTCTCTATAAAAATGCATTGTCATCGGAACTGAAACAATATGTGACGTTTCAGCTTCATAGAATAAGAGGAAGTGGTTCTAATTCAGCTTGCGAGATTTAACCTAAACAAACTAATGAACTAACAAATATTTTATAGTAAATAAAAGATGGTAAAATTTTAAAATTTTATTACAATGTATGACAATATTAATTATAATATAAAGACATAATAATATAAAGAATATGTGGGCTACAAACATGGTATGGGCTACAAAACATGGTATAATCATAAATCCAAATAAATCGCAAGCAATTGTGATAGGCGGCAAAAAAAACATTGTCAAAAATAGATACTTCATCATTACCGCCAATTTGTATATGTGGAAAAAATATCGAATATACCAAAAATGTTAAAAACCTTGGAATTGTAATAGATCAACATCTTTCTTGGCAAGATCAAGTAAACAAAGTAAGTCGTCGCATTTCCATGGTTTTCATAGTCTACGGCGGCTTCAAAAATTTCTTCCCATGTCACATAAAGAAATGATTGTGTCCACACTCATAACGCCTATACTTGACTACGGTGATGTTTGTTATATAGATGCCATAAGGTTATTTTGAATAAGCTGGAGGAGCATCTGCAAAATATCTTACTCAGGTACGTTTTTAATTTGTGAAAATTCGACCACGTTAGCTGCTTTCGTGAGCAACTTCATTGGCTTCCTATTCGCGATCGAAGAAATTTGCATACGTTGTCGCTACTCTACAACATACTCAATAACCCCACTTCAACCTCCTATCTCAAAGAGAATTTCCACCCTTCGGGAGGCCACGGTCTTCCACTTCGATCAAGCCGGGATAACACACTGGCTATTCCGATACATCATTCTTCTGTTTACACGCACTCTTTTACAGTCCATTCTGCTCGTTTATGGAATCAGCTCCCTCACTCTATCAGGCATGCACCTTCGTTACATACTTTCAAAAAGTTGTTGAAGAAACATTTATTTTTACACAGCCACTAACCAAATACCTCACCTTAACCTCTCCTTTATCCTACCCTGGGCAACCTTAGCATAAGTTACAGAGATATATTTGTATAAGTTTATTTTAAATTTAACTTTACTACTTCTTTGTGTATTGTAAGGTGAAAATTAGGAATTATTTTATCAAATGGTTGACTGTAAGATATCGCTATCGCGATAAGTCCGCAATGTGTGCATAAATTGTCTATTTTATAAAACCAGTGTAATATTCATTAAGTTATGTTTTTATAGCACAATAAAGTTATTACATTCTATTCTATTAAAGAACTTTACTTTAAAATATAACTTACTACCTTTTCAACCTTTATTCTCCCACGTTGAAGTAAGTGTTGTGTAATTTGAATTGGATTGACTTAATATTTCCGCATGTTTTTATGGATTATTTTAGACTTCACGGAATCAATGGGATTCAGGCAAATTACACGCCGAAATACCGTGCTAAAAGAAGGCTGCTAGTCTGGTATAAAATTATACAAATATTTTCCTTAATCTGTGGTCGCGCGGTGGCTCCCACATGCGATATCGCAATTTGCTCCGCCGAGCGTCGCCCTCTTTTGTCTTACATATTTGATAATAATTCGCCGCGAGCCCGTCCGCGTCGGTTGTACGTCCTGTCACGATATTTTCAGGCATTTACAAAAGTGCCTGAATAGTCAGTCAATGCCTAAATCGTGAGTCAGCAATATTATTGTAATGTCTACGCGTTTCATCCATATGTCTATTCTGGTTCCATAAAAAATAACCACCTGGTTGAAGTTGCGGAATCAGTTAAATTCCTCTGACTACGTCTGGGTGAAAAGCTAAGTCCAAACTTCGTTAGTCTATTGGCCTAGTGTAGTTGGGCCATTATGAGCTATGTGTTGTTGACCCACGTAGAATTGCGAGCCCGGGTAGGACTCTGTGTCTGCTGGCCAGTTCCCTTGGGAATCGCTCTTTAGGCGCGCCTGGATGGTTTGCGCACCATGCGGCGTCATCCAATCAACTATGCATTCCAACGGAAACTGCTCTTAAAACGACCATTCGACCACTCAATCCAGGGTGAAAAGCCGGGCAAAGGATGCCGTGGTCCGCGATAGATTCGGTAGACACCTTATCACCGTTACGTAAGGACCGCGCAAGCGACCTCGATCCTGTAACCATATGTTGTTATCCTAAAGGTTGATTCCAGACGGAGATATCCTTCCAAACTGGTAGTCGGGGGGCGAGGCTGCCCGCTGGGTACCTTTATCGGTGCCTCGCCGTAAGGCGTTGGCCTCTGACGGGCGAGTGACGTAGTTGACAGCTCTTGTTATGCCTCTAAATATTCATTTTATATGGCTCCAAAAATTTTGTAATTTATGATCACTTTTTTTTTCAGCGCCCTTCGTAAACATAATAGAAAAATACCTTTTTGTGTATAATCATATTTATATGTGTCAATCATTCCTTAATGATGATTATATTATTTAAATTTAACAGTATTTTATTTTAGAGTGCCTTGAATAAGAACTAGCAAAAGTAGACCTCGCGTGTATTAGGACCATTAAATCGGCAACCATTTTGAAACGAAATAAAGTTTTTTTATTAAACCCCCTTGATACACAAGCCCCTCCCTAAACTTATAATATATTTGAAATGCAATATGTAGTTAAGGTAAGTATACTTATAATAATAAGCTCTTGATTAAACAAAATTAATAATAGACAACATTTAAATAAAAATCGCTCAAGACAAAGGTGTATAATCAGTGCGTGTTACCGGCTATGAAGTATGCTTGTGAGACATGGACACTGACTGCTGTGATGATCCACGAGCTTAAGGTGGTGCAGCGTAACATGAAGCGAGTCATGCTCGGCATATCGTTGCGCGATCGAGTCCGAAACGAGCTCATCAGACAGCGCACCAACGTGGTCGACGTGGGTCAAAGAGTGGCCAAGCTGATATAGGCTCGGGCCGGCCACGTGGCCCGACGACACCACGAACGGTGGAGCAAGCGCGTTTTGGAGTGGAGACCCCGGCTAGGCAGAAGAAGTGTGGGCAGACCACCAGCCCGATGGTCCGATGACATCAAGGAGACAGCTGGACCTGTCTGGATGAGGGAAACGGACAACCGATCCGGATGGAGAGTGATTGGAGAGGCGTATGCCCAACGGTGGGCGAATGCGCGCTGATGATAAAGACGAAGAAACAAAAAAACCGACTCCATTTTTTTTGATAAGTGCAATTGATTGCGTTAAATATGTTTTCTTATTCTTATAAAATTTCTGGCTAAATAACATCAAAGACGACCATAAAAATCAACGATTATCGGCTAGGGATGCTCGAGACGTGGCAAAAAATCGTCAAGAATGGAAACAAATCGTGAATGGAGTACAAGATCCAGCGGCACCGACAACAGCGTATTGGCTGCGAGGGCGACCCCCTCCCCAATCGCCGGCTACGGAATATAATAAAATAATAAATAATAAAATAAGTATTTACGTAGGGTAGACAGGGAGACACTTTAGAGTTGTCAACTTCTACGGGCGAACCCGCCACCCCAGAATTTGTAGAAATTTTAGAGCATTATTTTAACCATGAGGTGAACGCAGAGAATTAATTAGGGACAACTGGAGCTGACAACTACTACGGGCGATCCCGTCACGATATTTTTAACGATATTTGATCGTTCTGTCTCCGGTGAGATAAGAGTAAAAGACTTGGGGCGAAAACAGTCCACTGTCTAGTTAAGCCACTCCCCCGTAAGAGACCAACGCCTTACAGCGAGATAACCAGGTTAACCAAACAGCGAGCCGACACTCGCGCTCTTACGTCCAGTTGCAACCAGATTACTCCGATCTTCCGACTGGTTACAAGTTCGAGGTTGCTTGCGCGTTCTCTCCCTTACGTAGCGGTGAATATGGTGTCTACCGAATCTATCGCTGACCACGGCATCCTTTACCCGGCTGATCACCCGCTATCGGGTAGCCGATTGGTCGTTTCAAGAGCAGTTGCCATAAGGTTAACAACTACCCCTGCTTTATAGGAGACAGTAATATTTCGGGTTTTTTATACCCGGCCAGGTGGCACAGTGGTTAGGTCGCCTGATCTTACATTGTAAGGTTCCGGGTTCGATTCCCGGTTGGGTTACCATTTTCCGTTGGGATAAAATTAACAGAATTGCATTTGAATTCTGTCCATCGAATGCAATAACAAGATACACTTACACACATGCCAAGACTTTGCCTATCTGGGCTCCATGATATTCGAAGACGGAAACTGCGAAAAAGAGGGCTTACACAGAAGCCAGCTGGCAAGGTCGACCATGAGCAAGCTAGAAAGGCCCTAGAAGAATCGGTATGTCAGAAAGTGGGCTAAGGGCAGGCTGGCTCGAGGTTTGGTTTTCTCGATCTTATTCCATGCATCGGAGACTTTGGCCCTGAAGGCTTGGATACACACCAAAATCGATCCACTGGAACAACACGCCAGAGTTGAATCAATCGAAAGCGCTAATGAAGGCTTACAACCCTAAGATGGCCCGTGAGGCCTTATTGCTAAATAGGAACAATCCACACATATTGGTTAGGGCGTTCACGGGGCATTGTGACCTTAACAAACAAATGCACAACCTCAAGCTCCTAGACACAAAAATGTGCAGGTTCTGCCAAGGGGCAGAGGAAACTCCCCTGCACCTCTTGTGCGAGTGTGGCCCGCTGATGCGTAAAAGATACATCCACTTGGGTCGTCATTACCTCCAACCTGAGGAGGTAAAACAATCTGGCGCCAAAAGCCTATTGCGGTTCTTGAATGACACGAGGCTTAGCGTAGAACTATAGTAGGTGGCGAATACAATCGTTCAGCAATGGTCGCAGTGTTATAAGGCTCATAAAGACCTTAGAAAAGCCACACACAACAAATAAAAAAAAGGCAGTTTACAGTATATATATATTTATGTATATATGTTACAAGAATAGTAAAAATCATTTTAATCGTGCTTTATTATTCTTTTCACTATTACACATGTTATTATGTTTAATTTTCCTTTAATATATCTTCGATAATAGTAATTAATTCATTTCTTGTTATTTCCTGAGTTGTTACCGTCTTCACGCGTCCTCCATTTTTCAGGAAATAAATAGTCGGAACTACCAATTCGCTATTCTTGTCCATGTCTACCTCGAAAACCATCATATCTTCAAAGCGAATAGTTAGTTCTTCTAGGATTGTCTTAATCTCTACCTCGTATGGAGAATCTTGATTAGTATAGTAAATTAATATTAATTTATCTTTAGCTTGTTCTGCTATATATTTTTGAAAGTTGTCATCATCGTCGACTTTGATATAGGAGGGTGCTGAAAACAAATAAAAAAAGATGAAAATATTACACATAACAAACGAAAAAGGATACATTCTGCTATCCAAAGATGGTTTAATTGGAATAAGTTTTATTCACACACACGCCCACAAACATTATATTAAATATTTTTATTTATATTCCAAAATAATAGAAAGAAACAAAAATACTTTTATTGTACTTAAATACTGACATTGATAAAGAAAACTTAAATCCTATTTTAACTTAGTACAAACGGCGGGCTATTCGTTTTGCGATTTCTTACAGCCAACCGTTGTAATATTAAATAAAAGAAATAATAAGACAGCTCACATATATAAACATATACAAATATATACATATGCATACATCCATACATACATACATATAAAATATATGTATATACATAGGAACTATGTATTGGACTATCCAATCAACAAGAAACATTTGAAGGGTGAAGGATTGATGCTTAGTTAATATTTTGAGTGACGCCTTACGGCGAGGCATCGATAAAGGTAACCAGCGGGCAGCCTCGCCCCCTGACTACTAGTTTGGAAGGATATCTCCGTCTGGAATTAACCTTCAGGATACCTCCTGCCTCCTGACTGGTTACAGGATCGAGGTCGCTTGCGCTGTGCTCTCTTTTACGAAGCGGTGATACGGTGTCTACCAAATCTATCGGGGACTTTATCATTTGCCATCGGGTGGCCGAATGGTCGTTTCAAGAGCAGTTGACATAAGGTTAATAACCACCCCCGATCTAGAGGAAACATTGCTGTTTCCAGACTCCCCCGGCTTTACTCTATCATCCCAAAATCTTCTATGCTCACCTCACCAGACAGAACGGTTATTATCGTTAAAACTTCCTGAGGTGACGGGTTCGCCTGTTGTAACCAACATCTCCAAATGTGTATTGAGATGGCTGTGATGAAATCTAGTATCCGTGTCAGTTATATGATGTTTAATTGTATACCTTGTAGTTTTGAAATGTACAGGATTTGCAAAGCGTATGCAGAACAGAGGTAACCGGTAACATAAGTTTCGCAGCGTTTATTACATGTTTACTTACTCGCTTGGTGTAAAAGAAGTCCGAAGACTACAAGAACTGCGGCAACTGAGAGAGACTTCATTTTGTTTAAACGAATAGGAGATAATGGTTCAAAATACATTGGCTTTATACTATCGCTAATAATGCTCATTTACCTGTTTATTTAATGACTTTGAAAGTCATTAAAAACATGTCAAAGCGGTTTCTGAAGTAAATTTTATATCAAATGGAAAATAATATTGCTTAGTTTATTCAAATTATGTACAGTTCAAGGGCGTATTGTTAAAACATTGTAGCAGGCTGAAACATTTGAATAACTTTGACATTCACATACAGGAAATAAATAATGTGAGGGAGAAATATTGAAAATATGAATTTGAAGCACTTGAAGCACAGAATAAACAGAACTAACAGTTTATTTTATTTATTTATTTGTTACAACTTGGTAGAGAGTTAACAACTTGGGTTGTCGACTACAACGGGCGAGCCCGTCACCACAGGGAGTTTTAACGATTAGTCATTCTATCTCCCTGGAGTGAGCGTAGAAGACTTAGGACAAAAACAATCCACCGTCTAGCTACGCCACAACCCGTTAGAGACCAACGCCTTACCGCGAGATAGCCAGTTATGTTACCTGGCGGGCCTGACACTCGCGCCCTAACTTCCAATTGTGACCAGATTTCTCCGGTCTCTCGGTTGGTTCCGAGTTCGAGGTCGCTTACGTAATCCTCTCCCTTACGAAGTGGTGAAACGGTTTATACCGAATCTATCGCGGACCATGGCGTCCGTTACCCGCCTCTTACCCAGGATCGGATGGCCGATGGTCATTTCAAGAGCAGTCGCCGTAAGGTACGCAACCACCCTCGCTCTATAGGAAACAATACAGCTTCCAGACTCCCCCGACTGTTAGTCGGAGTGCTAATGGCCCCTAGGGGATAAGGAGCTAATGGGCCCTTGCTGAGTTGGCCACGAAGACCCATTCTGTTTCAGGGTCGGTCACACTCACGGGTCAACACCCATCCGATGGCCTCCACGCATGGGGTGCGAGCCTGGGTAGGACACTGTGTCAACCAGTCTCCCCTGGGAATCAATCCTCTGGCGCTCCTGGACGGTCTGCGCACCGAGCGGCGCAAGCCAATCGATTGTGCTCTCCGACTAACAATCGGGGTGCGCAGACCGTCCAGGAGCGCCAGAGGTTTGATTCCCAGGGGAGGTCTTTCGCCCGAACGTCCTACCCAGGTTCGCACCTCATGCGTGGAGGCCGTCGGATACGTTAGGTTAGGTTAGGTTAGGTTAGGTTAGGTTAGGTTAGGTTAGGTTAGGTTAGGTTAGGACCCTGAACACATGGGTCTTCGTGGCCAACCCAGCATGGGCCCGTTAGCTCCCTAGGTAGAGAGTTAAATATAATTTGTAACTATTTATATAAGCAATAAGAAAATGAACACAACCCATACGATCATTCTAGACGAATGCCCAACTAGACTTAACAGCCTGTATCTGGGCATACGAAATATATAACATTACGAAATTATAGGAATTTCTTGACAACGAAATTGTAGGAATTTCTTGCAATATCGCCGCACTCGACAAAAAGTATTACGAAGACTATAGATTTCGAAGACTATAGATTTCGCGGATATTTCTGATTTCGCAGGATATTAGAAGACTATAGATATCGCGGATATTTCTGGTAAAAAATAATCTGGATATTTCCGGTATATTTCTGGTCGCAGATATTCTTCCATTGTCATGAGCTAATATCTAAATATTTTTGTATGTAAATAAGCAAGACGAAATATTATTTTTGATAGAAAATCTAATGTAGATCACGATAGCATTTACAATTTCTAAATAGGGTTCCGTATTTTTCCGTAAGACAAGTACAAGTTAGAAATGCCGAGTTTTTTTCACTTTTTGACTTTCTATATTTATTCATAATTATCTAATTGTTTCACAAAATAAGATTTCAATATTCTATATAAAAAAATTCATTGAGATCTTTGCAGTCATTCTTTTTATGATTTCTATAGTAGTTCCATAGTTATAGTACTTTTTGACGATCGCGGCGATATTGCAAGAAATTCCAATAACTTGCCGCGATCTGTAATGAAATTATGCCTCTACTTGAAGGGTTAAAGATCTCTAAAAACTGTGCATCTTGGCAATATTTATGTCTATAATAGGTAACTAATCGATTTTTTATTTAACTAAAGTTTATTGACTATCTCTATTATTAGGACGTACATATTAGTCACATAAGACATATACAAATTATTATAGTAAATTTCCAGTACTATATATAAAATAAAAAGTCAGTTTATTTTTAAATTAAAATGTCAAACTGGAATTATTAGGCTATCTACGGTTTGACAGATTTGCTAGAATGAAATATAAATGTTTAAAATGTAAAAATTTGTAAATTACAATAACAATATGTTATGTTATTTATTTGCTATTATCGTTTAAAGAGTCATTCACGCTGTA
This sequence comes from Micropterix aruncella, assembly GCA_944548615.1. Taxonomy (NCBI): domain Eukaryota; kingdom Metazoa; phylum Arthropoda; class Insecta; order Lepidoptera; family Micropterigidae; genus Micropterix; species Micropterix aruncella. Next base: position 8,525,047 of record OX155975.1, read on the forward strand.
ATAACATTTATTTTTGGGCCAGTGCTTTAATGTCTGCTTGAATACTGGTTGTTGCATTGATTTGGTGTTTTGTGGAATAGCGTAAAAAAAATCAACACAATAGAACTGAGGGCCCTTTTTACACATAATATGTAAAAAGTCTATGATAAAAGGAGGAGGTCCTCACTGAGGGACACTTTATGAGGTTTCTATTCCTTCTATAGCCCTTGAATGTACATCTCTTCGTAAGGAGTAGATATCGGGATTATTTTTAATAAAGTCACAACATTTCAGTATATACAGAGAGGGGTCAGTCAACATAGACATGCTGTTCAAGAGAGTCCTGAAGGATGTGTCTGGCGATACTCCGTATAGAAGTCGAACATAGGACCTGTATTTCGAATATTCGTTGGACTTCTGTTGAGTTGCCCCTCATTATAATGCCGTATTTTAGATGCGGATATGCGTAGCCATAATATGTTGTTAGGCGAGTCTCTATTGACGTTTTTTTTTTTTAAATAGGAATGTATATATATTTAATTAATTTTGAACATAAGTGTGGAGCATAAGTGAACATATTGATTTTTAACTGTTAATAGCATTATTATTATCACTATTTTCAATTTATTTTTTATTTTATGACACTTTTGATTTAACTACATTTTTTATTATTATTACCATTGACTATTTCAATATTTTTTTTCACTTTGATTACCTACTTTGTACAAAGGTGGTACACAGATACGTTATTGGCAACGATTTTATTTATGAAATCAATATTCAGATACAATGAATCCAAAGCTACTTGCTGGGAAAGCCTTGGGGCAATACAACCGATTTTATAAAAATATTTTGTCTCGTTATATGACATGATTCTAACAATTCACGATTATTACACGATATGCCCAACGAAAAAGGAGTGTAATGTGTTCAGGATTCATCTATGTATGTTTTCCGTTTCTTTAACCCCTCAAGACAGTAACGTCCTGAATCGGGTGCGATGTATTGTAGTCAGTGCTCAGTAACGTCCCAAAACGGGTACGAGCGCGGCGCGACTTTTTTCAGTTCTCCAAATTTCTAATAATTATTCATAATTATCTAATTGTTTTACAAAATGATGTTTTAATGTTTTATATTTCAAATTTCAATGCGATCATTCTACAATTCTTCTTTTCATGATACATCAAGTAGTTTGATCCATCTTATGATCATTTTTCTTAAGTGATTCTTGACCTTCAACTCTCAAAAATGACAGGTGACTGCCAAGATTTACACCCGTCGCTTGAGGGGTTAATAAGACTATAACTTCTAAACGCTCTAACCGATTAAGAAGTAGGTATGCTTAACGATCCTAAAGATCTCTAACAACTGTGGTAAAAAAACTGTGTTTTTGGCTATTTCTATTTCTATAATAGGTAACTAATCGATTTTTTATTTGATTAAAGTTTATCGGCTATTTCTATTATTACCTACATATTAATAACATATTGACTGTTTTTATATGCAATATAATCACATAAGACAGTTTATTTTACGTTTTGACAAGCGAATCAGATATGCCCTAAGTCAGGATATGAGTCACCATTTTTTTTCGCACTGGCTTCTACTTTTCGATATGATCCACTTGATTTAATATATTTTCCAGAGTCAATCCACTGATTAAACTCTGCACATCAAAAAGTAATACACTTGGCCTTCGATATTGTGCGTTGGAATTTATTCATTCTACGATACGGTACGGTACGTCTTGATTATTCGCTTAATGAACCTGTTAACTCGATGTAATAATGAACTCGCACGTACTTCATCATCTAGGTCGCTTCGTGAATGGTTTCAATCACGAAATTTTACCCCCTTACATAATTAATATGCGTAAGGCGGAAGCAGTGATTTGTAAGCACTCGCAGGGTTAAGGGGGGGGGGGGGGGTTACCCGGCGTACCGCTTTTAATCGTGCGGGAAAATCGCGTCCGGTATATTGTGGGTGCCGGATGCCGCAACAATTATGAAATATTTTAGTTAAGCACCTGAAAATATGAAAGATTTTATCCGCCGTGCCGCAGGATGTCGGGAGCTAGGATGTCGGGCCACGAAGACCCATTCTGTTCAGGGTTGGTCACACTCACGGGTCAACACCCATCCGGCGGCCTCCACGCATGAAGTGCGAGCCTGGGCAGGACTCTGGCCTTAGGGCTAGTTTCCCCTGGGAATCAACCTTCTGGCGCTCCTGGACGGTCTGCGCACCGTGCGGCGTACGCCGATCGATTGTGCACTCTGATTAACAGTCGGGGGAGTCCAAAAGCAGTACTGTTTCCTATAGAGCGGGGGTAGTTGCGGACCTTACGACGACTGCTCTTGAAACGACTAACGACTACCCGATCCTGGGTGAACAGCCGGGCAAAGGATGCCGTGGTCCACGATTGCGCGGTCCTCTCCCTTCGTAAGGGAGGGGAACTCGTAACCAATCGAGAGACTGGAGTAATCTGGTCGCAATTGGAAGTAAGGGCGTGAGTGTAAGCCCGCTGGGTAACACTCCTGGCTATCTCGCTGTTAAGGCTTTGGCCTCTTACGGGCATGTGGCGGAGCTTGACGGTGGACTGTATTGTCCAAGTCTTCTGCGCTCACTCCAGGGAGATAGAAAGACGAATCGTTAAAACTTCCTGAGGTGACGGGTTCGCCCGTTGTAGTTGACAACTCTAGTTGCCGTAGGATGTCAGGAATAATTTTATTATCGTGTGATCCTGAGGGTCTTTTCTGCTACAAATATAATTACATTATATTACATTCGCATCCGATTGGCAGATATACCGAATAGAGTATAGATAGTATAACAAATAGAGTATGTTACTTATTTTTAAAACAAATAGAAAATCTAATTAGTTCAGCATCGTAACTGAAAAAAAATAAAATAATTGACAAGTAAATATATTAAAAATATTAAAAAACACAACTATAGTAACAAATAGTAAACTATATTTTTTTTAATAGTTTTTTATTGCAATATTTGTGGTATACGTGTTTATCCATATACATAGATACATATTATTATACACTTCCTGAATGTACTAAATCAGATTTTTCATTTGACACCAAACACGATATGTTTATTGACATTCGGAGATTAGGACGTTTAGACAAATACTTACTTGATATTTTGACAGTTAAGCTACCCTATGCCACTCGGGATAACATAAAAGTTCTAACAATACGAAAAATCAAATCATTTAAAATCGAAGACTATCGCGGTTGTTTGACATTATAAATAGGATAGAAAACGAATTTACCGCGTGAAATTTGTAGGACCCGACGTTTCGGTGACGTTGCAGCCGCCGTTGTCTAGGGTAGGCGAGCCCGGCCCCCCACCACCGTTATAACCTACGCAGTGGCGGCAGCGGTTTGCGGCCTACCCGCAAAACAACGGACTGACAGCTCTTCAGTCTACCCTAGACAACGGCGGCTGCAACGTCACCGAAACGTCGGGTCCTACAAATTTCACGCGGTAAATTCGTTTTCTATCCTATTTATAATATCAAATCATTTATTGTCTTAAACACTAATACATAGTTGTATAGACATGATTGTATTACCTACATTTACAGTTGTGATATATTAAATTCTTCATTCTATGAATATTTAAAAGGAGAATGCTTACTCGTAGGAATGTATCTAAAGTATGTACATAAGTATTATTGTACAATTAAATAGAGTCTCACCATTATTTCTTGCTTTTCCTTTTATTTTTCTTTTAACTGATGTAGTTTAACGTATGCACAAAACACTATTTTCTTGGTACGCTTGCCTTAGTACGGGCCTAGGCCTAGTTAGGTGGCGTTGATCTAAAGAATGACTGGTCTGCGGTACTTTCTTTTTTGCTACCATTTACAACGGAGCCTCTAATGATAATATGTAATGTACTGTAGTATAAAAAATGCGCATTTCTTTAAATATATAATAGTATAAAAAACAGTAGTAAAAATTACCTCAATATTTTATGATCCTATTACATTAAATAAAATAAATAATGTAATGCGATAAAAATAAGAAAATTATTAGGAACATCTTTAAAATATCAATTCTTTAACATAACGATAAAAAAATAAAATATATTTTTTATAAAATCAATAGATAGAATTGTTATTGTAGAATTAGCAAAGTAAAGTGAGGATTATCAAAACGTAAAATAAACTGTCATTTGTGATTACATTGCATATAAAAATAGTCAATATATTATTATTATGTACATAATAATTTAAATCGTCAAAAAACTTTAGTCAAATAAAAAATCGATTAGTTACCTATTATAGATAATATATAAATAGCCAAGATGCACAGTTTTTAGAGGGTACTTTTTGTCGAGCGCGGCGATATTGCAAGAAATTCCAATTAATTGCCGCAGTCTACCATGAAATTATGCCGCTACTTGAAGGGTTAACTAGTTTATTGCAGGTTTTGATTATTCGTTAGTAATCAAATGCTTTGCTGCACTGGTAGTTCTGTTTATTCTGTGCTTCAAGTGTCACAAAAAACTGAAAACCCTGAAATTCAAATTTTCAATATTTCACTCTCACATTATTTATTTCCTGTATGTGAATGTCAAAGTTATTCAAATGTTTCAGCCTGCTACAATGTTTTAACAATACGCCCTTGAACTGTACATAATTTGAATATACTAAGCAATATTATTTTCCATTTGATATAAAATTTACTTCAGAAACCGGTTTGACATGTTTTTAATGACTTTCAAAGTCATTAAATAAACAGGTAAATGAGCATTATTAGCGATAGTATAAAACCAATGTATTTTGAACCATTATCTCCTATTCGTTTAAACAAAATGAAGTCTCTCTCAGTTGCTGCAGTTCTTGTGGTATTCGATTTTCTTTTACACCAAGCAAGTAAGTAAACACGTAATAAACACAGCGAAACATATTATGTTACCGGTTACCTCTGTTCTGCATACGCTTTGCTAATCCTGTACATTTCTAAACTACAAGGTATACAATTAAACATCACATAACTGACACGGTTACTAGATTTCATCAAAGCCATCTCAATACACTTTTGGAGATGTCGACTACAACGGGCGAACCCGTCACCTCAGGAAGTGTTAACGATAATGATCGTTCTGTCTGGTGAGGTGAGCGTAGAAGACTTTGGGACAATAGAGTAAAGCCGGGGGAGTCTAGGAACAGCAATGTTTCCTGTAGATCGGGGGTGGTTGTTAACCGTATGTCAACTGCTCTTGAAACGACCATTCGGCCACCCGATGGCAAATGATAAGGTCCGCGGTAGATTTGGTAGACACCGTATCACCGCTTCGTAAGGGAGAGGACAGCGCAAGCGACCTCGATCCTGTAACCAGTCAGGAGGCAGGAGGTATCCTGAAGGTTAATTCCAGACGGAGATATCCTTCCAAACTAGTGGTCAGGGGGCGAGGCTGCCTGCTGGTTACCTTTATCGATGCCTCGCCGTAAGGCGTCTCTCAAAATATTAACTAAGCATCAATCCTTCCCCCTTCCCTTTTTTGTTGTTGATTGGATAGTCCAATAAGAACTTTGTAATGTTTATCATTTTATATAAGTAGATATTTTTATTTATATGTAGTTCCTATGTATCTATATATTTTATATGTATATATGTATGGATGTATGCATATGTACATATTTGTGTATGTTTATATATGTGAGCTGTCTTATTTTTTTTTGTTTAATATTACAACGGTTGGCTGTAAGAAATCACAAAACGAATAGCCCGCCGTTTGTACTAATTTAAAATAGAATTTAGGACATCTTTATCAATGTCAGTATTTTAGTACAATGAAAGTATTTTTGATTCTTTCTATCATTTTGGAATATAAATAAAAATATTTAATATAATGTGTGTGGGTGTGTGTGTGAATAAAACTTATTCCGATTAAACCATCATTGAATAGCAGAATGTATCCTTTTTCGTTTGTTATGTGTAATATTTTCATCTTTTTTTATTTGTTTTGAGCACCCTCCTATATCAAAGTCGACGATGATGATAACTCTCAAAAATATATAGCAGAACAAGCTAGAGATAAATTAATATTAATTCACTATGCTAATCAAGATTCTCCATACGAGATAGAGATTAAGACAATCCTACAAGAACTAGCTATCCGCTTTAAAGATATGATGGTCGTCGAGGTAGACATGGACAAGAATAGCGAATCGGAAGTTCCGACTATTAATTTCCTGGCAAATGGAGGACGCATGAAGACAGTAACAACTCAGCAAATAACAAGAAATGAATTAATCACTATTATCGAAGATATGTTAAAGGAAAAATAAACATAATAGCATATGTAATATTGAAAAAAGTAATAAAGCACGATTAAAATGATTTTTACTTTTCTTGTAACATACATATATACATAAATATATATATTTACCGTAAACTGCCCTATTTTTTATTTGTTGTGTGGGGCTTTTCTAAGGTTTTATGAGCCTTGTAACACTGCAACCATTGCTGATCTATTGTGTTCGCCACCTACTATAGTTCTGGGCTAATCCTCGTGTCATTGAAGAACCGCAACAGGCTTTTGGCACCAGATTGTTTTACCTCCTCAGGTTGGAGGTAATGACGACCCAAGTGGATGTATCTTTTACGCGTCAGCGGGCCACACAAGAGGTGCAGGGGAGTTTCCTCTGCCCCTTGGCAGAACCTGCACATTTTTGTGTCTAGGAGCTTGAGGTTGTGCATTTGTTTGTTAAGGTCACAATGCCCCGTGAACGCCCTAACCAATATGTGTGGATTGTTCCTATTTAGCAATAAGGCCTCACGGGCCATCTTAGGGTTGTAAGATTTATTTGCGCTTTCGATTGATTCAACTCTGGCGTGTTGTTCCAGTGGATCGATTTTGGTGTGTATCCAAGCCTTCAGGGCCAAAGTCTCCGATGCATGGAATAAGATCGAGAAAACCAAACCTCGAGCCAGCCTGCCCTTAGCCCACTTTCTGACATACCGATTCTTCTAGGGCCTTTCTAGCTTGCTCATGGTCGACCTTGCCAGCTGGCTTCTGTGTAAGCCCTCTTTTTCGCAGTTTCCGTCTTCGAATATCATGGAGCCCAGATAGGCAAAGTCTTTCACGGCTTGAAGGTCACTTACATAGCTCGTTGGTGCGTTGCATGGCTTCAGTCCGGTCCACAACAATGAGTTTGGTCTTGCTGCGGTTCATGTGCAGTCCATCCCTTCCACGCTCTGCGTAATAGAGTCGCCAACTCATTTATATCGCCACTTATTATGGTCAAATCATCGGCGAATCTTAGGTTATTTCATCCTGAGGCCTCTTATGCGAATTTCACCGTTCCATTTTATTTAGTTATTTTTATTTATTAAAGAAAAGCACATTTTTAACGGCAGTACATTGTAAGTTTAAAATTAGAGGCTTAAATGTAAATAATTGCAAAATAGAAAGCACCGCAGATCGCAATTTTTTTAAATCAACGCCGCCTACCTAGGCCTAGGCCTGTACTAAGGCAAGCGTACCAAGTAGATAGTGGCTTGTGCATACTTTAGGATACTTAATTAAAAATATATCCTAGGTATCAAATAATATTAAAAATTTACTAATAATAATAAACATTGTAATTTGAGTGTAGTGTGATGTATCTGTAGTATGCTGGAAAAATAACATTCAATAAATGGTGAAATAATCAAATTGAATAATACAATAATATAATAATAATATAATAATAAAATAATTAATAATAATAATGAATTGAAATAAATGGAAAAATGATATCGCAATAAATAGTTAAAGAATCAAATTTAAATAGTCCGAGGATACAATTGTATATAAAATGTCCATGTTACAAGTTAAAATATATATTTCAATATAATTCAATTAAAAAAAGAACAAAAACACAAGAACAGCGATTTAACAAAATAATAATAATAGTAATTCAATTTAATTAAATTAAATTAATAAGAATGTCAAATATTTGGTGGCTAATTTCCCGACCTTCATTCGGAAGCCACCTGTGACACCGTTTTTTAAATTGGTCTTTACTGTACTTTCGTCTAGTAGGACTTTTCTCATTGTATGTTCGCCAATCAAATTGAAGATTTTCAGAGATAGGATATACCCTTGTCTGACACCTTTCCATGCTTTGAAGGCATTCGAAAGCCTATCGTCAAACTTTACTTTTGAAGTGCCATCCATGTACAGACTCCGTATGAAGAATATAAGATGGTTTGGTATCACCATATCGTGCGTTACCTCAAACATCTACCACCTACCATCTACCGTCTACTTAATCAAATGCTTTGGCATAGTTAATGAAACAGAGAACCATTGGAATATTAAACTTTCTGCATTTCTGTATAAGTGGGCGTATATTGAAGATTTGCTCACGCGTGCCTCGTCCTTTTCGAAACCGCTTTGCTCCATCAAAATTTGTGGGTCTATGAAGCACTTCATCATCTTGTTAAGAATTCTGAGGAGAATCTTGCTTGCGTGAGAGATAAGCGAGATCGTAGAGTAATTCTCACATTTGAGAGTCGAGCCTTTCTTATGCAATGGGACCAAGGTCATCAGGTATAGGTCACAAGGAACATCAGGTAGAGGTCGCAAATTCACGAGACTTCGAGAAACCGCGAGGCTTCGAATTCACGACCAGACTGGAGGACGGAGAAATCCGGCCAAATCTGGTAGCGATGGCGGAAGGCTGCTCGCTTGGTCAACTTCCCAGGGCCACGTGCTAAAACGTTAGACTCTTACGGGCTATACGCGTAGTTAGACGGTGTATTGTGTTTTCCCTAATTCTCTGCATTCACCTAATGGTTGAAATAATTATATAATATCGTTATAACTTCCTGGGGAGGCAGCTGTGACCCTAGGGAGCTAATCGGACCTATTGCTGTTAGGCCACTAAGAAACATGCTTTTAGGGTCAGTCAATTTCACGGGTCAACACCCATCCGGCGGCCTCCACGCAGAAGTGCGAGCCCGGGTAGGACTCTGACCTGCGGGTCGTTTTCCCCTAGTAGTCAACCTTCGCTCCTGGACGGTTTGAGCATCGTGCTGCGGCAGCTAAATGATTGTGCATTCCGACCGACAGCCGGAGGGATTCTGGACACAGTAGGTACTGTCTTCTATAAAGCGGGGGTAGTTGTTAACCTTATGGCAACTGCTCTTGAAACAACCAATCGGCCACCCGATACCGGGTGATCAGCCGGGCAAAGTATGCCGTGGTCTGCGATAGATTTGGTAGACACCGTATCACCGCTACGTAAGGGAGAGGACGCGTGAGCAACCTCGAACTTCTAACCAGTCGGGAGAACGGAGTAATCTGGTTGCAGCAGAATGTAAGAGCGCGAGTGTCGGCCCGCTGTTTGGTTAACCTGGTTATTTCGCGGTAAGGCGTTGGTCTCTTACGGGCGAGTGGCGTAAGTAGACAGTGGACTGTTTCCGCCCCAAGTCTTTTACTCTCACCTCACCGGAGACAAAACGATCAAATATCGTTAAAACTTCCTGAGGTGACGGGATCGCCCGTTGTAGTTGACACCGCCAGTTGCCGCTAATTAATTCTCTGCTTTCACCCCATAGTTAAAATAATGTTCTAAAACTGCTACAAATTCTGGGGTGGCGGGTTCGCCCGTAGAAGTTGACAACTCTAAAGTGTCTCCCTGTCTACCCTACATAAATACTTATTTTAATATTTATTCCGTAGCGGCGATTGGGGAGGGGGTCTTAACGATTTTTTGCCACGTCTCGAGCATCCCTAGCCGATAATTGTTGATTTTTAAGGTCGTCTTTGATGTTATTTAGCCAGGTTTTCTTCGGTGCCAATCGCTGAATTCTCCATTCTGTCGGACGGTCTCGCCAAAGAAGTTTACGTGGCAAGCGATTATCGTTCATTCGGCAAACATGACCGAACCATCGGAGTCGACGTGTTTGTACTTCTTCTTCGATCGTTGTTACTAGATCGCATCTTTCTCTAATGGTCTCGTTTCGAATTCGGTCGCGGAGTGAGACACTGAGAATCTGCCTCAAGCATCGCATTTGGAGGACTTTATTTTAGCGAATATAACTGCGGTAATTATGGAAACTTTTCGTTTAAATGTACTTTTCATTTCATAATCCATCCTACTGTTTCCTGCCTAATTTTAAAGTACGTCCCTTTGATACAATTTATTAAGTCTCCATAAGAAGAAGTAAGAAAATCCAAAATAATGTATAAATAGCTAATTAGCATCCAAATTTAGGCTACGGCGTAGCATTTCCATTGCCCGAAGGAATATTCCGTCTCAGATTTCGCATCTCAACTTAATTTCGCGTGAAATTAAAAAGAGCTGCTATAAATCTCCCGGGATAACCGGCACGACTCAACATAATTAACTTTCGCGGGAATCCCGGAATAATATTATCATATAATCCCGAAATGCGACATTAATCTACACTTCGCCATCATTAAAGAACGTGAGAATAAGCGACGTATCTCACATTAGTTTAATCATTTATTATATAGCATACTCGTGATATACTAGGCTTCCTCTCCATCTCTCTCCATCTCCACCTCGAAAACTTTGCGAGAGTGTGTAATCCTACACAATGGCGCCCAAACGAGCTGAAATTTGGCATGCAGGCATCATTGGTCATGGCAAGAGTTGAAACGGTTAAGCCTAACCGAGAAACGAACAAGCTACAAAAAAAACGACATACGTTGTGATCATTAATAACGTCGAGCCGCCGTAGGCTATCCGAGAAACAAAACATATTGGAAAATAAAGCAATAGGTTTAAATCAAAAAACCATTAGGTAAAATTCAATAAAGCCAGGTAGTTTTAACGACAATGATCGTTCTGTCTCCCGTGTGGTGAGCATAGAATGGCCTCTCCACACGTTGGCGAATGCTCTTGTTACAGATTAGGTAACGTATAAGATGCGCATTTTCAAAGCAAAAAAGACAGCCAACGGACAGCTGTTAAAATTACGTCAAAATTAGAAGGGGTGCTCAGAGTGCGCAAGCGCGGCTCGCAGGCTGACAACCACAGCTCATATTTGGCACGGTGATGTTGGCATATCTGCTAAAGGAGTTTTCCATATATGTTTCCTAATAGTTGTTTACAGCCACTTGGGATACGAACGTTCGCCAACGTGTGGAGGCGGCAGAAGACTAAAGGTCCCCATTCATGGGCACTCCCTTTGGCAGCGCTCCACATCGGTGGACGACTTCCAAATTCTTGTCACACTCACGATCACTCCTCGGCTTGAAGCCACTCCAGATTTTCGTCAGATGTGCAACAACTATTATACAACAGAATTTTGTTATTCCTGTGATGTTTTGTTAATCGATAATCGATATCGACAACGAAGAGAAATGTTTGATAATGTCAGCTGCCGCTTGTACTATAATTAAAAACAAAAAACTAAAGCGTAAATAGACAAAAAGGAAGCTATTACAGCGTCAGAATTTCAAGACGAGTATGACATCATGATGAGTACTTTTTCAGACGCATGGTGATTCTCTGTACTTTTCAATCACCTCCAAAACAAACGCTTTTCCCGACATTACAAATACGGCAGGGCGTCCAACCATCACCACAGCTTTCGGCCGACTGAGCTCAAAATGGAGTGCGTTTTTGACACTTTTAGACAATCCACCATTCGGAGCGATGCCACACAATCCACGCAGTTTTTAACATTCAAGACAAGATAATGCACTAATTTGGAGTTATGGAGTGGAGCGCTGTTAAATGGAGTTTGGCCGCGGCAGCCAACCAAATACTACGAAATGTATGAAAACGCCATCGGCTGCGCTCACTTGGCCAAGCAGCTTAGGTGCGCGGTCGACGGCGTTTCCATACTTTTATGATATCTCATCCCTGAGCCCAGCCGCCGCAGACCGTCAAAGTCAACACCTTACGACGAGACACCGGTGAGGTGACCCAGCGGTCAGCCTCGCCTCTTGAGTACCATTTCTGGCAGGATATCTCTGGCGTTTGTAATTAACCATCAGGATACCTATGACCTACCGACTGGTTACGGGCTCGAGGCCGCTTACGCAGTCCCCTATCTGTCGTATTTTCAGCGGTGATTCAGTTTGAATCAATCACGCCATAATGAAATATCTTGCCCGACTCTGAGTTGGGGATCAGGTAGCCAACTGCAGTGCAAAATGGCGGGTCAACATCCACCCCCGATGCTTAGGAAACAGCATATTTCCATAGTCTCCCGACTCCAGTAATTAGTTAAAGTGCACAACTGATTGCCTGACACCGCACGTTGCGCAAACGTGAGACGGTGAGAGAGAGTCCATCCCGGGGTAGTCCCTCACTCGAGAGGGCTACTGAATAGGAGCTGAATCGTGAGTTGGGTCGACCCGAGAACACATTGCATCTTATGGCCCAAGCTACACGACACCGTTCGCTACCAAAATAAATACAGTAATGTCCATAGTTTATTAAATTAAATTCCAAATTTAAATTCATAGTGACAGCATATTAAAAAAAAAAATACGTGGGGCACTCGGGGACTGCCGCGGTAAAGCTATTGCATAGTATTTTTAACAACTTATGCAATTATAATTATTATTTTTTTTCTGATATCAGATAACTGCGCTCTATCGGAAAACGTTGAAATTATTCCGAATCATTTGCGGCTGCGAAAGCAAATTATTCGGAATAATTTAAACGTCTTCCGATAGAGCGCCGCGCACGAAATTTTTATTCAATAAAGCAATTAACAGGATTATTAAAAAAAATCGTAGATAAAAAGATAGATAATTAAATTATCTTTAAAATGGTAGGTACAGGTTTCATAATAATACGCCAGATAGTATTTGCGTAGTAGTCGTTTTTGTGTTCGGTTAGACCTAATTTCACAAATTAAATACACTATGTAATATAAACAAAATCTAAAATATTCAAAGCTAAGAATATTAGGAAAATGTTTTTGTTTAACATATATTTTTTTCGAATCGTACGCAGTACTCGTTTAGACGTAATTATCAGTTTAAAATCATTAATTTCCGTTAGAAATTTCTTCATTCGGTCGCCGCGCTGGCCTAGGCACGCGATAAAAGCTATGCAATAGCTAAAAACTCAACAATTACTACCACAATTATGCAGTCTAGATTAACCTGCGATTGACACAGGACTCTTCCCCAATGTACTCGATCGCCGTTTGCTTATCGGTCTAATTATAATGGGAAGCAAAAGTATATCGCAAAAGACCGAGTCAATGGCGGTATAACCATTCCCAACTGGGCAACCGGTTGAAGAGGTCTCAGCGGCCTAAGATCCTAAATAGACCTAAAATGTCTGTTGCAGAAGGCAACCGGACACCACTGCACTATATGTTCCTAGTGATTAGCAATAGAAAAGTCAAAATGGCCATGGCCCCGAGTACCCAGGGGTGCTAAGAATCCCCGGGTGGAAAACTGGACCGGGACGGCGCAAGACCGAAAAAAGTATTCAGAGCTAATGGCCAACCTCCAGTAATGAAGAGGCACTTCGAGAAGAAGAAGAACTGTACATAGTACCTATAGTACAGAGGTTTTCAACTGGTATGCCGCACGACAATGGTGCGCCGCGAGTATCCTACTGTCGTGGTACATGCAATGTGGTAAAGCTAACCTTTACCGATTAGCGAACATTGTTAATGGATAATTAGTAGAACTCAACCTATATAATAACTTTTATAATGAGTACAAAAACATATTGTACTATTTGTGGGCCACATATCCTTAAAGTACACAAAGGCTTAAAAAGGAGAAGAATGGGAAGGGAAATGAAAAAGAAATTTATTTAGAAGATTTCAAATGTTCTCTTAGTCTGTTTTTAAAACATTTTATGCTCGGCGCGGTCAGGAACGGAAACGCAACTTTTACATTTATGGACTTAGGTAATAAAACTTGGTACACAAAGTTGCTTTTCGTAAATGTGTTGTTTGAGCATATTAATAAATAAAATGAAAATATGCAGGGGCGAAATGAGAAAGTGCTGTCATCATGTAATGAAACGGAAGGATTTTTCGATAAATTAATTGTGTAGAAAAGCAAAATTAATCGTGACAACTTTTCCATTAACTATAGATTTAGACTGTAAAACGGTGTTTCTAAGGTTGTTCATAAAGACTCATAGTTATACATACACATATATAATAATATGTTCGTTTGGAATATAATACAGTTTTAGATACCATAAATTACCATAACTTAGCTATCGCCAGGTCTAATTTGCTGGATTTGCGACAATTATAAATTGTTAATTTTTAGTTTTTTAACTAACCTGTTAACCGGGGAAGTCCCTTTTTGACTAGGGGCCGTCCACATATTACGTTATCTCGTTTTAGGGATTTTCGACTCCCCCCCCCCCCCCCCCCACAAATGTTAACAGACGTAATAAACGGATTGGCCCCTTCCCCCACTCTCAAGATTACATAATCAACCGAATTTGCGGAAAATGTGAAGAATCGTGAACCCAGCGTTTGCAAAGTGTTTGAAGACGGTTAAGTGGAAATAAAACATTTTAGAATGCTTTTAAAAATGTATTTTTTTAATTCAAAGTACGTAATTACATAATCTCAAATTTTTTGGTTTATTTTAAGATCCCAATCTTCAAACCGCAGACATTTTGTTTTAAATAGAGTGCCCCGTGGACCGGCGGAAATACAAGTCGAGAAGAATTCACAAATGACGTCAGAGTTAGCAGCAGCCTTTAGTGTAAGTGGCAAAACAATCTTAATTCTTCTTCTTCATCATCAGCGTGCATTCGTCCACCGTTGGGCATACGCCTCTCCAATCACTCTCCATCCGGATCGGTTGTCCGTTTCCCTTATCCAGACAGGTCCAGGTTGTGGCAATCTGGTCGGGTTACTTAACCGCCGAATTACACTATATTCACTAAATTTATTATTTAATTATTTTTTATTGTTGAGAAAATTTCAAAATATATGTTGACACTTAGAATTTAAATTTCGAATTTTTAATTCTAATTCATAAATTTAATCTTAATTTATTTGCGATTAAGAAAGTAAATAAATCTCAATATGGGTACCGCATGAATTGAGTAATTCCCATCAGCAAACACGCAAAGAGCAAAGACGAACGCCGGAATTAGCGGAGAGGGAAAAAAATCCGACGAGGCAGTCAAACCGCCTTCAAATAATTCAATGATTGCTGCTCCCAAATTTTTCTTACCAAAGGAATTAATGAACTTTCTATAAAATAGCGAAGGTGCATCGATAGCAATGGTAGGTACATACTCCGATTGATTAAATATATTATTCCAAAAAAAAAAGTTTTCTATTTTCGATACAGAGCGGTAATTTCAGCGGCGATATTATTTCAATACAGACGACCGGAAAAACTAGTCGATAATGAAGAATTCACAAACCACATCAGAGTTATCAGCAGCCTTTGGTTAAAGTGATAAAACAAACTTCATTCTTTGGCATCAAACTGGGAAACTGATAAAACTCGAAAAGTGGGTACCGCATGAATTGAGTGAAGCCCATCAGCAAAAACGCAAGAAGCAAAGACGCTCGCCATATAATGCTGCGTACAGACTGACGAAAAGTAACGTGAAACGTAACATGAAATGGAAGAATTTGCCGTCCACATTAGTGCAATGTATCATGCAATGTAAGACATTTTGTAACAAATTCTCATAGTCTAGACGCCTCGCGCTCGAGAATTGTGCATTTCATGCGCACGTTTCGAGCATTTCAAGTAGCGCGCGGAGCGATCCGTGATTTGTCGGTTTTGAACGACCACAAATGGGCGCGCAGTGTGCTCAGAGCGCCAGTGTGGACAGGTTGTATTGAGACGCGCGCGAACACGAACTGAACCAGGTATCGATACAGCTACGGACGAATCGGGGAGTGAAAAAAAAGCATACAATTAATCGAGGCGTACAGAACACGTGAAATTTTATGGAATTCTGTTCTCGCGTTTTCAGCAGATCTACGTTCGCGCGCACCCCGGAAACAGATACGAGTATTTACATGTTCGGTTCGTGCGCGCGCTCCGTCCACACTGAAGAAATTCTCATTTCATGTTACATTACATGTTACCTTTCGTCAGTCTGTACGCAGCATTATAGAAGCTACGACTGGAAACTCCTTTTTAGGAAAAAACAATACGTGTGGCACTCGGGGACTGCCGCGGTAAAGCTATTGCATTGCATTTTTTAACAACTTACGCAATTATAATTATTTATTTATTTTATTTATTAAGCTATTGCATAGCTTTTATCGCGGGCCTGCCAGCGCGGCGACCGAATGAAGAAATTTCTTAACGAAAATTAATGATTTTAAACCGATAATTACGTCTAAAGGAGTACTGCTTACGATTCGAAAAAAATATATGTTAAACAAGAACATTTTCCTAATATTCTTAGCTTTGAATATTTTAGAATTTGTTTATATTACATAGTGTAATTAATTTGTGAAATTAGGTCCAACCGAACACAAAAACGACTACTACGCAAATACTATCTGGCGTATTATTATGAAACCTGCACCATTTTAACGATAATTTAATTATCTATCTTTTTATCTACGATTTTTTTCGAATAATCCGTTTTTTTTGCTTTTTCGAATAAAAAATTCGTGCGCGGCGCTCTATCGGAAGACGTTTAAATTATTCCGAATCATTTGCTTCCGCAGCCGCAAATCATTCGGAATAATTTCAACGTTTTCCGATAGAGCGCAGTTATCTGATATCAGAAAAAATAAAATAAATAAATAATTATAATTGCATGAGTTGTTAAAAATGCTATGCAATAGCTTTACCGCGGCAGTCCCCGAGTGCCACACGTATTTTTAATTTTTTCTGATATCAGATAACTGCGCTCTATTGGAAAACGTTGAAATTATTATCGGAAAACGTTGAATAATGTAAACGTCTTCCGATAGAGCGCTGCGCACGAATTTTCTATTCGATAAAG
Source organism: Micropterix aruncella (assembly GCA_944548615.1). Lineage (NCBI taxonomy): Eukaryota > Metazoa > Arthropoda > Insecta > Lepidoptera > Micropterigidae > Micropterix > Micropterix aruncella. The sequence continues at coordinate 8,541,944 of OX155975.1, forward strand.
CAAAAAAACCGGATATTATTCGAAAAAACTACTATTCGAAAAAAATCGTAGATAAAAAGATAGATAATTAAATTATCTTTAAAATGGTGCAGGTTTCATAATAATACGCCAGATAGTATTTGCGTAGTAGTCGTTTTTGTGTTCGGTTAGACCTAATTTCACCAATTAATTACGCTATGTAATATAAACAAAATCTAAAATATTCAATGCTAAGAATATTAGGAAAATGTTCTTGTTTAACATATATTTTTTTCGAATCGTAATCAGTACTCGTTAAGACGTAATTATCTGTTTAAAATCATTAATATTCGTTAAGAAATTTCTTCATTCGGTCGCCCGCGCTGGCCTAAGGCCCGCGATAAAAGCTATGCAATAGCTTAAAAAAATCAATTCCGATGAGGCAGACAAAACTGATTTCCAAGAATTAATTGATTCTCGCTCCCAGATCTTATTTAGCAAAGGATTCATTAGAACTTCCTATAAAATGGCAAAAGTACATCGATAATACTGGTACATACTTTGGTTGATTAAATACGAGTATATTATTTCCATAAAAAAACCTTTTTCTTTTTCGATATAGAACAGCAATTTTATATGTATTACCTAATATTATCTAATAAATTATTATAATACCTCCTCTTTTCTCTATTCATTAACTCAGTTACCAACTAATCATCTTATCATCACATTAACTCACATCAACTTATCATCACATTAACTCAGTTATAAAATATCACCTCTATGCCGACGACGCCCAAATATAATCTCACAACAATTGCTTTTGTAAATGAAGATATATCGATGATATAGGAGTGGTCCAAAGCATTAGGACTATTCTTAAATCCTCTCAAAATGCAGGCCATTATTATCGGTAGCAGTTACCCCACCATATAAATGAAGTCCTAAAGATCTGCATCCGTGCGGATGAGGTGCCTTTCAGTTTCGAGGTTAAAAACCTCGTTGTCCATATGGCCAACGAGCCAACCTCTCATGTCGGCCCCATATTCGAGAAATGCGACGCAAACTCTTCGGTCGATTTCACTCGCTGGATAGGCTGAAAAATATCCTCCCGAAGGAGAGCAAGATTACGATTTGTCAGTCTGCTCTCCTCCCCCTTCTGGATTATGTAAATGTCGAATTTCTCGACCTCACAGAGGAAATATCCACCAAAGTTGAGCGCCTCCAAAATGTTTGCATTCGTTATATCCATAAGCACAGAAAATTTGACCACATCACAGAGTTCAGGGAGAATCTTCACTGGCTGTCGACCCGGGAGAAAAGAGACATGCGAGTTCTTTGTATGCTTTTCAAGATCTTGGATGTCGTCGCGCCTAATTATCTTACCGGCAGATTTACTGCACTATCGGCTCATGGAAGCCCTCTGAGATCAAAAGACAACCTGATACTCTATATCCCTAGTCACCGCACGGACTTCTTCTCATTCTCTTTCCCCGTGCATGGAGCCCGTCTTTGGAATGCTTTGCCGAAAAATGTGACAACCGCGCCAAGCATAACAAGTTTTAAAAACAGACTCAGAGAGCATTTGAAATCTTCCAGATATATTTCCCTTTCCCCTCCCATTCCCCTCCTTTTTTAAACTTTAGCGCCCTTATAGGTGTTAGATTATTTTAATGTTGCGCATCTTGTGCCCACAAAGAGTTAAGTATATATTTCTTTCTATAATCTTTTATTTTATTTGTCATACTCTTTATATAGGTTAAGTTATATAGTCTACTCGCAAATAATGTTCATACAATAGTATAGGTTAGCTCTAAAATATTTCCTGCAGGCAATAAGCTCGCCTTTTCCTAAGAATATAGCGTTGTATTATTATTATTATTATACATAGGTGTAACCAAATATTATCGCAGTTCCTTGGAAATCACAGTTAAATTTATTTTTTTTAAATTTAACACATTATTAAATCTTTTCTTCTTCCTTTATTCAATGTAATTTTAATTTACTTCCTTATTTCAAATCGAAAAATTGCTATCTGTTAACCTTACATGGAGTTGAGTCCAAAGTAGTTTCGCTCTGAAAGTAGAAATTTATCCAAGACATAAACCACTACCGTAACTGAAAAATAACAATTTCAGCCGTAAGATGGCGAGAGTAAAAAATACCTACTAACAAGATATTCAACCCTTCGGCCACAGGAGCAAATATTTACTCATGTGCTTCGGCTACGTAACAACCAAATTTGGTTTTACATCAGAACACCGTTGACTACGTAACGATCAATATTAGCGGCTTGCTCTCGGAGCGCACAGTAATATTATTTTATAATTCGAACGCATCCTAAATTCCATACCAAATATCTCATTATTACCATAGATACATAGACGGCCGCTAAAATAATTTCCCCCGTCATTTCGCGGATATTTCTGGTAAAATTCCATTGTCAAACATCATCATTTCTTTTTTTCGAGAAATCATCAAAATTTTTATTGCTTTTTGAGAGCTAATATCTAAGTAATTTTGTACGTAAATAAGCAAAACGAAATATTAACTTTGATAGAGAATCTAATCAAGATCACGATAGTTCTTACAATTTCTAAATAGGATTCCGTATTTTTCCGTAAGACAAGTACAAGTTAGAAATGCTGAGTTTTTTTTTACTTTTCCTAATTTCTCATATTTATTCATAATTTTTTAATTGTTTTACAAAATGAGACTTCAATATTCTATATACGAAATTTCAATGCGATCATTACACAGTTATTTTTTTATGATCGATATAGTAGTTCCATAGTTATAGTACTTTTTGTCGAGCGCGGCGATATTGCAAGAAATTCCAATAAATTGCGGCGGTCTGCCATGAAATTATGCCGCTACTCGAAGGGTTAACATTGACATTAAAATTTATTTTTTTTCCTTTTACCTCATGTTGGAGAATAATCGATAATATTTTTTAAAATTCCTGTATTTGAAGTAATTTAGATATTATCCATTTTTACACGACTGCCAAAAGGAGTGGTATGTGTTCAGGATTCATCTGTGTATGTTTTCCGTTTTTTTATTCCACCATAACTTCTAAACGCTTGAACCGATTTAGAAGTGTGTCATATTATTAGAATAGTGTTGTCCTCCCGAGTGTCATAGGGTAAGTGCCGCGACCACTTGCTCTCATATAAGGAGAAAGCAGCGTCTTTAATATAAATCGCGTGTTACGCTGTGTATGTTGACTTTCATCATTTGACAGATTATTTTTTTTTCGTTCTTTCTCTTCGCTGCCATCAGGAATATATCCGGTAGGCCTAGTAACAAAGATAAATATTTAAAATATTAATTTAGCAAAATAAGTTGTACAAAGTTTTCCACATAAAATTACCTATTTTTTAATAACCGTTTTTGGTTCTTACGAATTTATTCCAATTCAAAATTTTAGAAAATTATAAAACTACGCAAATGTACTCGGAAAAATAAGGTATGTATTAATGATGAATCCCTAAGTTATTATTCCACTATAACTTCTAAACGCTTGAACCGATTTAGAGGTGTGTGATAATGATAGAATCGTTATTTATTTTTATTTATTTTATTTATTTATTTATCCTATTTTTTATAGTTACATAAAAAAGATTGCGTTCATTTTTTTAACACAGTTTTAAAAGAATACATATGATGAAAATCGCGAAAGGGCAATAACTTGTCAGGATTACATCACCCCACTAGGTATACGCCTGTGTTGGGGTGATGGATACAAATTTCTGTGGTATTATTTGCTGAGCCTGTACGCCTTGCCTGCTGTCCTTCTTCCGTCTCATAAAAAAAAATACGTAATTAAATTTAGCATAATATAATATAAATAATATAATATAACATATTACAATCATATGTTAGTATCATATGTTATAACATATAAAATAATGTATCATATTTATATATAATATAGTATAACATAATAAAATATAACATATTATAATCTGTATATCTGTATATCCATAATTTACATCTATATATCCTATAATTTCTGGATATGTCATATATCCTATATCCCGTTATGTCATCCCAAAAATCAAAGGGTACCAAACGTCACGAAATACTTGTCTAAATGTCGAAATGTTAATAAATTAAAACAAATATATCGTGTTTAGTGTCAAATGAATGGTCTGATTGAGTACATCTCAGAAATATAAATCTATCTACATGGATAAATACCGGGAGCCAACCCTGGTTGCAGCAGTCATGTCATGGTGAAAAGGGATATAAAAATTTAAAAAACAAATTTCGTGTCTGTGCTGTTGACTGTAGAGGACTTCCCTTGTTAAAATCCAACCTTGGCTGCCGCAGTAGTGTCTTGGTGAAACTTAGAACGGGCAGTCGTAATTGATTACATATACAAAATTTCGTTTCTGTGATATTGACCGTTGAGGAGTCCCCTCGTCAGGAGCCAACCCTGGGTGCAGCAGCTCTGTCGCGGTAAAACTTAGAACGGGCTATCATAATGGAATGCGTATACAAAATTTCGATTCCGTGCTGTTGACCGTTGAGGAGTCGCCTCTCCGGGAGCCAACCCTGGGTCCAGCAGCAATGTCATGCTTTAGGATGGGGTATCATATTAGAATGCGTATACAAAATTGTGGGTATGTGCTATTGACCATGGAAAAGTAGCCTCATCGAGAGCTGATCTTGGTTGTAGAAACAGGGCATGCTCACCATCAAAATGATGACTCATAGGTTAAGAAGAAGTGGTTCTAATTCAACTCGCAAGATTTGACCTAAACAAACATACATACTAACTAATATACATTGCACAGTAAACTTGTAAAAAGAAGAAGTAAACGTTGATATGAAACTCAACGTGCAGCGCATAAACACGTACATTCTACGGCAACAGTGGTCGTTGAATAATTCCATTATACAAAGTATCTCCCTATTAGAAAATGGAAAAAATTAATTCTTAATGGTAAAAGAAGTGGCCACTCTCCTCATACCACCGTATTCTCCTAGTCTGGGAGCCCAACACAGCTTCTTCTTCTTCTTTAGGTACTTTGTCCGATATCGGCCGTAATCGACCATGACTACGTATCTGACTCCCTGGCCTACAATATCTGATTCTGATTCAGTTTTATTTTATGTCTATGAATTAAGCCTGCGCCGAACATAATTCACGGGCGCTAAATAGGTACTTAACGCAGCACACCGGTTGGCGCCAATTGGCGCGACAATGTTTCGCGCCGAATATCGTCGCTTAAACAAAAGTACCTACCGTGTAAGTCAAAATTAGATATTTTTCAGGAGAAGCATAAAACTGATTCAGTTTTAACTATTTCGTCTTATTATATTTATATTTAACTATATCACAGTAATTGAGATAAACGATGTCATAATTATTTGAATACAGCTCTCTGATTGTGCATTTTCAACGCGGTTACGAGCTCAGGGGCCGTCCACATATTACGTAATCTGCTTTTGGGATTTTCTACCCCCCCCCCCCTCCCACATGTTAACAGACGTAATCAGCGGCCTTACCCCCCCTCCCCATAAGAATATTAGTAACTCCCCCCCCCCCCCCCCCCTATAGACACGTTATATTTTTTTGTAAAGAGTGATTAGCATTGTAACAACAAGTTACATTGTTACATTGTACATAGTAACAACAAGTAAATATATTAAAAAGAATAAAAAACACGACTGCTGTTACAGAAATGAACTATGGTTTACGGTTTTTTTATGAAATGTCTGTGGTTCTTGAGTATGATACGACCAAATCTGGTTCTGAAACAATTATCCGTTGAGTATGATACGACCAGATCTGGTTCCGCGTTTTTTTCACTTCTTTGACATTCTCATATTTATTCATAATTATCTAATTGTTTTACAAAATGATATTTCAATATTCTATATTCGAAATTTCAATGCAATCATTGTGCAGTTGTTCTTTTTATGATTGGTGTAGTAGTTTCGTAGTTATTTATTTTTATTTTATTTATTTATTTTTGTTTATTCAATTATTACTAATCAACATAACAGTAAAACCAATGCATTGAAAAGTAAAATTAATAAAGATATTACCATAACTATACAAATAGAATGATACGTATAATACTAGCTATCATGTAAAAATAAATAATTAATAGCTTGCAATTTAAACAAGTGAGGGTTGGCGGTAAAAATATCGAAATCTGGTGCCATCGAGTGAATTTCATTTAAGCGCCGCAAAGCACGCGCCAACAAGTTCCACCTCGTAAGGTTAGTGCGCGAGAACGGCTCCGCGAAAAGATGGTGCGATCGAGTACGGAGATAATTATTTGGTATGAATAGATCCACCTTTGCTAGTAAGCTAGGGTTATCAGTTTTACCACGAATTAGATTGAAAACATAGGACATGGTCAGCATTTCTCTTCTGAGACAGAGAGAATTATAGCCAACCATGCCTGTGATAAATGCAGTCGGATACAAAAATGGATAATATCCGTACTGCTTGAAGTACAGAAATCTCAAAAAACACTTCTGTACCTTTTCCAGCATGAGGGTATAAGTATCTTCATGTGGATTCCAAATAGGTGCATTCGTTTCCATGCGACTTCTAACAATCGAGTTGTACAACGTGCGCATAACCCGAATATTATTGAAGTGTTTGGATTGCCGTATTACAAACCCTAGAAGCTTGAAAGAAGTTGTAGATAGTTGTCTAATATGTTCCTTGAAGTTTAACTTGGGGTCGAAAAAAACTCCCAAGTCCTTGACTTCAGTAACTCTGGGAAGCACACATCCAGCGATGGAGTAATCATACATCAGATGATCAGGCGACCTTGTGTATGTCATCACTGCACATTTGTTAATATTGAAGTGAAGGTTACGAGCTTGGCTCCATGCATAAACTGCATCAATATCACGCTGGAAGAGCTCGCAGGCCTCAGCACTTCCAGTTGATAAAAACAATTTGACGTCATCAGCAAACATTAGACAACGTGCAGATGTGACTACTTTACTCAGATTATTAACAAATAAGTTGAATAACAAAGGCCCTAAGTTTGATCCTTGGCTAACCCCCGATTGAGTGTTGTATAGTTTGGATTCAAAATTGCCAAATTTAACGAATTGCTGGCGGCCCCCCAAGTAATCTGCGAAAAGTTTCAACAGTTTACTCGAGAATCCAGCAGCAGCCAGTTCTCGGAGTAACGCATCGTTGTCGACTCTGTCAAAGGCCTTCTTGAAATCCAAATACACGACATCCACTTGTCCCCTTGAGGTGCTATCCAACTCATCAGTAACATAATCTGTAAAAAAGGATAGGTTGGTAGTTGTGGAACGATTAGGACGGAACCCGTGTTGGGCATCCGATAGTGTACCGCATAGTTGGGTATAAATTTCTCGGTGAAGAATCGTCTCGAAAAGCTTAGGAAAGGCTGATAACACTGCAATCGGCCTGTAATTATCAACCTGCACCTTATCGCCACTTTTTGGTATTGGAGCTACTCTAGATATCTTCCACTTATAGGGGTATACTGCAGATTCCAACGATCTGTTAAATATATACATCAGGGGTTGTATAAAAGACTCACAACATGCTTTAATAACATAAGGAGGAACTCCATCAGGTCCAATAGTGCGGACTGATTTCAGCTTGCGCATTGCAAACCGAATATCATCTTTAGTGATACTGTGGACGTTGACGCATGAAGAATTTGCGTCACTCGACATAATAGTCGCTTCAGCGGCGACAGCGTCTAAGGCCGGTATGTTCGGTAGAAACACTGATGAGAAGTAATTCGCAAAAACATCAGCGGCTGCAGCACCCGAATATGTAGCCTCATTATAGACCACATTCAGGGGTACCCCACCAGCAGTTCGCTGACTACGAACATATTCCCAAAAGCGTGAACTATCTTCTCGGATAGTCGTCTCAATATTGTGCATATACAAATTGAAAGAGTCTTTTATTTTATGCTTAACTCTACACCGTAAAGTTTCGAAAAGCTCCCTGTGAAACTGAGAACCGGTCCGCTTCCAGCACTTGTGATGATACGACTTCGATTGAATATCACGGATAATGTCGCCATTAAACCATTTAGGATAAATATACCTATTGGTCAATGCAGTCCGTTTTTTGCTTGGAATGCAGCTATCGAAACAATTGTAGATGACACTATAGAGATAATCAACGCAATCGTTAGCGTTACTTAAATCGTAGAGTAATTTCCAATCAAAATTTTCAAAAAAAGTGTACAACTGAGTAAAATTACAATTTTTAAAGTTCCATTCATTCCGGAATAGACAATTACCACTAGTAGGGCTATACTTTTGATTGTCGCTCGGCTGAATATGCGTACGCGCTGGGCGCAGTACAATGCTCACATCAATCGGCGGATGATAGCCGTCAGCTCGCACCAACTCTATCGAGGCTTCGGATACCGTAACGGTATCAGGTTGGAAATTCGAGAGCACCAGATCTAGACATCGATTATTAGAATTTAAAATATTATTATGTTGCTTAAAGTTACATAAAGATAAAAAGTAATCAAAATATTTATTTACATGTTGCGACGCAGAAAACAGATTAAAATCGCCAATAATACAAATATTTTTTAACCTATCTGCAACAAAAAGTTCTTCTACTTTATTTAAAAAAGACATGTATACTTCATCAGCGGTTTTAGGGGAAAAGTAAACTACAAAAAAGAATACAGGTACATTTCTATATATAACTTTCACACACAATACTTCACCATCAGTTTCATAGCTAGGTATGCGATACGATAAGATGGAGTTCCTCACGGCGAGGAATACCCCGCCTGCAAAAGTTTGTCTATCTTTACGATAAAGAGTAAAATTTGCAGTCGAGCAAACCTCCGCATCGGTTACAGAATCGTCTAGCCATGACTCGGTTACAATAATTATATCACTATCAATTAAATGTGCGTTTTCAGAAAATTGGCGCAACTTAGTTTTCAGACCCCGCACATTTTGATAGGATATATTCATGTCACTAGTGTTGCACGGAAAGACGTTTCTTTTTCGTATAGGCAGTGCGTTTTCCACTCCGAAAGGACCACTCATTAAACATCGCACTTGCAGGCCAAAAAGTGGGATCCATATATGTGGTGAAAAGAGATTCTGGAACACCCACGATAAACGAATTGTAGTTACCTTTCGCTTTTATCACTTTTTTTACTGTGAATGGTGACACAGAATCCCTTTTCTTTAGGTAATTTAATATGTTATCCGTGGTAACATCAGCAGAAACCGACCACACGTGAATGAATTTGCGGGTAACCGGCTCCACTGTACGCAAATCTTCATCGGCAGCACCGGTCCCGCGTATAATTTCCCTCCAACCCCGGCGAGGTTGAGCTGATCGGCGATGGGTAACAGTGACGAAACCTTCATCGTCGATGCTAGGGTGCGAGGTCCTAGTGACATCATTGGCAGCGGCAGAACTGACGCCAGCGGCTGCTAAACTACTTCCCACTGCAGGCGGCGATCGCTGGCAGTTCAAGTTTGCGCTCGAAGTCGGCGAATTTGATGCTGCGGCGCACGCGGCAAAGTTTTTGTAGGGTGGCGCAGCGCTTTCTAATTTGCCACATTCAGCTGGTACCAGGTCGGCATCCACGCCAGCATCGATGGACACTGCGACAGGGCCACGGCGTAGATACGGTCGATTGCGAAACTTAGCCGGTTCTGGTAGTGCCGGGGTAGCAGGTTGAAATTTTCTGCTAAAATTTTCGTTGCTGCGAGGTCTACGGTGTCGGACCGTCACAAAGCCATCATCCCGTTCCTGCGCTATGGTTTGGACGTCCGGAACTGTTACGTTATTAGAGGTAAGCGCCACTGGAGACGTCGCGGCCGTTGTCTTGGCGGTGGTTGCGACGGCTACTGCGGTAGACATCACGGACGGCGAGGCGATCGACGCATACGTAATGAGCGGGATGGAAGCCCCGTTTGAGTTGGTGGCGTGCGATGCGGCAAGATTAGTAACTGCAGTTTCAGCGACCGTCCTTGTTACGGCTTCTAAGGTGTTATTATTATTGGCCGCCGTGACTATATTCGTCGCGGGACCTTTCGCCGATTTCGCAGCCGCTAGCCGCGTTTGCTTAGCGACGGGGGTGGGTCCGGTAACGGCGGGTGCGGTGGTGCGGGGAACAGCGGCCGCCAAGGCGGACGCTCTGCCGAGATGCAGCAACGATGCGCCAGAGGTACCCGGTGGGAGGGTTGACGAAGTTATGGTCAACACATGTTGTGTCAACGCGTCCACTTTAGCGTTGAGCTCTGCTATGACTTCCATGTGTTTCACGCCTTGAGCAAATAGTTGACTCACCATTTTTTTCAGGTCACCCGCATCCTCTCCGTTTATCTTTACGACCTGCGCCATTGTAGCCACCACACTGTCCACGTAAAAAATACCCGAAATTGCAACACGTGACGCGTCCGGCCCCTCGGACGGTCCGACTAAATGTTAATATCACTTGATTGCGAATATATAAACACTCAATATGACTTCTTTCACACTTTTATCATGTTATTCGTGTTAAAAACTAAATTATTGCGAGACGGTTTTTTATTCACATTATGTCAGTTTTAATTCAAAATTAGTTATAGTACTTTAAGGTCGATGTCGCCGAAAATCCTGCAAAAGAGACAGATGCATCCATGAAAATACCCATTTACTCCAAGGGTTAAGTTGAATCTATACAGATACATGTATATTTTCGAAATGTACTCAATCAGATCTTTCATTTGACACTAAATACGATATATTTCTTTTAATATATTGACATTCGAACATTTACACAACTACTTCCTTGATATTAGGACAGGTATAGTACTCTATGACACTCGCGAAGACATAACGATTCAAACAATGCCACACACTTCTAAATCGGCTCAAGCGTTTAGAAGTTATAGTGGAATAAAGAAACGAGAAACATATGTGACGGAAGGTCGAGTCTCACTGACTCCATGATATTCGTTGTGAGAGCCGGGTGTCAACAAGTCCTTTTACTCCGTATTAAGATGCAATTTATGTTATCAGAAGGTTTTATTTATTATTGGTATATCGATTTAACAATTTATCTACGGTGATTTGAATGTTATGCCGTATCGTACTATAGTGCCAGTATAACGTACCCGAATATTTATCGCAGCGCGCGGCGAGGAAGGAAAGGTTACCTTTTGTATCAGAAATTCTGTGTCTCCTCTATACTTGCTCGGGTCTGCAGGAGTGACAGACCTCAGCTTACTCAACTCGATAAGGAGGGAAGGATGAGGTGGTAGCACTGGCTAATGCATTGACCGGCTCACGAAGAGTCGTAGCTACAGAAGCACTCACTAGGAGATGATCACTCGAGGAATGATAATTGATTGGTCAAATGTACTGGTTTATATACCCTGATACATGACGCAATATTGAAAGGAGTGATGAAATAAGTGTGGTAATCCGATTGGTTTGGAGAAATTGGCGTGACTCACCGCCTGTGACTGCATTAATTACCGAAATTCGATGGAATTTAATAGCGGTGCACGTGCAGAATCGATTGTATTTGCGGTTATGAATTTCTACAGAATTCATTGGTTAGTCATGCTTTTGTTGACTGTATGTAGGTTCTGAAGTCCCTACACATATATACACACATAGTAACCTTGACTAGTAGACTTACAATTCATAAAGTATCATTATTTTATTTTGTTTTCATGGCATAGATTAATATATTTATTTCCTCATTAAAACACGTCCTTTTAGTTTATTACACGACTGCCCCAAAGGAGTGTTATGTGTTTAGAATTGGTCTACGTATGTTTTCCGTTTCTTTATTCCACCATAACTTCTAAACGCTTTAACCGATTTAGAAGTGTGTCGTATTGTTAGAATAGATCTGTCTTCCCATGGGTCATACGTTACGTGAACCCTTGCTCTCATAAAAGGAGAAAGCAGTGCGGCGTCTTTAATATAAATCGTCTTTAATACAAATCGCCCGCGCTGCGTGTTGACATTCATCATTTGTCAGTATAGTTTTAATTTTCGGTATTCATCTTCGCGGACGTCAGGAATAGATCCGGTAGGCCTAGTAACGAAGATAAATATTTGAAATAATAATTTAGCAAAATAAATTATACAAGTTGTTTAATTATTACACTCCACAAAATATTCTTCTTCTTCTTCATCATCAGCGCGCATTCGCCCACCGTTGGGCATACGCCTCTCCAATCACTCTCCATCCGGATCGGTTGTTCGTTTCCCTCATCCAGACAGGTCCAGCTGTCTCCTTGATGTCATAAGGTTGTACTGTTCATCATGATTTGGAGGTATTTACCCCGATACCCGCCACGTCGGCCACACGTCTTGGCGAGCTCCACACTTTCAGGAAACTATTTCCATTTCCTAGGCTTGTGGCAACCTGGTCGGGTTACTTAACCGCCGAATTACACTATATTCACTAAATTTATTATTTAATTATTATTTATTGTTAGAAAATTTCAAAATATATGTTGACACTATAGGACAAATATATGTTGACACTTAGAAAGTAAATTTCGAATCTTATATTACCGATTTATATATCACAAAATATTACCGATTTTTAAATAACCGTTTTTGGTTCTTAGAATTTATTCCAACCCAACATTTTTTTTAAATTATAAAACTTTAAATTGTACTAGAAAAAATCCGGTATTTCCGAAGGTCGGAGAAATCGGGCCAATTCTGGTAGTAAGGGCGTGGGGTTGGCCCGCTGATTTTCACTTTTCAGTGACTCGCGGTAACGTTTCGGCTTCTTATGTCTCTGTGCAATTACTTTACGGCTGAATAAACGATCGACACAGTTATAACAGCCTGAGGTTTCGGGTTAGTCCGTTGCAGACGACAGCTCCAAAGTCTTCAGAGCTGGCTTCTGGTTGGCTTGTGGCGGAACTGGTTGTGTCTCCGTCAAAAGTCACTACGATACTCTCGAGGGTGAGAAGATGGCAATAGCCATTGTAAAATTCTGAGGTGATTGACAGTATTCAACTGCCAACCTATGACGTCATAACAGAACATCAACATTACACAATGTTCACTCGGTCACAGCATGTTTTATTGTACAAATGACATAACTATTGTATAGGGTGGCGAAATGACCCCCTTCTCCCCATTCTACATTTTCCAGCGCATGCGCTTCAGGATGTTTAGTATTGCTAGGCAACGGGAGACGCCGAAAGAATAAACCTTCTCCGGCTGATCAGTTCAAACTCAAACTCGAGCAGTTGGCGATGAGCCTTCGCGTCAAACAGACGTCTGTCTTCCTTGCGTAACCGCGAATTATAAAAAAGAAAAGATCGCGAATGTGACAAATTTGTCATATGTATTATCAAAGAAATATAGATTTAAAAGTAAATACTGATTGTGAAGTGATAACAAAAATGAATATCATACTCGATTTGTCTAATATTAAATGAAAACTTTATTTACACAGGAAATACGCATTCCAAAAATCTTTTAAAAACCAGCACACTGATGACGAAAGGCTGCATAATCAATCATAGTTGTTATATCGAAAAAAACTGTTACATTTGCATTTCAAAATGTAATAATCTTGAATTCAAAGAGCATAAGGAGAATCAAAAATTTAGTCGAAGAATAGATGTTTTATATCAAACTAATTCATTTAATCGAAACATTATGAGGGGCCTTACAAAGTGGTTGACCATATTAATAGGGCACTTCATTTAGAGTCAAAATTAATGAATTTTTAAAAGGTCTTATAGGTAATTGTCATCATGATTATGGAAAACGTACCTTACTATAATTATTCTCTTCGTGACGACAAAAAGTGTAACTTCGAAGAAAAACTGCTATTTTCCATGACTATGATGGCATAAATAATTTGTTATTGAATTTTGGGTCAAAATACCATAATTCTACAAGTTTATAAACTTAATTAATAATGTAGTTAAGGAGAATAAAGATTTTTAAATTTTCAATTTTGTACTGAGAATCCCTAAATTAATATATCTAACTAAACCCAAAATATGTGTTGGACGTTGTCTCGTATTAATTTTGTTTCTATGAATTGCTTAGAAAACAATCTTTTGATGATCATAACGATATAAGTCGAATGTGGTGTATTATAAAAAGACCTCGTAACATTTGAAAAACACATAAAAACAAAATATGTTAAAAAGACTATCACTTCTCCGATCTTGATATTTATTTACATACTGCAAAAGTAATAGTAATACATAACCCGATTCCTTATTAATTTGCCGTTTTTTAAATATTTTTGAAAGCGTGTTTTCTGTGTAAACAACTCTCCTATTACTCAATTGCGAGGAAAGATTTCAATTTTTTTAATCTCAATTCCCTGACAATACAGATGTTTGGATACGCGTTAAAGTTCTATTAGGTATTAGATAAGTGCAAAAACCTAAATTGTGATTCAACATGCGAGCGATAAGGTTTTTCATAATACCAATTATATTTTTAACAACGATTAATGGTGAGTGTTTTTTTATTCTTCACATAAGGGTGACTTGTATATTGGAAATTTAATTAAATATTTATTATTAATAATTTGGTTTTTCAAAACTGTTTTTCTGTGGTAATGTTATACAGAATAAGATTATTTCAGTATCTCAGTATCAAAGGTGGATATCTGTCATTTCCTTGAATTAAAAGAAATAGATTTTTTGTGTGAAGTACGTTTTGATATTTTAGTGGTTTGTTTTCTGTATATCGTTTGACCCTTCGAGTAGCGGCATAATTTCGGCAATTTATTGGATTTTCTTGCAATATCGCCGCGCTCAACAAAAAGTACTATAACTATGGATCTACTGTAGAAATCATTAAAAAATTAACTGTGCAATAATTGCATTAAAATTGTGTATATATAATATTGAAATTTTTATAAAACAATTAGATAATTATGAATAAATATGAGAAAATCGAAAAAGTGAAAAAAAATCGCCATTTCTAACTTGTACTCGTCTTACGGAAAAATACGGAACCCTATTTAAAAATTGTAAATACTATCGTGATCTCTATTAGACTTTCTAACAAAAATAATATTTTGTTTTGCTTATCTACATACAAAAATATTTAGATATTAGCTCATAAAAACGAATAAAAAATTTGATGGTTTCAGAAAATCAGAAATATCCGCGAAATGACGCGCGAAATTATTCTAGCGGCCGTCTATGTATCTATGGTAATAATGAGATATTTGGTATGGATTTTAGGATGCGTTCGAATTAGAAAATAATATTACTGTGCGCTCCGGGAGCAAGCCGCCAGTATTGGTCGTTACGTAGTCAACGGTGTAATGGTGTGCAACCAATTTTGGTCGTGACGTAGCCGGAGGGTTAATACTCAAAAAATATATTCTGAGATAACCAAAATGAATTTCTTGTGAAATTATATTTTAAAAATCCAGACACATGCATAAATACATAGTTTGAAACCAAACTCTTTGAAAATATTTCCATCGTTAAAACGAACACCGAATTGTAATGTCGAAAAAATTGTGCTGCTGTCCGGTTTTAATTTTATATTACAATTCACTTCTAACTCAATTTTGACCTGGGTGGCAGATGTCCGTCTTTAATATTGATATATTTTTTATCAACAAAGAAATCGTTTTGGATTGATGGCATATTATAATATAAAACAAATAAAATGCACAATTGTTCCAAGGTACAACGACGGTCGTAGAGCTAAAACATGGTTTATTATACCTTAAATATAAATAAATGTGGACGAAAATTTGAAACAATATGTTTGTACGAAATATTTTTTAAGAATTTAAAACGATATTTATCGGAAGTTGAAAAAATGTCAGAAATTAAAAATATATCTAAAGACTTGTTCACAGCTTACATAATCTCTTTTATAGCTTCTACGATAATTGGACCGATTTTATTCATTTTACACAAAATTAGATCATTTATGTAAAAAGAGAAACCCTGTTTTCGAGCAAAATATAGAATTCGAGTTCGCAACTTAAAAAAAGATTTACACATTTTGAGACAATCAAAAAAAAATATTTCTTGAAAATGTATGTTAATATTGCGGACCGCAGCACGCAACAAAAGGCGACGCACGACTACTGATATACGATAACCACCTGGAATATAGAAGTACGATAATCAACCTAAAACGAATGTACGATAATCTTGTACCGAACTTGCAATAAACACGATTTATATTATCAACGTAATCACTAGTTTTTCTACGACGAAACAAGCCCTGTGTCACTTTCCACATCTTCAGCGGGTTTCAAATATAAAATATTATAATCCAAATATCGAATACGTCATAACTCCATAATTATTAACGCTAGCATGGAAAATTAAAGTATATTACTATAAGATTAAGTGGATTTGTAATACCCGCTAGGCACTTAACATCCCTTGCGGGATATGTATGGCGGCCGCCTCAAATCCGAAACATCCCATACGGGATATCGCGCTCGCCGCTGCGAAAAATGCAATTTACGATTCGAATCGTCGTACTTTAATGCTTTCTGACCGCGGGACGACATGGCCAAATAATCTTTCATTCGCCGGCCAACGACGATAACATCGACCGCCGAATTAAAAACTCAGCATTAGACGTCAAAACAGCAGTGTCGATCGGCCCCCCCGCGGCGGCGTATAGGTTCCGCGAAGTGTTTGTTTTGTGAATTGTTTTGTGGATATAAGTGCAGTGTATACCGGATAAAAGTAAGTAATTTCCCTTTTTAAGTAGTTTAGCCATTAGGATTATTCAATTTAGACAATCAATTTGCTGTTTTTCACGAATTTTCGAAGAAAACACTTTGTCAACAATGGCCAACAATGTGAAAAAATGGCCGTTTTTATTTTGTAATGTTTGTGAAATATCCCTATATATCGCGAAACATGACGTAATGTCGCTTTAATTTACTAATAAAATAGGTATTGCTTCATTTACATCCTAAGTTATCACATAATTAGGCGTATTTTGAACATTATATGTTGTTTTTCTAATATGGCTCGCGAAAATGAAACTTGTTTTGATAATTACTATGAGAGAAAAAAGTGCGATTTTCCATAGTTTTTCGATGAAATGTGACTCTTTGGAGTATAGTAATTAGTTATTAGACATATAATAAGTCTATGATAAGACAATATAATTGAAAAAAATCTAACGAATTTTATATTATGGGCATTCAAAGTTTATTATTAGGTTCGGACCCGGAAACTCTCAAAACTTTAGATTTTTCTATAATATCAGACAAAGGTCAAAGTTCTGGTGTGATTTTCTAAGAAGAAGTGATGTAGTAATAAAGTTATTTTGAAAGAATTTCATATAAAAAAATACCATAAGTAGTCACAAATTAAAAATTAAAAAAATTTTTTTTTACGAGAATAAATAAAATTTTTCTTGGCTGAATAAATAAATATTTTTTCCGTATTTTTGTATGCAAATAAGTAAAAAAAAAATATCGTTTTGGTAAAGCATTTAATAAAGAACATAACTGTATTTACAATTTTTGATATTTAAAAAAACTGTATTTACAAAAAAAATCGAAATGATTTTATAGGCGAGTTTTTTTCAGTTTGCCAATTTTGTAATATTTATTCATTATTATCTTAATTGTTTTACGAGATAAGGTTATAATGTTTTATATGTCAAATTTCAATGCGATCATTTTTCTCTTTATCTTTTTTTATTCCGTTTAGTGGTTTATAAGTTATGATCGTTTTTCTCAAGGCCGTTGACTCGCGTCGATTTTTTGCGCGAATATGTCGCGCGCAAAAGTGACAGGTGAGTTTTTTACCTCGCAACGTGAGGGGGTTAAAATGACTAATGGATAATGAAAAGTCAAAAATAGAACAAAAAACCGAGATTATTAAATACGATAAAAATTTAGGATAATCGAAGAGAAGTAAACAAAATATTTAAAAAATATAATGCAGATAAATTATCGCAATTTTAAATGCAAATAAATTATCGCTTTTTTTTTAAATCCAATATTTATTTCTCTTTCGCTCGGATATTTTCCGAGATATCCTTCCAAATTATGTAGTAATAGCGCGAGGTTATGCTCGCTGGTGCACTTGTCGGTGTCTCGAGGTAAAGCGTTAGACTCTTGCGGGCTGTCGCGTAGTTTGACTGTGGATTGTGCTATCCGCTAAGTCTTTTACGTTCACTCCTCAGGAGACAGAATCGCTCGATTTCGTTATAACTCCCTGGAGTGACAAGTTCGCCTGTTGTAATTGGCACTCCTTACTGGACCTTACGTTATTGGTAGGCTTTCCAGTTGCTATAAAGAAAAGAACAAACCTCATTGTTGACGGTTTAGGCTTTATATTTATATACTAGCTGACCCGTGCCCACTTCGTTGGGCGGTAAAACTTTTTACTTGTGATGAAATTATGAGTGTGGTTCGGTTAGTACTGAGTGCTATGATTTATTTTCTGACTGCCAAAAGAAGGGTTATATTTTTACTGAATATGTATGTATGTATGTATTTGCATGCCAATTTGACTATATTACCGTTATTTGTGAGTGTCTTCTTGTGAGTGTCTTATTTGTAAGTATGTATCTTATCTCTTTAACCATGAAAAGGGAAATTATATGCATTAAAAGGGAAAAGTCTTTTGTTTTAAACACTTGAGATGATAAATTTACTTATTTTGATAAGAATTCATAATTGTTGATAATATGACATAAACATGACCTAACGATTTAAATTATGTTTTTAATATAAAAAACTACTTTTAGTGACTTGAATATACAATTTAGAAATATGCTGTCGCTGACTTTTTTGTAGGCCTTACCAAGCTCTACAACTTTTCTCTAGAACTCAATCATATATCTCTCATCGTTAAAGCAGCGTTCGTAAGAAACCTTTTCATTCGACCGTTTTTTCTCCGACTTACTTTGCAAATCCGACTACCACGAAAAAGTCTTTTTATTTTTCGGATTAATATATAGCCTATGGCACTCACAAATAACCTGGCTTTGTATAGAAAAAGAATTTTCAAAATCGGTTCAGTAGATCCAGAGATTACTTCCTACAACCTCACAAACTTTACCTCTTTATAATATAAGTATAGATTAGAAATAAATTACATAAATAGTGTATTACGATGTCAACAGATACCATTTCGTTACGGATGATAGAAGTGATCGTACCCACATACAGGGTGCGTGGAGAGACTGCTCTGCTGGAATGTCGATACGACTTGGAAAGGGACACTCTTTATTCAGTAAAGTGGTACAGAAACGATGTGGAATTCTACCGGTTTCTACCTAAATTGGAACCCATGCAAAAGAGCTACTGGCTTGAAGGCGTTAGAGTTGATGTGAGTTTATTTTTCCTACTTTGAATCGATACTGAGCTACGCCATTACGATCTTTTTTTTTAATTTATTTAAATCTAAAATAAAAATTTACAATATTGACATAAATAACACATAATAAAAAAGAGCAAATAGTCATTTTTGCGAAGCAAAGAAAGTACAGATTTAATGGATTTTAACAGCTCCACTAGACTACAGTCGGTTCTGGAGTGATACCACACTTATATTTGTTACATAGTACAAATTTTTATAAATTTTCGGTTAAAATAATTTTTAAAAAAATTAGCAACATAATTAAGAAAATTTGAAGAAAAAGACATCTAATATTAGTTAGTAAAGCGGTAATAATAAAAGGATAAAAGGGTAATTACCTATATAGGCATTACAATATATAGATATATTTATATATAAATACACACTTATACATATAATATATATATATATATACATACACACACATGCATATATACAAAACGTATCTACCTATATTCAATATATACTTTATATATACTTACATAATAATATATAAATAAACAAAAATAAATCATTGCAAAAACTTTTCTTTTTTATTATTTTAAGACACAATTTCCATGATCTGCCTTTCGCATTCGCCTGTACTTTTCCACGTAACCATTTTGTGACCTCAGCTTTGAAAGCGGTACTGGTTCTCAGCTTCTGCCCGTCGGTGAGTGTCGCAAGGAATGCATCATACATCCGAGGGGCCAGAAACAAATATTGTCTCTGTGCAAACCTTGTGTTCGTCCGAATTTGCTTCTGGGTTTGCTTTTTTCTTGTGTCGTGTTTGTGATCTCGGCTGGAATGCCGATCTGTGTCGTGGTGAAAATAAGTGACAATCGATCTGGGGAAACTGTTACGCTTGTCACAGGGAACCCTTATTTATCCTACAGAAAAGAGCATTACGGATTATCGCTAACGCTAAACATACAGAAACGTAGACCTATTTTTAAAAGATTGAAAATCATGACTCTCACATCACTTTACCTATATAGGCTATTATGTATTAGATTTATACACCGAAAAGGAAAGTCACGTAAAATTTAAAGATATACATAACAAAAACACCAGATACAGGAATAATTTCATTCTACCATGCGTGGTTTTAAACTCTACTAGGCAAAGTACCCAATTCTCAGGTCCTTATTATTTTAACCGCCTCAGGTCTTATTATGTAACATAAAAGACAATAGCAACCTCAGAACGTTACAAAAACTTTTAAAGGATTTTTTTACAACAAATACGTTTTACTCTATTGATGAATTTATAAATTTTACAAAATGACTTTTTTTGCAGCCCCTTTATTTTAATGTAATGCGTATACTGATTATTTCATTTGTTGATTGTTTTAGCTTGAATTAATTATTTTATTGATTGCTTTAGATATGGTATCTTATATTTAAATGTAATTACAATGTATTTAGATTCTTTTTGGACAAAACATTATAAAAATGAGTTTGATTGATTATCTGAATATTGATGATTATTGCTTTTGTTTGATCATTTCTGATACAATACAATACAATACAATACAATACAATCAACTACTCCAGTAGATAGGCATTCCTACACTTGGATGCACTATTGATTATTTTAATTGTTGATAGTTTTAGTGTTACTGATTGTTGATTGCGCCTTTCATAGCTTCTACTTTATGAAGTTTCTTCTAAAACGAAATGTTGTATGCTCTCTGGGCAGTTTGTTACTGAAAAATTGTATGTTTTTTTTAATAATTCACACAATAAAGAACTTGAACTTGAACGTTTACTTTTAATTTCGACATTAGTTAAGAATCTGCGCATAGGATATACTATATATTCAAAATGATTTTTTTTGAATTAAAATAAATCAAAACATTTATTATTTCCATTCTCGATGATATGCTTTCGCACAGTATATTAGGCGACTAACCCTATAAGTTCGCTGAAAATAGAGGAAAATTGGACCGAAAACCATAGCCGTAGTAGACATTTTCGTCCCTAATAATTATCTTCGTGCTTGATCGCACCATCTTTTCGCAAAGCCGTCCTCGCGCACTAATCTTATGAGGTGGAACTTGTTCGCGTGCTTTGCTGCGCTTAAATGACATTAAGTCCATGGCACCAGATTTCGATATTTTTACAGCCAATTCTCATCTATTTAAACTACAGGCAATTGAATATTTATTCTTATATGATATATAATATTTTACGGGACATTTTATTCGTATAGTTATTAGTCGATATAATTATTATTTTCACTTTTCAATGCATTGATTTATCTGTAATGTTGATTAGTAATAAGTAAAAAAACAAAGAAATAAAAAAAATATGGCTTCAGTGTTTCAGCTAGTAAAGAAACTTCGTAAATATAGGTTATTTTGCGATTACGGTATAATGATGATCTAAAGATTTAAATAAATTTATATATTACTAGATGACCCGGTGAACTTCGTACCACCTAAAATTGATTTTATTGTAACTCTTCATAAGCGTTTATTAATCCTAATCAACCTTCTAAATCCAATTCATTAAAATCTGTAATGTGGCCGAATCATGTACGATTTGAGTTTCGTTTGGTGATTAAAAGTCGTTTGTAATTAAAATAAATTCAATGTATTTAATGTACCTACATGATGGAATATACATGCAATATAGATACTTTTTCGACTTTTCCGACTTTATTGACTTTTTCGACTTTTCCGACTTTTCCGACTTTTTCGACTTTTTTGACTTTTTCGACTTTCTTACTTTTTGAAATTTTACACAATCGCACGGAATGAATAACAGTTATGGATGGCGCAGCTGTCAAACAATAGGATCGCCGCGAACGCCATCTATTGAAAGTGGCCTATTTCCCAAAATGACCAATTTTGATTTTTTCGTTTTTCAGTTGTTTCTTTAAGTTTTTCCTAAATATTTTTTTTTGTAAACCACCCCTGAATCAGGGCAAACGAAACAAAAACAATAATAATTTAAATCGGTCGAGTCATTTCCGAGGTTTTGCGAGACTAACGCACGGCGATTCATTTTTATATATATATTGATATGGTATGTATACAAGGAAATGAAACAAGAAGTCAATATTAGAATGAAATAAAATAAAGGAATAACTTTTTCATGTAGTACAGCTATTGGGCGACAGATAACATTACTTTTTTTTTACTTTTGCCTATATCTCCAAAACGACGAAAAACAAATAAATATTATTTTTATTGTTTTTTTTGTCAGAAGTGTATAACTGTCTTTTTTATGATATTTATTCCTTTGTATCTAGCAGATAAATCTAGCAAAAATTAAGTTCTTTGAAATCCTCTCACATCAAGCAGTATGTGAAAGTATCTAGCAGTTATAAATCTCATATACAGGTGAGTTTAAATTTACCAGCATCTTTAAATTGGGTGAATCGGTACGAGAAAAATAATAACTTTTGATAACAAAAAATATTATATATATTTTTTTCATGTCATCTACTATTATTACCCAAATAACCCGCAATAGCTAGGCAACCGACCGCCCGTGGAACTAGTTATGACTTGCGGGATGTGCAGTAGGTAGGTTACCTTGGGGTATTTTTTTAACAATAAGAGATGTTATTACAAAAAAAATACGTGTGGCACTCGGGGACTGCCTCGGTAACGCTATTGCATAGCAGTTTCAACAACTTATGCAATTATAATTATTTATTAATTTTATTTTTCTGATATCAGATAACTGCGCTCTATCGGAAAACGTTGAAATTATTCCGAATCATTTGCGGCTGCGAAAGCAAATGATTCAGAATAATTTAAACGTCTTCCGATAGAGCGCCGCGCACGAATTTTTTATTCGATAAAGCAAAAAAAAACGGATTATTCGAAAAAATCGTAGACAAAAGATTGATAATTGAATTATCTTTAAAATGGTGCAGGTTTCATAATAATACGCCAGATAGTATTTGCGTAGTAGTCGTTTTTGTGTTCGGTTAGACCTAATTTCACAAGTTAATTACACTATGTAATATAAACAAAATCTAAAATATTCAAAGCTAAGAATATTAGGAAAATGTTCTTGTTTAACATATATTTTTTTTGAATCGTAATCAGTACTCGTTTAGACGTAATTATCAGTTTAAAATCATTAATTTTCGTTAAGAAATTTCTTCATTCGGTCGCCGCGCTGGCCTAGGCCCGCGATAAAAGCTATGCAATAGCTTAAAAATGTAAGTAGGATTTGTTGTAGAGAATTTTATAAGCCTTATATTTTATATGAAGCATAATTCCGATATCGCTAACAGTTAACAAGATTAAAACTAAATCGTAAGCGAAAAACTGAATCGGAGCACCATTTTCCAGGATGGCGGCTCGAGCGCAACAGATTGAGTATACGACTTTTATTATGTTTGACAACAACATTACTATTTATTTATTTATGTATTAGTATACATTTGGGTTATCAGTTATCAGTGTGATCGTACAGGACACGGGTTAAATTTTGGATGTTTTTTTGACTCTTCCAGGGTGATCAAAATTTTTAGTGCGATGAAATACAACTGTCTTTGGACAAAATGTTGTATGTATGTGAGGAATTATATTATTTATTTATTTATTTTATTGGAATTATCAAATTAACCATTTACAATAAGTATAATATTAAAACAAATGGCAAAAACTTTCCTCTTTCATTTACTGTCTTGTGCTGCCCAACTGGGATATACCCGTTCCAGGGCAAGCAATTTATATTTTTACATTTAAAACGAAGGTCGATGAACCAACCAAACACAATAATAATAATAATAATTAAAAAATATATGTAATAATAATAAATATACATAATAATAAAAATGTAATAAAAATTATATTATTATATAGGAAATAGACATACTAAATACATTAGAATACACATATAGGTACACACACATACACATACATACATATAAACACAATATATGTTAAGTCAACATCAATTTATTCCACTAAATCGATCATGGCATGGATAGATAAACGCTTTTCTTGCAACAGCCATTTATTTATTTTGCTTTAAACAAATGACAATTGGGGCTGGTTTTTTTGCCACTGCTTAATTTATTATAAAGTCTTGTAGCTATGAAAGAGTAGTGTCGCTGTCCGAAAGTCGTCTTCATCCTAGGTACATTCAAATTATCACTCAGGAGTTGTCTAGTGGGTTTCGTGTGCGTAATAATAAAAAAAATATTTTGTTTGGCCAAGAAAACCCAACGTAGTGCAGTTTTAAAAAATAATAACCTAGTATCCAAAACTTGAGCCTCTTTGAAGAGTTCATTAGAAGAATATTGATATGGTTTGCGATGCATGATTTTTAAAATAAATTTTTGCGCTGTTAGAAGTGGCGTCAGGAGGGTTTTGCAGCATCCACCCCACCCAATTATACTAGAGTTAATAAGGGTTTCACATAATGCAAAATACACTATGGTTAGCGTCCTGCGATCCTGAACACTCCTCATCTCTTTGAAAGTATACAGATACAAAGTATAAGACCAACACAGTTCGTCCCTTTCGCCATTCGAGTTGTTCATTGCTGCTGACTTCGAGTGCTATTCAATAATGTATTTTTAAAAACATATTAGGGATTGTTTCATGAACAACTGACGTATATCCAGAACACTTGCTTCGCTGAACAGCAGGTCAGAGTCAAAGCGGGGATATTTCCTGTAAGCAACCCTCAATAACAACTGGTTCGAGTACTTGTACCCATTAGCTTTGGCAAAGCGTCATGTACCATTTTCACGTCGGCTTTGCTAAAATGCTGCGTAACTTGCGACAGACGTATACCAACTTTCGACTCTGCGATGTAAGTTCACTGAGTTGGTTCTTCCAGGTTAACTAGGAATCAATGGTCACACCAAGATACATACTCTCGCCTACTTTATGAACGTTCGGGCAGGAGCATTTAGGGGTGGTTTAGTGCATTTGTTAGAGTAGACCTTTAGTTGGAGGTCGCTTGCAAAAACGTCTGATCGCAATTCAAATAGGATCATTTTGGTATTCGAAGCGCTAGCAAGTGTCGATCCAGCCAACCCCTGACAATGTCCAGACTCATCTGAGTTTTTTCAAGGGCTTCTTTACGAGTTTCAAAACACTATGCTAACTTTCAAAACATTATAAATTATTTCCGTTAAAGTCGATCTTTGCTCCTATTTGACTGGGCTTAATATCTGTATCTTGAATTCTTGTAGGCCAGTGTGACTTCTTTTTGTCATATTTAGACAAGTTTGAGATGCAAGTATCGATAAGGAGATTTGTAAAAATATTTACTATAAAATAAAATAAGCATAGATCATTTTCAGGACAGCCAGTCGGATGACCAGCGCGTAATCCTGAAATCTGTAAATCTAAAGACGTCAGGAGTCTTTACGTGCGAGGTATCAGCAGAAAAACCTAGCTTCAAGTCGGTACAAGGCGGCGGAAGAATGGAAGTGGTCTGTAAGTTAGTCATTATATTATTTTTCACAAAAAACATATTGCATTTCGGTACTATTTTCGTAAAATACTTTTATGTGACTGGGGGAATTACTCGAATATCCACAAAATCAAGAGAGAATAGCTAGTTTCGTACCCACTTTCGGAATTTGTCGAGACACTACTACATATCTATATATATATATATATATATATATATATATATATATATATATATATATATATATATATTACATATATATATATATATATATATATATATATATATATATATATATATATATATATATATATATATATATATATATATATATATATATATATATATATATATATATATATATATATATATATATATATATATATATATATATATATATATATATATTATATATATATATATATATATATATATATATATATATATATATATATATATATATATATATATATATATATATATATATATATATATATATATATATATATATATATATATATATATATATATATATATATATATATATATATATATATATATATATATATATATATAAAACAAAGTCGGGTTTGTTCGAACACTTATAACTCGAGAACGGCTGGACCGATTTTCATGGTTTTTGATTTGTTGTATTTGTCTCCGGCCCCGAATAGCAGAATAACTATTAAAAACATTGGTAAATTAACGAAAAAATAAAATAAAAGAAAAAACATTTTCCCATACAAAATGTTCGTGGGTTTCGTAACAGTCAAACATTTAATGTTCATACCGTCGATACCGTAAACTCTCCCCACAAATTAAAGAAAGTATTTAAATAAAGGTTTCGAATCGACAAGATATATCCACAATATTCGGACCACATTATTAAATAGTTTAATTCAATGCTTAAACGCGATTGATATACTTAATTTTTATACTTTTATATTTCTTTTTGTGTTATTATCTTAGGTAATAAAGTAGTGAACTTAATATTTATTTTTTATTCATTGTATTACTTCCATAAAATCATAAATTAAGTTCAGCTAATCTGTAACACGACATTCATTGACCGTTAGGCGGTACGAACTTCGCCGGGTCAGCTAGTACCAATATAAATATTACTCATATCTTATTCAAATAAAAATCTTCAACCGAAGAACACTGCAACCGACAGCCAAAGACGGTGTGTTAGTGTTAGTGCTAGAGCCACCGCGTGGAGTATCTCAGGAACAAAGGATCGTCTAAAGTGCAATAAAACTCTTAACCCGTATGGACCCGTAAGGGCCCGTACACCTGTGTTAAAATGGTGACCCTAACGTGATGATCGCTGAAGCGTAAAATGCAAAATTTCGTGTCTGTGATGTTGACCGTTAATGAGTCCCCTCATCGAGAGCCAACCCAGGGTGTAGAATCAGGTCATGCTTACCATAAAAAAATGCATTGGCGTCGAAATTGAACCAACATGTAAATTCTCAAGTCCATACGATAATATTCGATTAGTTCCCTCAATTCCTCATGGATCCTATCATCAGAACAAGATTTTAATAAAAATGTGACCAATCTGTAAGTATACCCTTTCAAATAAAAAATAATTTTCCAAATCGGTTCATATATGGCAGAGTTCTTAAGTAAGAAACATTAAAAAAAAGATGCGACCGAATTGAAAACCCCTTCTTTTTTTAAAATCGGTTAAAAATGGTAAAAAAGTTTCTTTTTAAATGTTGTATTTTACAACCTTACATTGTATTTTACTTACAGATTTTCCAAAAGATGGTCCTGTGATAACTGGAAAAGAAATTGAATACACAAATGGTGATATATTGGATCTTAACTGCACATCGGGAAGATCGTATCCCGCATCATCTTTGTTGTGGTTCATTAATGACGAAAAGGTACTCAATATTCTTCTATATATTTCAAGGTTCGAGTTTGTATCCATCTATTAACCCTCTAACCGCGGGCGACGCGCACGTACGCGTTTAAGTTCTTCCGTGCGAAATCGCAGGGCAAGCTATTATAGCGTTCCATATGTTTCCTGGGAAATGGCTGAGTCAGGAGAAGCAATTTCCTCGTCAACTTATTAGGGCGACTTGCACCACGCTCGTTTAAGATAGATAACCGCGTTTAAAGAGTCTAACCACAGTTAAATACTCGAAACTGCTTACACCATGCTCTGTTAAGCTAGTAGTAGTAGTAGTAGATAGAGTGGGGGGCTTGTTTCCAGCCCTTGTTGTCACCTAGATCTGTAAGGTCTTTTGTAACTACCCACTATGTGGTTAGGTCAGTGGTCAGCTAGTAGCCCAGTCTTCTTACCAGTCCAAGTAGATCGCTGACCTTCAAGTTGGGCAGATCGCTGGGTTCGAGAAAGGCTCGTCCCAGTAAACTGTCTTTTGGCGGCGAGCCCTGGACAGCGACCAACAATGTGTATGCTGTCTTCGGGTTCCTCACACCATATTCGGCAGTCCTTGCTCTCGGTCAAGCCAAGGTTGAATAGATGAGCTCTAAGGGTCGTGTGTCCGGTGAGGAGACTGATAGTGGTTCTAAGGTTCTTCTTGCTCATGTCAAGTAGGGCCTTGGTTTTCTTCTGTAGTGGTTGCTCCATCATGGCTTTTGCCTGGCGACATCCCTGGCTCTGTTTCCAGGAAGCCCGATGTTCCTACTCTAAGCAGTCCCTGATGATTTTCTTACCTGTAGCGAAGGGGACCTCTACAACTGGCTCCACTGGGCATTCCAGTGTGCCCAGTTTTGCCAGTCTGTCGGCCTCTTCGTTGCCGGGTATGCCTTGGTGACCCGGTATCCATATTAGGGTGATTTTGTTGGATTTTCCCAATTTGTTGAGCTCCTGCATGCAGTCCCAGACCACAGAAGATTCTGTTTTCGAGGTTAGATTTGATCGCGTCGCCTGTGCCCCATTTTTTTCGTTCATTTTGACTTTTTTTGGTTATTCGCTCCTAAAATGTTTTACGATAATTTATTATTTATTAGTTTCAAATATTATTAAAGAGCTTTACAGAAAAATCCTATTCGACCTTGAATATTAAATCTAAAGTGTAAGATCATAATAAATGACTTACATAACTAAATTAATACTAACATTAAACAAGAAAAAAACAAGAAAATATAAAAGTAAATAAATAACACATTATGATAAACATGAGATAGCAGGGAGTTGCCTTTTAGCTGCCAAAGGAATATACAAAAGATGTCTATTTCTGTGGGTAAGGAATTAAGAAGAGCTATAAACATCCCTACTGGCCATTAAAAAAAATGCCAAAGATTTCTTTATTTGGAAAATCTCAGGTCTGAAAGTGCTAACTCGGTTTACTGTGACTACGGGGTCCACTAGCATAAAATTATTATTCTCTATATTCTTATATTTCTTTACTTTTATAGGTAACAGACAGGTATCTCCTGACGGACTACCCCGAGGTCGTTCACGCTCATGGTCTTATCACGTCCAAAGTCGGACTGCGTCTAATGCTGTCATCATCCCACTTTGGACGAGCAGCGATACGAGTGAGGTGTGCTGCTCATCTTTCTCCAGTACTCTGGCGAGGACACAGCAGCACCACAGTCCCTGCGGCGCCGCTAATCGACAATAGGGAGGCGCTTTTGTTGGGTATGTGTTTTCATTACCGATAGATTCTCTTTTTCGAATGCAAATAGCAAATGAGTCATCACTCATTTGTAAACGTAAACATAAAAGTATGTATGCCCAATAGCGAGAGAATACTGGATTTGGGCAGAGGCAATAAGCATTTCTGGCACCGCGTCTGTGTGATTCCTTCTGCTCTTCCTTGGCGGAAGTTAAATTGCAGAGTGAGTTCAATCAGCAGATTGACTTTGAAAAAATACAATAACAAGTCGCTCATGACAAAAATTAAAAGTAAGTTCGAAGAAATAGTAACTTATATTCACGTTGGTTATGATATTTGACACATAGTTATATATACATTTATTTGACGGTATTAAAAATCAAAAAATATTACTGTACTAAATAATTATATTTAAAATTAAAAGCTGCTAATAATAATAAGCTACATTTTTATTTTACTATATATTTTCATAATGCAAGTTACTATATATTTTCAAAATGTTAGTAAACAATGGCAGCTTAGGAAATATGCACATTATTATTTACAACATTGCATCATTAACAGTAACTCATTACATCATTGAGCCCCGTTTTTTTAAAATCGAGGGATACCGATCGGTAATAATTTCCGTTGAATATCGATCCGATTTATAAAAGCGA
Organism: Micropterix aruncella; assembly: GCA_944548615.1. NCBI lineage: Eukaryota > Metazoa > Arthropoda > Insecta > Lepidoptera > Micropterigidae > Micropterix > Micropterix aruncella. The sequence goes on from OX155975.1 coordinate 8,571,854, forward strand.
CAAATTCATTCATGATTTTCGTGGTGAAACGTATATTACACTTCGCAGGGGTACTTCAAATAATTAAGAAATCGATTGTGTTACGCCAAGACTCTAAATAAAATCGATGACTAGGGCAGTCTCTCGCCCCGCGGAAGAACCTGGTTAGGTTCCGTTGCAATTACCTCGGGTATTTCTCGGCTCGGGTAATATTTTATCACCCCCCCCCCCCCAACTTCCCTCCCCCCGGCCTCCCACGCAACCCGCCAACCTAACCCACCACATCCCGCAACCCCCTAACCTCCCCATCCACCCTGAGCCCCCCAAAACCCCTCCACCCGCACCCTCATACCAACCCCTTGCCCCATCCCTTTGCGCAATCTCCTTTCATTTCGCAACCCCCCCGAAATCCCTCCCGTACAATCCCCAAACCCCCATAAACCAAACCAAACCCTGCCGAACCCCCCTCCCCCCCACAACCCATATAACCCCGTCCCAGACCAAAAAACCTCCCCCCCCACCTTCCCCAACACGTATGTCATTAGTTTCTACGATGATACTACTTTGGCTGCCGTCCTGGTCTTCGCTACCTCGTCTCGGCTTAATAAACCTAAGAACTTCACACACTTCGTAACTTCTCTCCGGCAACAGACATCTCCTGCGCGCGCCTCGCTGCGGCGCCCGCGTGCCTTGACAATTATTAATAACTTACTAAGTCACTAATAACTTCTAAATAGAGTATCAAAAAAAAAGCAGTATCGCTATATTATTTTAACTGTATTGACAGCGAAATCATGTGGTTGCTTGAATTCGGACATCCCCCAATAATACCTAACCATGAAATACCTGTTTTGCCGTTTGATATGACCGCCAATATCCAATAACTTAAGAAGAAATGAAAGACACGACAGCCTTTTGAAATATAATATTTTCATAATTAATTATTCTTTTACAGTGAGGAGCTTCGGCACGAGAATAGAAGTGAAAAGCGCTATAGTTCTACTGCAGATAGTGTTCCACATAATTTACACAATTAAATCCAAAACTTTGCAGGGTGAGAAAGTTTAACTAAAAATATACAGGTTATCTAATTGTATAATTGTAGACCGTTTTGTCAAAGTGATATATATGGTTTATTTTCAAAAATGAGGTTTTAATGGTTTCACTTACTGCTCTTCAAGCCGGAGATACCAGTGAAAAGAAAGTTCTATTAAACGATAAATACCTTCTTTGAGCAGCCGCAAAGTGTGAGTTTAATTAAATTGATATATCATACATGATTTTTGATTCTGTGTCTTGTAAGAACTACTACTACTAGTAGTAGTAGTAATAGTAGTAGACGGAGTGGGAGGCTTGTTTCCAGCCCTTGATGTCACCTAGATCAATAAGATCTTTTGTAACTACCCACTATGTGGTTAGGTCAGTGGTCAGCTAGTAGCCCAGTACATACTTCTTACCAGTCCAAGTAGATCACTGACCTGCAAGTTAGGCAGATCGCTAGGTTCGAGAACGGCTCGTCCCAGTAAACTGTGTCTTTTAGCAGTGAGGCCTGGGCAGGGACCAACGATGTGTATGCTGTCTTCAGGTTCTTAGCCACATAATCGGCAGTCCTTGCTCTCGGTCAAGCCTAGGTTGAATAGATGTGCTCTAAGGGTCGTGTGTCCGGTGAGGAGACCGATACTGGTTGTAAGGTTCTTCTTGCTCATGTCAAGTAGGGCCTTGGTTTTCTTTTGTAGTGGTTGCTCCATCATGGCTTTGCCTGGCGACATCCCTGGCTCTATTTCCAGGATGCCCGATGTTCCTACTCCAAGCAGTCTCTGATGATTTTCTTGCCTGTAGCGAAGGGGACAGTTTTGCCAGTCTATCGGCCTCTTCGTTGCCGGGTATGCCTTGGTGACCCGATATCCATATTAGGGTGATTTTATTAGCTTTTCCCAATTTGTTGAGCTCTTGCATGCAGTCCCAGACCACAGAAGATTCTGTGGTGGCTTTAGCAAGAGCGTCCAGTGCTGCTCTGCTGTCAGAGCAGATGAGGATTTTTCTATTTTGTGAGAACTAGAAATAGAGAAAATCCACAATGAGAAAAAGTAAACATATTGAAAAGAATAAAAGCACGACTTCCACTATAGAAAGTGAACTTTTGTATTTTAATTATTTTTATTACGGTTTTTTTTATGAAATATTTATTATTTATGTATTTAGCCATACATATACGTGTATATTTACATATTTACGGAATGTACTCAATCAGACTTTACATTTGACACTAAGCACGATGTATTTATGTTAATTTATTAACATTTGGACATTTCGACAATTACTTATATAATATTTGGACAGTTAATATATTCTATATCACTCGGGATAACATAACGATTCTAACAATACGACACACTTTTAAATCGGTAGAAGCGTTTGAAAGTTATGGTGGAATAAAATACGGAAAACATACATAGATGAACCGTGATACATTACACTCCGTTTTTGTTACCAGTTTTTTGAGGTCGGCCCATTTTTAAGAATTTTGCTTGCCGCATTATAAAATATAAAGGTACTATACCTATACATAAAGTATTTACTAAGTAATGGCATATGTATAAGCACGAACTAACTTTTCTGTATTGTGTTTAATTTGGTCTTCAATCAATGTTAGCAGATATTCAGTTGTCAATTCAATTCATGTCAGTTGTCTGGACAGTTGTCAATTTAATTGTCAGGACAATTTCTTTTTGTAGTCTGAATCTTCGCTTAAATTCTACATCATCCCATTGTACAAAATTATCAGGTCTGTTTCTTGTTTGTTTGTTTATACTCTTTATTGTGAAAATGTCACAATGGGCGGGTTTATTGTCATATGACAATCTTTTACAACCAACCCCTACTATGACGTGTACTATGTATGTGTGCGTGTAACATGTCTGTAAGTGTGTGTCTTGTTATTGCATTCGATCGACAGAATTGAAAATGCAATTCCGTTAATTAGATCCCAACGGAAAATGGTAACCAAGCCGGGAATCGAACCCGAGACCTTACAATGTAAGATCAGGCGACCTAACCACTATGCCACCGGGCTCACTTCTCTTTGTTTTCTCAGAACGTCTGGTATACTATCGCCCGAACGCAACAAGTCGTATCACATAGGTTCGAGTACAAAAACAAAAAATAAACAAAATGGTTCCAAATGTCAAATTGTTCCTACGATTCTCTTATACAAAAAGTGTAAGAAGGGTAATAAATGTGAAAAAATGTGTGGTATAATTTAAACAAGTATTGTTATTAAGAAATCTAATGAAAAACACCCTTTTATGCGTACCCCGAATACGACTGGCAAAAGTACAGAAAAGCTACTTTTACCTTACTAGTATCTAATTCTATAACCTACTCCCTACAAATTTTAAACAGCTAGAGGACGTAAAATAAAAAAAAACATCAAGGAAATGCTGATAGGCCACCCTTTCTAAAATCTGGCAAAATTTGAGGGCAATCATTTTTCAAATATTTTGCCCATTTAAATTATTGTCTGATTATTATATATTGTCTTATATTTGTACTTTTTGTTTTTAAATGCATGGCGTACCTTTAATTTGATTAATTAACATTTTACTGACAATTTGAATATTACGATGAATAATTTTACTATGTATTTTTTCGAAATACTGACTACTTACAATACTAGGCATCTATTTTTATTATTTATATTTATATGTAGTTTGACAATCTAGTAGTTAAATTCATGACTGCCTATGTATGTTCAGTAAAGAGTAGTAACGAGACTTACTACCTAACTCAATTATTTTGACATGTCCAAGAGCAGTTTTTAGCCGTCAATTTGACACGACGAAAATGTAATGTAAAAGTGTAAAAATGTAATTATTTTGTACCTAATTTTTAAATAATAACCCAAACGTAGGGCGGTTAATTTAATTATAATTAGAAACGTTGTATGGATCAAAATGTTTATTCTGTAAAAATATATTTTTGCTTATGTATGTATCACTTAGAGAAAAGGGTCCTCAATTTAGAGTAACCCTTAAGCCTCGTTTATTTCTTTGGTTATTTAAATAAAGGTCATTTGCTATGTAAATAGTTACCCGTATAGTAGTTAAAATATGCAGATTATCGTGAAATAAATAAACGGACCACATACATGCATACATGAGCCCTGAAAATATTACACTTCTTCTTTTTTGGAAAGTCGTGTATAAAAAAATAGGAATTAAGTTTGAGCCTACTCTTCAAAATTAATAGATAAAACAATAATTTTCCATTCTGGCACAGAGCAGGGAGAGTAAGGTGTATATACGAGTTATTTGGCAACATGAACTCGTATGAGGTTACATACATGATAGCAGTATATAGCAGTACATCTTTATTATAGTTTTAAGAAATATGACTCTAAAATTTAAATTTTTTTATAATATCAAAATGTTGATATATGGAATTGTCTCTAATTATTTTCGTCTTCCATTTAAGTAATTTTAATACTAACGTGATTAATATTAATGTTAGTGTGATTATTAAAATTAATATTAAGACAATACAAATAAATGTAAAAAGCAATATTTTTCTTTTTATTGTAAATTAGAGTTTGTAGAAACGTATTAAATAAAATGAGTTTAAAAATGAAACAATGTGTTATGAATATACAGTTACTTATCCTTTTTTTAGATTATTTCTTATTATTATCATATTGCAATACAATATTATCATTTTATTGGTTATTTCTTGCTCTTTTAAATCACATATGGCACTACATAGTTTAAATAGTGTTGTCCTTGTAATTTTATATGCAGTATTATTAGACCTAAATTGTCTAGGTTATCATATCCACAAAAAAATATTCTTGCATTTGTGCCACTCTGGCTGTGGTGGACTTATTTATGTAATATGTATGTAATATTTTATTTTATTTTACTTTACTATCTACTTACCTTATTCTATTTTGATTAATTTCTATTGTGATTATTAGTTAGTTATTATTTGCAATGGTTATTATACATTTGACTTGCCGTACCTACCTAAATAAGAGTGCTTCTGCCTTGGAACAAGTCCTGGCACTTAATTGGGGGGCAGCATTACAAATTAAAATATTGATCAACCTTTAAATATTGATCAACCTTCAAAAACTGATCAACTTCTAAATATTGATCAACCTTTAAATATTGATCAAGCTTTAAATACTGATCAACCTTTAAAATTTACTAGAAAACACATTTTGTTTACAGATATGCGTGAAGTTTTAAGCGTTAAAAGCAATTTAAAAACGCACGTTTTTTTAATGCAGAAGGGATATCATAAAAATATTTAAGAAATGAACATCCTAAATATACCTCTTAATAGCTCACATTTCAAAAAATATTAGAATAATCACGAATGTCGTCATAAAAAGTGAGCTAAAACGAACCAAAAGCAGTCGGGAGACATTTAAGAATATGTTTTGTAAACAAAACTGTCCCCCAACGAATAATACGGGAGAACCCGTCACTCCAGGCTGGTATAACGATATATGATCGTTCTTTTAGCCGTGGGATGAGCGTGGAAGAATTGGGGACAAGACAATCGACTGTCTAGTTCACCAGCAACCCGTTAGAGACCAACGCCTTACGGCGAGGCACCGGGAAAGGTAACCAGCGGGCAGCCTCACCCCTTAACTACCAGATTTGGCAGGATATCCGTATGGAATTAACCTTCAGGATGCCCCCGTCCTCCCGACTGGTTACAGGTCCGAAGTCGCTTACGCGATCTCTACCTGTTGTATTACAGCGGTAATTCAGTTAGAACGTATCGCGGACCTGGGCGTTCTTTGCCCCTAGTACCACACGGGATCGAGTGGCCAAGGTCATTTCAAGAGTGGCATTACAACAGGTCAACGTCCACCCCCGCTGCTTACGGAAACAGTGTATTTCCATAGTCTCCAGACCTCTTCAGCAATTAGTCAGAATGCACAACCGATTGGCATCGCCGAATGGTGCGCAAATAGTCCAGTGGCGCCGGGATGCAATCCCGCCGGGAGAAACCGGTCCACCAGATCTGAGGCTCGAGACACGAGAGTCTTACCCGGGGTATCCTTCCACTCGAGGAGGCTTCTGAATAGGAGCTGAATCGTGAGTTGAACCGATCCGAGAACAAAATGGATCTTGTAACCCAAGCTGCAGCTGTCCCCCAACTGCAGTAAAAAATCAAGCAGTTGGGAGCTAACGGGCCCATGATAAGGTGGCTACGATGACCCATGTGTTCAGGGTCGGTCACACTCACGGGTCAACACCCATCCGACGGCCTCCACGCAAGGGGTGCGAACCTGGGTAGGACACTGAGTCAACCAGTCTCCACTGGGAATCAAACCTCTGGCGCTCCTGGACGGTCTGCGCACCGTGCGGCGCAAGCCAATCGATTGTGCTCTCCGACTAACAGTCGGGGGAGTCTGGGAACTGTAATGTTTCCTATAGAGCGGGGGTGGTTGCGTACCTTACGGCGACTGCTCTTGAAATGACCATTGGCCATCCGATCCCGGTTCAGAGCCGGGCAAAGGACGCCTTGGTCCGCGATAGATTCGGTGTACTCCGTTTCACCGCTTCGTAAGGGAGAGGACCGCGCAAGCGACCTCGAACTCGGAACCAATCGAGAGACCGGAGAAATCTGGTCACAATTGGAAGTGAGGGCGCGAGTATCTCGAGCCCGCCGGGTTTATTCCTGGCTAACTCGCGGTAAGGCGTTGGACTCTCACGGGTTGTGACGTAGCTAGACGTCGGATTGTTATGTCCTAAGTCTTCTACGCTCACTGCAGGTCGATAGAACGACGAATCGTTAAAACGTCCTGTGGTGACGGGTTCGCCCGTTGTAGTTGACATCTCAATATGCAGTAAAAAATCATACCAATAAAACATACATTACAAAACATACGTAGTTGGGTTGAGAATCTGATTTTCTCCTTTGTATTAATGGCGCATTGAATTTGACTATGTCAAGAGAATTATTTCTCCAATAACTTTATCATCCTAAGTAATGTGACCAACTTTTGTGAACTTTTTACTTCACTTCTTGTAACGGCAGTGGTTTTTTTTACTTTTTATTTTTACAATTTTATTTATATGTATAATAAACAATTTGTTGGCTCTGAAAAGCACGTTTTTATAAGAATATTTTTTTATTAACAATATTCGTTGAACAATAATTGTAGGTATTCCACAATTATTATTCCGAATTCCATAATAATTCTGGTTCATCACTATAAATGTCTGCATTCGATTCATTTATGACCTACGAAAGTTTGACCATATTACGGAGTACAGAAGGAGACTTCACTGGCTGACGACCCGAGAAAGGAGAGATACGAGAGTCCTAGGTTTGCTCTTCAGAATCCTGAAGGGGGCCGCTCCGAAATATCTTATAAGTAGGTTCAAACCTCTATCTTCTCACGGGCGCCCTCTGAGATCTGAAGACAACCTACTGCTCTCGATCCCTAGTCACAGTAGTGATTTCTTCTCGCACTCTTTCTCTGTACGTGGAGCCCGTCTCTGGAATGCTTTACCCTCGCGTATAAGGATAGCACCTAGTTTGTATTGCTTCAAACGCAGGCTCAAAGAACACTTGAACCCACGCTCATAAACTTTTCCTTATTTTTCCCTATTTTTTCCTCCCTATTGCGTCCCTTGCGTCATTATAGGTTTATTTTTTGTTTTTTTTTTCTTAAATTTATTGTTTTGTTTCCCTGCTGAATTTAAATGATTAAAATTTAATTTATTAGTTTATTTTTACCGCATAACATGTTATTCCACTAGGTTAAGGTTAGCTGTAAGATATTGCTTTTAGGCAATAAGCTCGCCGTTTTGTTAAAGCAAATAAAGCGTTTAATTATTATTATTATTAATTATTATTATTATTATTATTATAAACCGTTTAACCCTTCGGTTTGGTAACAAGCAAATTTCGTTTCACATCAAAACACCGTTGACTACGTAACGACCAATATTGGCGGCTTACTCCCGGAGTATATTATTTTATTTTCGAATTCGAACGCATTATAAAATCCATACCAAATATAACATTATTACTATAAATCGATAGAATAATTTCGCGTTACCATGGGCCGCTAGAATAATTTCGCGCGTCATTTCGCGAATATTACTGGTAAAATTCCATTGTCAAACATCATATGTTTTTTTTCGAGAAATCATCAAAATTTTTATTGGGTTTTATGAGCTAATATCTAAATACTTTTGTATGTAAATAAGCAAAACGAAACATTACCTTTCATAGGGAATCTAATGACGATCACGATTGTATTTAGAATTTCTAAATAGGGTTCCGTATTTTTCCGTAAGACAAGTACAAGTTAGAAATGCCGAGTTTTTTGGACTTTTTCGAATTTCTCATATTTATTCATAATTATCTAATTGTTTTACAAAAAGATATTTTAGTATTCTATATAAGAAATTTCAATGCGATCATTGCCCATTTATTCTTTCTATGATTGCAATAGATAGTTCTATAGTTATAGTACTTTTTGTCGAGCGCGGCGATATTGCAAGAAATTCCAAATTCCAAATTGCCGCGGTCTGCCATGAAATTATGAAGTGTTATTGTAACGGGTAAAATATATATAGTTCTATAATAGATAGTTCTATAGTTATAGTACTTTTTGTCGAGCGCGGCGATATTGCAAGAAATTCCAAATTCCAAATTGCCGCGGTCTGCCATGAAATTATGAAGGGTTATTGTAACGGGTAAAATCGACAAAATGAAATAAAAATAATGAGAGCCACCGCGTTTTGAACCAGAAGCTCTAAAACTTAATTAAGAAAAAAAAACTCTCAAAAAAACTGTACTAAACTATACTAAAAAAATGAGGATTAGGTTACCAAAAGTACATGGTAGTCGTTTTGGCAAAGCGATTGATTTCCAAAAATAAAACACATAAATAGTGCAATAAATCCACGTATTTTTTTGCTTCCGCTCACCAAACCTACCTGCCGTTCTTCCTCCACAGATTTAACAGCTTGCCCCACAGCGCCGAAATTCAAGATTTACAAAAATGTGTACACGTAAGTGAAAAAATATTTTTTAAGGAAGCTTTTCTTCAATATTTAAAAAAAAGGTACATTTTCTATCACATGTGAATAAAGTAAAGCTATAATTATGACTTTTTATTAATCATATATTATATCCATTAAAAGTTATTCCATTTTTGTCTCTCCTGAAAAATCTTGAAAGGTGTATATTTGCCACTAATGTGCAATCTGCTATTACTATAATTTATCGTATAGTGGTGGATTTCCTTCATTCTTTTCTCGCAGATGTCACCATGTAAAATATGTTTTGATTGTCGCTTAGTTTGAGATTGTTTGCATTGAAAAATAAAGGGAAACCATGTCCAACAATTTTCAAATTGTGAAAGCCATCTGCAACAGAAAACCATGATTAAATTAACCAGTACTGTTATTTCTACAGGTTGATCGAGGTGGTCGACAGGGTCTTCTACGACTTATTTTCTTTAGGTGCTGTGTGCGATACCGTTTGTAAGCCGCCATATCTGCGTATCTCACTCCTATCTCTCTCACATTTCAAGTCGCATTTGGGGAGATTTATTTCAGACTTCAGATTCCAACATTTATTCCATACCCATAGGTACAGATATTATTTTATTTATTATTTATTCCGTAGCCGGCGATTGGGGAGGGGTTCGCCCTCGCAGCCAATACGCTGCTGTCGGTGCCGCTATCGCATGATATATATATATATATATATATATATATATATATATATATATATATATATATATATATATATATATATATATATATATATATATATATATATATATATATATATATATATATATATATATATATATATATATATATATATATATATATATATATATATATATATGCCCATAAACAGATATACGTACCCATAGGTACAGATATACATGGACGCCCTCTGAGATCAAAAGACAACCTGCTACTCTCTATCCCTAGTGACAGCACTGACTTCTTCTCATTCTCTTTCACCGTGCATGGAGCCTGTCTTTGGAATGCTTTGCCAAAAAATGTGAGAACCGCGCCAAGCATAACAAGTTTTAAAAACAGACTCAGAGAGCATTTGAAATCTTCCAGATAAATTCCCTTTTCCCTCCCGTTCCTATCCTTTTTAAACTTTAGCGTCCTTATACATAGGTTAGATTATTTTGGTGTGGCACATCCTGTGCCCAAATAGAGTTAAGTATATATTTCGTTCTATCCTCTTTTATTTAGTTTGTCATACTCTTTATATAGGTTAAGTTATGTAGTCTACTCGCAAATAGTGTTCATACAATAGAATAGGTTAGCTCTAAAATATTGCCTGCAGGCAATAAGCCCGCCTTTTCTTAAGAATAAAGCGTTTTATTATTAAGCTATTGCATAGCTTTTATCGCGGGCCTCTAGGCCAGCGCGGCGACCGAATGAAGATATTTCTTAACGAAAATTAATGATTTTAAACTGATAATTACGTCTAAACGAGTACTGCTTACGATTCGAAAAAAATATATGTTAAACAAGAACATTTTCCTGATATTCTCAGATTTGAATATTTTAGATTTTGTTTATATTACATAGTGTAATTAATTTGTGAAATTAGGTCTAACCGAACACAAAAACGACTACTACGCAAATACTATCTGGCGTATTATTATGAAACCTGCACCAATATAAAGATAATTTAATTATCTATCTTTTTATCTACGATTTTTTCGAATAATCCGTTTTTTTTGCTTTATCGAATAAAAAATTCGTGCGCGGCGCATAATCGGAAGACGTTTAAATTATTCAGAATCATTTGCTACCACAGCCGCAAATGATTCGGAATAATTTCAACGTTTTCCGATAGAGCGCAGTTATCTGATATCAGAAAAAAAAATAATTATAATTGCATAAGTTGTTAAAAATGCTATGCAATAGCTTTACCGCGGCAGTCCCCGAGTGCCACACATATTTTTTTTATTATTATTATTATATAAATGTACATACGAATAGCTTATATTTTATTTAAATAACCTAATATCTTTTTAAAAATATTAGTAAATCGAAAGATTTAATTTGTACGAATATTTATATGAGGGCCTTCAATTACACAAGTTTTGGAAATGAATAAGAAAAAAATACAATCAATGACTAAAAATCAATCTATTGTTTCTGAAAATATTCTACATCAGCAATAATACAATTTTATATGTTAAATAACAAATTTTCCTAACATTTATTCCATTTTTCCGTGGTACCCTCGAAAAAATATATTTTTCATATCTTGCGATGAAGATTCGTTAATCGCGTCATTGGTGCTTAATTTTTGAGAACAACAAGCGACAAGAAGCTTTTATATTCGGGAAATATTAAATAGAGAATGAGGAAGAAATACTTTTGATAGAGAATATTTTCTGAAGCAAAAATATGCCAAAGATAAGGACAATAATAGGCGTGATAGGCGTAGTTTTTCGGCCACAAGACATGAGAAATTTCGGCGACATGAGACCTCAGAAAAATGGGCGGACACGCGAAGAAATAGGCGGGTTCAATTTTGTAGGGTTTGACCAATAAAAAATACGTGTGGCACTCGGGGACTGCCGCGGTAAAGCTATTGCATAACACTTTTAACAACTTATGCAATTATAATTATTTATTTATTTTATTTTTTCTGATATCAGATAACTGCGCTCTATCGGAAAACGTTAAATTATTCCGAATCATTTGCGGCTGCGGTAGCAAATGATTCGGAATAATTTAAACGTCTTCCGATAGAGCGCCGCGCATGAATTTTTTATTCGATAAAGCAAAAAAACCTGATTATTCGAAAAAATTCGTAGATAAAAAGATAGATAATTAAGTTATCTTTAAAATGGTGCAGGTTTCATAATAATACGCCTGATAGTATTTGCGTAGTAGTCGTTTTTGTGTTCGGTTAGACCTAATTTCACAAATTAATTACTCTATGTAATATAAACAAAATCGAAAATATTAAAAGCTAAGAATATTAGGAAAATGTTCTTATTTAACATATATTTTTTTCGAATCGTAAGCAGTACTCGTTTAGACGTAAATATCAGTTTAAAATCATTAATTTTCGTTAAGAAATTTCTTGATTCGGTCGCCGCGCTGGCCTAGGCCCGCGATAAAAGCTATGCAATAGCTTAAAAACAAGCGTTGACGAAGCGTCAGGCACGATTCCACGTCCGCTCGCGCCGGTCACCTGGCGCATACTAAACTTTCGCAGAGCTATCACAGAATTACTATCTTTATAAGGGTATTAATGGTAAAGCATATTTGGCGTAACTCACAGAGCGCTCACACGTTTTAATTGATTGTAATTAATTTAAGACCTAAATAAAAAATGTGCCTAAGCGCGATGCTAGAGAATTAACCAGTCAATATGATGAAATAAAACATACTCACCGCTTACATTGTAGGAGTAATTTTGCCTGAATGTTTTCGAAATCAGTTTAAAACCCTAATGTCCAAAGCAATGAGCAACTTTTTTGAGTCCAAATTGTAAATTGGGTCCTTATCGAGGGATTCGCTTAGAAACTTTTTTAAATTAATGCGTATATTTTTTTAAAAAATCATAAAACTACAATTCCCAAGATATGTTCGTTCCCAGGTATCATGACACCTTAACAACTCCCTGCCTGTCTGTCACATGTTGCGAGTGCCATTCGCGCGTTATACGCGAATTTCTATAGTCGGTTGGTACCCCAAGCATGGCTTTTCGCAGCGAGTGCCTTGTCACACGCTGCTGATATTAATTAAATATGTTCGATTTAACTCTCAGCGATTTCGATCGCGGCAAATGAAAGTCCCAGCGAGTAGCTTATCACAATAAAGCTTCGGTCACACGGAGCGAATACTCGCTTCGAATGCAGTCGCCGTGAGCAAACTCACTCGGTGTGACAAGCTACTCGCTGCGATTAAATTCATTCGCCGCGAGTAGAATTGAACATGTTCAATTAGCATCGTCGCGAGCGTGCTACTCGCCGCGATGGCAGCGTCCGAGTCGTATCATAGCACTCGCTGCGAATAGCCATTCTTGGGGCACCAACAGAGTGTAAAATTTCGCGTCAAACGCGCGAATCGCACTCGCTAGATGTGACAGGCAGCAGCGAGTTGTTAAAGCGAATTCAACTCGCAGCGAGCACACGCTGCGAGTAAATTCGTTTCTTGTGACCGAAGCTTAAGCGCAAGCCAGCGACGACTGCATTCACAGCGAGTATTCGCTCCGTGTTACCGAAGCTTAAGTGGTCTTTTGGTTACATTTATAACCAGGTGCAAACAAGCGATTGAGACTCTCACTAGAGATAGGCCGATCGTGATCTATGATCAGCATCAGCTATATACCATTTGCTTATGCATGATATTAGCAATAGACACATTTGTTGTTATATCCGCAGAGTACCTATATACTTACTTTCTTTTAAAATTTTAATAATCTCTTCAGGTTTGTTAAATCTAGTCCAGGTGAATATTCCTTTGGCCGTTTGTTTGCTAATCATGGAGCCCCACAAGGCTAATGAAATAAACGAAGTTATCGTCCGATTTTTTGCCTGTACAATGAAAAGACCGCCTGGTTTGGTTTTCAGGCAGCAAAGCTTGAGGAAGTATTCAGGATGCTTGACGAAGTCTAAGACATGGGCTGATAGCACAACATCGTATAGATCCTTATTCCATACAGAAAAATCCTGAAAATTATAACTAATGATATAATATATGACTGGTTAAAATTGCTTCAGTCAAGGGTGTTGGTGTTATTCTTTGTGTTTTAGACATGGACCGTACTAAAAGTAATAGACGGGGCACTCTTGATCGAAATGTGTTCCGCCAAATATCATCTAATCAGACGATCATATCTACTGCATACGTTTCTGTGTTCGCGGGTCTGATGGAGAGTGAAATAACAACGAACAGACCCTCGACAAAATGATGATGCCAAACATATCCGCTGTATATAATTTCTTCTACATAAATGTTAGTCCTAACCACTAAAATTTAAATAGATATTTAAAAAAACATACAAAATATTCTTCCGCCTAATTAAGAGCCGGTCCACACGATGCGGTTCGACGCCGCACCGCAAAGATTTCGCCGTATGGGCGTACATACGTACAGTGCACGGTGCGGTGCCGCAACGTTACTACGACGCCGCAGTGGGCGAATAGTATTGTAGTTAATTGTACGTAGAACTAGTGAATAAGGTAGTCAATGCCAATAGCTTCTTCGTTGGTACTCATTTTAAATACTTCGATTAAATATTAACAAAAATACGTGAAAATGATTAAAACAGGCAAGCATGTACTCTCCTTCGACTGCACTTAACAACTGAACGGTGCCGCTCCGGCATATATTACCGGTTTACGTGCGGTGCAACGCCGGAACGCACGTATATATTATACCATGGATATTTGTATGTAGGGCGCCGCAGCGGCACCGCTCAGGCATCGCGCCGCAACCACAGCGCATCGTGTGGTCCAACCCAAAGGGCCTTGTATGGAGAAGAAGATGTATCTTTTCAGGCGGCTAATTTATATAAAAAATGGACGAGGTTGAGAAGAGTATACATATATGGACAAAATCGTTACATTTATAGAGTAAGTAAAATTTGTAATATGCAGGTCTGCTATATGGGCGTAGTCATATCAGTTATCGCTCTCGAGAAAGCAATGATTAATTACGGCGATGACAAGTCATTGTAATAGCAATTATATACTAGTAATATGTTTTGATGAATATATTTAAATAACAACTATATATTATATAACGCTTTATTTTCGATGAAATGACATCGAAAATAATATTTTTCCATATCACTTCAAACTGTAACGACCAAATTTGGTTGCACATCAGAACACCGTTGACTACGTAACGACCAATATTGGCGGCGGCTTGCTCTCGGAGCGCACAGTAATATTATTTTCTAATTCGAACGCATCCTAAAATCCATATCAAATATCTCATTACTACCATAGTTACATAGACGGTCGCTAGAATAATTTCGCGTGTCATTTTGCGGATATTTCTGGTAAAATTCCATTGTCAAAAATCGTTTTTTTTTTTTTCGAGAAATCATCAAAATTTTTATTGATGTTTATGAGCGAATATCTAAATATTTTTGTAAGTAAATAAGCAAAACAAAATATTACTTTTGAGAGAGAATCTAATAAAGATCACGATAGTATCTACATTTTCTAAATAGGGTTTCGTACTTTTTCCGTAAGGCAAGTACAAGTTAGAAATCCCGAGTATTTTTCACTTTTTCGAATTTCTCATATTTATTCATAATTATCTAATTGTTTTACAAAATGAAATTTTACTATTTTATATACTAAATTTCAATGAGATCGTTGCATATTTATTCTTTTTATGATTTCTATAGTAGTTCCATAGTTATAGTACTTTTTGTCGAGCGCGGTGATATTGCAAGAAATTCCAATAAATCGCCGCGGTCTGCCATGAAATTATGTCGCTACTCGAAGGGTTAAAGTGAAGATTTAACTCATGGTCGTTACAGTCGATAGCGGGCATAGATAAACTAGAAGAAGAAAACAAATAAGTCATACCTCTATAGAAGAAACCTGATAGTGTATTTTTTCAGCCAACTCTCTGTCCAATTTAGAGTGTTTTATAGCATGGTCTATAGTAACATCGCATACATCGATTCCTGTAACTTTGGCGCCAAGTTTCGCTAAAGGCTATTAGAAAAAAATAAACAATGCTGAGCTAATTACGAAATTTTTGTTGAAACTTTGACAGTTAGCTGATACTCTGTAAGTCAAAACAGGCAAATTGCTTTATTCGAATCTCGCTGCTGTGCAAAGTTGACAGTTAATGGTTCTCGTACAGTAAGGCTATGTCCTGGCTGTATTCTTGGATCGGCTCAACTCAAGGTTCAGCTACGCTAAATACTAAACACGATGTATTTATGTTAATTTATGGATATTTGGACATTTAGACAACTAGTTACTTGATATTTTGGCAGTTAAGGTACCCTATGACACTCGAAATGAGATAACGGTTATAAAAATACCACATTTCTAAATTGGTTCAAGCGTTTAAAAGTTATGGTGAAATAAAGAAACGGAAAACATACATAGCTGAACCTTAAACACATTACACTTCTTTATTGTTGAGCAGTCATGTAAAATGGAGACTACTCGAAACGTTATGAAATGAAGTATTATTATTTTGCGCTAGTATAGGCAGCTTAGGAACTCTAAAAATAGCAATTTTCCTGTTTTATATACATTACGTTATATTATATTACATTAAATATTATCAGTAATTTTGTCAAACATTTACCTCAGCGATGAATCCGACGCCGCATCCAACATCCAAAACATTTAAACCATGGAAATATTGTGTATCATTATCACATTCTAATTTGTAATGTTCAACAATGCTTTTGCTTATACTTGGAAAGCTGTTAAATAAAGAAAATTAGTTTTTAATATTAACGAGGTGTACCACTTTAAACATTAAAGATCGATATATTGAGCAGATTATCTTCTATATAACAGCTTAGGTTGAAGGGTGAGGGGAGGGAGCTGGGGTTTCTGTATTTTTTCACTAAACCTAGTTTACTAAGAAAACACGATTTTTAAATTTCTTGAAAAAATAGCAACTATTAAATAGTAGCTTTGTGGTTAATACTAGTAATTTTTATTTCCTAAAACTTATTATATTCGCAGTTAAAAGGGGGAATTTATTATAAAATATACAAAGGCAATAAGGCTATTCAAAACCTGCCCAGAGTATAGGGATTTTTCGAAAACCAATTTACAGAGGTCTAAAAATATGAAATCCTGGCGAGTTGGGTATCCTTATTTCTTGTATAATAAGATTTTAGATTTTCTAATGACTTATACAGGTGAGATTTTTATTGCGACATCCTTGTAGTGGAAAGATCCGTTCCATCAGTACGAGATAATTTAAAACTTTATAAAAATATGGAAACAACAACAAAAAAAAACAAAAAAGATTTTTTTCCAATTTGAGAAAAAAAAACTGCCTTTGAAAAGTATTATATTATAAAAAGAGTTGAGGGCGATGCGCCTTCTGTCAGTAGGTAAAATATCGCAAATATTGTTATTTCGCGATATTTAATCTACTGGTTGATGGCGCATTGCACTCAACGCTTCCCAAACTTTTTTCGATAGATATGTAGGAGCCTGTCGCTCCACATACCCACAACAAAAAAGTAATTTCACAGAATAGAAACCGCAGACTCGCTCAAACCTACACGAGCCAGCTGCAGTTAATTTCCAACTAAATTTGGCAAATTATGCCCAGGCAAGCGATGACTCATGTCATTTCTTCTAATCGATACACATGTTACACCCCACTCATAGCTATTTACGTCACCGCTTAACGGTATAAAACGTGGTACATTTCAATCGATCGATATCATTCCCTTGGCAGACAGTTACCGCGCTCTACATATCATTCCCTTGGTGGACGAGTACACGGTTACAATCATTCCCTTGGCGGACAGTTACCGCGCTCTACACATCATTCCCTTGGTGGACAAGTACACGACTACAGTTATCGCGCTACACTTCATTATCAAGCAGTACCTGCATTATCCGCGACACCAATCGTCAAGCCTCGCTCCTCGACCACACACTTCAGACACACTACCACGGCTTCACCTCGCGCCCACACTACTACACAACGGCGAAACAACGATCAAGGCGTTAAGAACTGGCGACTTCAACTCAACTCACTTCAACCTTCTGATTAAACATTTCTACTTCGACATCCTCGACTTTCATTTACGGAGAAAACTTCATGATGAGAACCACCTTCGCTTACAATCAATTGGAGTCTAGTGAAGGGTGGCCACTCGCACAGATATATAAGATTTACAAATTTGACAATCAAAAAGAAACGAGAAAAACAAGGTTTATTCTATTTTTCTGTTTTTTTTTATTTATTAAAAGTTGCTTACCTGCTCGTATTGATTTACCAACTACTAGGATGTAACTAATTAAAAACTCACCTCGTATAAATAAAATAATACCCCACGTGCGACACTATATCAGAGAACGGCATAAAAATATTTTCCTGATAAACGGGTAATTATGAATAAACTCACTAATATTGCCAGTACTAGCTAATGAGCTAATATCGTCTATACTGGACTTTGCCGATGTTTGCCACATTGACTTCACTGAAGATTGAAGCTGTTGCAAAATGTGTTCATTAAGTAGATATAACTAAAATGCGAGAAAATTTGATAACGTCTCTGAGTACAGAAGCAGATTTCATTGGCAAGCTTCGAATAGGTAAAATAGAAACCTGCATATTCTTTCCCTTCTTTTTAAAATCCTCAACACTCTACCGCTCCCTCCGCTCACTCCGTTCCAGTCAGGATACTCAAATTCTTTTTTTACATATTCCTTGACGTTTCATGTTTGTTGGTTTGTTTGAAAATATTTATTGCACACACATAAAATTAC
The DNA here is from genome assembly GCA_944548615.1 of Micropterix aruncella. NCBI lineage: Eukaryota > Metazoa > Arthropoda > Insecta > Lepidoptera > Micropterigidae > Micropterix > Micropterix aruncella. Next base: position 8,590,311 of record OX155975.1, read on the forward strand.
AATGTGGTGGGCCTATTGCCAAGTGGAAATATCTTAAGGCCATACCGCCAGGGTTATTGTGACTAAAGGTTTATGTGGGCAAATTGATTTATAAGTAATAAATGAATACACTTACATAATAGTCATCATAGTATAAAATATAAAACAGTGGTTAGTGACTTATGCCAACTCGATATTGTAGGAAGGAGTGGAATATAGGTACAAGCAAAGGAGACGGGAGGGGAGGGGGTATTCATGAGTTGAGTAAATGTCCCATTAACGATTTTTTAAACCAGCTCAGGTTTTCAAGTTGTCTTATCGGTAAAGGCACGGAATTCCAGAGTCGGGCCGCCTGCACTGCGAAAGACCTAGACATGACAGTTGATGAATGCTGAGGTATAGCCAGTAATAGATTTCCTGAGAGCGCAATGGAAGGCCATGGGATGAAAGCGGAGAAAAGAGATTATACAAATAAGTAGGACAGTTTGACTGTAGTACGCGGAAGAGTAGGACGAGTATGTGAAATTCCCGACATCGTCTAATGGGAAGAAGTTTTATATGTGATCAAACTTCTTCAGGGAATAAACAAAGCGAATACACGCGTTTTGAATCCTATCTAGCTTATCGAGTAGTTCTTCATTCACGTATCTCGACTATGGAACCAGCTCCCGTCCAATATCAGAAACGAACCAACTGTTTCCAGTTTTTAGTGTCTCTCAAAATACATTTCATGTCCTCTCCTGTCCTCTGCTCTTTTCAAATATTTTCTCAATTCTAATCATATTTTTTAAAAGTGGTATTTTGTTGTTTGATTATTTTTCGGTAAATTTTAAGTTTTTTTTGTTTTTTTACTCTACAAGCTCCTTAATACTTTCACTTCCACGTATGTTGACTGTGAGAGATTGTAATTTATGCAATAAGTCCGCTTGTTTTACACGACAGCCAACAAAAAGGAGTGTAATGTGCTCAGGAAAAATGTATGTAATTGCTCAGGGTTTATGTATGCCTTTTTATTATTTATTTTTTTAATTTGTTGAGTGGGGCGTTTCTAAGGTCTTTATGAGCCTTGTAACACTGCGACCATTGCTGATCGATTTTGATCGCCACCTACTATAGTTCTGCGCTAAGCCTCGTGTCATTTAAGAACCGCAGCAGGCTTTTGGCGCCAGATTGTTTTACCTCCTCAGCAGAGGCGGCTCGTGAATATTTTTTATGGGTGTGCAATAAAAAAAACAGGATATAATTACTTACATTTATTTGTAAATAAAATCCATTCGCCGGTCTTTTTGTCCAGCGAAAACATCTATCACTTTCTTGTGAAAGTCTGAGATGGAATTAATTAAGCGTTTTTCTATGCTTATCATACACAATGCATTCAGACGATCTTGTGCCATAGTATTGCGTGAAAACGTTTTGACTTTATTTAACGTCGAAAAACAGCGCTCACTTTCTACTGACGTCATAGGAATGGTACAAATAATTTTTAGCAGTTTCATGCTTTCAGCAAATACGGATTCTAATGCAAATTCCATAAAATGTTGAAGTAAAGCAACGGCGCCGTCAGCGTTGTGAAAATCTTCTCTGCTATAAATGACTAATAGCTCATTTTTCAGTTTAGTTTTTTCCAGGAAATCATACGTGTTTACCACTTTCTTAAAATCATCATCCGGAAAACTCTTATTGTAGTCTAAAAATTTGTCAGTGTAAAACAATTTGGACGCCAATAAATGGTCTGTATGAACAAATCTACAGATCACACACTTCTTTTCTCATAGCTGAATGATTCACGTTATCAGGCCGACGTTTTTTCTTAGGCGAAGGCGGTGGAACAGCATCACGTAATTCATTGACGACCTTTTCAAATTTAGTGACTTCTTTCATAATTTTAATTGAGTCAAGGGATCGAGACTGCAAACACTTGAACAGCATTTCACAGTGGGGCATGAGCGTCGCGAAAAACTTTAGCCAATATAAAAAATTGTCTTCATTTAAATATGAAAGGAGCATTTGAGCTTGATTAAATGTTTTTGGGTCACTGTTACGACTGTCCATTATTGCTTGCATACACTCTTTCAGGGGCTCTAAGTTATCGTATAAAACTTTTACTGTACGTGTATTATAATTCCATCTTGTCTGTGGAGCGGCAGGTATTCTTTTGTGGACGATTTCTTTTAAAAATTCGGATCTTTTCGGCGATCGCGTGAAAAACGATGGAAATGCATGCAAATTGCAACAGAAGCTTCGTACTGTGTGGTTAATCGATGCACATTTTTCTAAAATTAAATTGAGTTGATGCGCGTAACAATGTACATAATAAGCATATGGGTAGATATTTCTAATAATCTTTTGGACGCCATTTGTACTTCCACTCATGACGGCAGCTCCGTCGTAGCTCTGTCCAATTATTTTTTTTTATCAATATTTAAAGAATCAAGCTCTTTCATGATTTCAGCCGCTATTACTTCTGATGTATAACCCTTAGGTTGTAAAAATTTCAAAAATCGTTCGTAAATTTTACCATCATGTATATACCTTATATTAAACACCAGCTGTTGAATAGTAGAACAATCAGTTGATTCGTCTGCCTGAATTGCAACAAAATCTGCATTTTTTATTTGTATCTGTATTTCACATCTGCAATCTTCATAAATAGCATCCAAAATATCGTTTTGAATTGATTTAGACGTACCTTTAAAAACAGAACTGCTTGATAAGTGCTGCTTCATGGCCAAATCGATCTCTGACACAAAATCAACCAAGCCTCTATATATTCCGGGATTCAGAGATTCCGTAGATTCATCGTGTCCCCGTAATGCAATTTGGAATGCACCACAGAATACCACGCAATCTATTAAGCGACGTAAAATATATCGATTTTCATCAACACGCTCATTGAACTCTCGAATAGATTTTCGATAAGCAGAATCGAGCGCCTTTCGAATATCTTGTCGCCCGATAGATGCCAATTGCACTTCATTTAACATATGAAATCGAGATTGCGAATGTTTTTTTCACTTTAATTGAAAGATGCGCTAAATCTTGAACACCAGTTTCTGTCCATACAGTCTCGCCACCACCGCCCGCGCCGGCTCCAAACACAAGACATGGAAAACAAAACAATTTGTTCGTTTCTTCACACCCACATAACCACGGTGTTTTGGTATACTGCTCAGGTTTGAAAACACGTGTATAAGTTTTAGATTTTGTACTACACGTTTGTGTTAGAGTTATTTCAGGACGCGGTCGCCCCTTTGATTTTAGTTCGAGACGCACTTCTAAAGTCTTTTCACAGTTTTTTATGTACGACACACTGTATTGTTCCATTGTTACCGCCAAATAACATGCAAACAAGCTATTTTTCTAATTATTTACAGTCAAACAGTGCCAAAATTCGATATTGCCTCGCGCGCGAGTGTCAATTATTGACACTGACTGACATTTAATTTTGTTTACGTTCGGCAACAGTATGAACGTAGCCGCACTGGCTACGTCCCGGTGGGAGCGAGATAGCGAGCCGAGAGCGCATGCGCGTTGTTCACCCGTTGGAGCGGCGCTCTTAATACTGCTAAATTTCGATACAAAATCTTTTGTTTCACGTGCAGGAGATTGTCGATTTTTCTCTTTCGCACTCGTTACATTCAGTGCTGTTTGTTGTACTGAACATTGGTTCATAGGAGCGTATTCACTGGCGCTCCACTTAGTCGGTCGGATTATTGTTCCTAGCGATGGATTATTTTTAAAAAAGTGTACAGGGTAATTATTGATTTAATTGCTTAAATTTTTGTGGGAGTGCACCGCACCAGTGCTCCTTAGGACGAGCCGTCACTGCTCCTCAGGTTGGAGATAATGACCACCCAAGTGGGTGTATCTTTTACGCATCAGCGGGCCACACTCGCACATGAGGTGCTGGGGAGTTTCCTCTGCCCCTTGGCAGACCCTGCACATTTTTGTGTCTCTGAGCTTGAGGTTGAACATGTGTTTGTTCAGGCCACAATGCCCCGTGAGCGCCCTCACCAGTATAAGTAGATTGTTCCTATTTAGCGATAGGGCCTCACGGGCCGTCTTACGGTCGTAAGCCTTAATAAGCGCTTTGGAATGACTCAACCCTGGCGTGTTGTTCCAGTGGTTGACGGATTGTTCTAAACACATTTGTTTAAGCACATTTCACAAAACACATTTCAGAAATGTCATAGAGATGAATACGACTAGTGTCGAAATATTCTCAGTCATATAATTTCTTCTAAAATAAGTTACTAACATCCATTTCTGTTACAGAAACCATCCTCCTATACTAATTACATCCAAGGGCATACAATAATTCGGCTGCAATAACTAAGAACATCATAAGTTATCAATTGCGGAAACAGGTGCTGCTGCCCTAAGTATTTAAAGAGGACATTAACTATCGTTAAAATGTTTCTGGTCCACCAGGACCCCAGATAAGTAACTTTTCATGAATCTAATTTTATATATTATTGAAAATATATATATATATATATATATATATATATATATATATATATATATATATATATATATATATATATATATATATATATATATATATATATATATATATATATATATATATATATATATATATATATATATATATATATATATATATATATATATATATATATATATATATATATATATATATATATATATATATATATATATATATATATATATATATATATATATATATATATATATATATATATATATATATATATATATATGTATATATGTATTTATAGGATTAAATACATAGACCACAAATATTTCTTGAAAACCGTTATATTACTTGAGCACCGCAGGCAACCGAATGAGCGGCGGCGTCGGCGCGCGATGGTTTCGAGATACCTGCCACAAACCGCTTTGACGCCTCACTCAGAAATCAGGGCCAATGGGCCCGGCCCACATGAAGCCCCACTAAAGAGCAATTGCCCTTTAGCGGCAAATAACGTTACGGACTTTAGGCAAGGCCCGTCGATTGACTCAAAGAATGCGCAATTGTTTATAAGCACTGGATGTTTATAGAGTTAACACGCGTTAACGGGGCCGTTTTGGAGCTTGCGTAAATTGAATTGGTTTCAACGAATATTGTTATAAGATCTTTATTATCTAAAAAACTGCTTTATTTCGCTAATAAATTGTTGCTTATATTCTATACTAATATTATAAAGAGGTAAAGTTTGTGAGGTTGTAGGAAGTAATCTCTATATCTACAGAACCGATTTTGAAAATTCTTTTACCTATAGAAAGCCACGTTATTTGTGAGTGTCATAGGCTATATATTAATTTGAAAAATGAAGAATTTTTCGTGGTAGTCGAATTTCCAAAGTAAGTCGGAAAAAACGGTCGAACGAAAACGTTTTTAACTAACGCTGCCTTAACGATGAGAGATATATGATTAAGTTCTAGAGAAGTGCTTGATTGAGCTTAATAATGCCTACAAAAAGTAAGCGACAGCATATTATGTCTAAATTTTATATTTAAGATCCAAAAAGTAGTTTTTTATATTAAAAAAATAATTTAAATCGTTAGGTCATGTTTATTGGTCACATTAACAACAATTATGAATTCTTATCAAAATAAGTAAATTTATCATTTCAAGTGATTAAAACAAAAGACTTTTCCCTTTTACTGCATATAATTTCACTTTTACTGCATAAATGGTTAAAGAGATGAGACATTCACAAATAAGACACTCACAAGAAGACACTCACAAATAACGGTAATATAGTCAAATTGGCATGCAAATACATACATACATATGCAGTAAAAATATAACCCTTCTTTTGGCAGTCAGGAAATAAATCATAGCACTCAGTACTAACCAAACCACACTCATAATTTCACCACAAGTAAAAAGTTTTACCGGCCAACGAAGTGGGCACGGGTCAGCTAGTTATAAATACAATAGTTCACTTTTTGTAACAGCAGTCTTGTTTTTTAATATTTCAAATTATTGGTCTTGTTATGTTATGTGCAAAATGTGCAATAAATAATTTCTATTCCTATATCTATTTACTAATGAATTATCGATGGGACTTTTCCTTGTGACAATTAATACTCCTGCTACAATTTTTGTCTCGATTCATGTTCGTAAAAGTCGTTTGAGGTGCCGAAACAAAACAATCGTTCTGTTTGTTATATAGGACGGGTCGTATAATCATAATATTTTGTGAGAGTGACCACCCTTCACTAGACTCCAATTTCTCGTGAGCGAAGGGTGGTTCTCATCAATAAGTGTTCTCCGTATTGAAAGTCGTTGTAGTTGGAGTTGAAGTATTTATTCAGAAGGTGTGTGATCGGTTGCCAGTTTGTAACGCCTTGTTTGATAATTCGCCGGTGTGTAGGTAGTGTCGGCTCGATGTGAAGTCGTGGTTGGGTATCCGAAGTGTGAAGCGCCGCGATAGATTTGAAGCTAATGATGATCGCGTATACTATGCGTAGTTGTTGTTGAAGATAATGAAGAGCGCGAGTACTTGTAGCGGGCGACGGCCGCTGAGAGGATGATAAAATATGTGTCGAATGTACTGCTTTTTATATCGTGTGAATGATGCAATGGTCACTGAGTGGGGTGATAATATGTGTGTCCATTCGTATCGATCAGAAGAAATGGCATTAGTCATCAGCTGTGTGTGCAGTAAATACCGAAATTATGTAGAATTCAATGCTAGTTGAAGCGTGGTAAATTAAGTGTGTTTGCGGTTTCGATTCTATAGAAATTACTTCTTTTGTTGTGGGTATGTGGGCGAAGTCCTTACAATTTCTTTCGATAAAAACGGTACGCAAAATCGTAAAGATTACCTTTTTTGGTGAAATTTATAAATAAAATGTAGTTCACTATTTTTATCCCACCATGAAGCTGCTTTTGAGATTCTTCTGTACTTGTCAGCATTTTTCTGGTCCACAGTTACAGGCGTTGATGAAAAGTGTCTCATTTGTACTGATTGCCATCTGCGAAAGATTAGGGTTACAATTATTTTGTTTTTAATACGTAAATAAGTTAAAAATTAAGTTTTATTAAAATGCTCTGTTCTGAGCCAATTCTGGGTGCAGCAGCCATGTCATAGTGGAACTTAGAACGGGCTATCATAATTGAATTGACCGTTGAAGAGTCCCTTCGGTGGAAGACAACCCTGGAGCAGCAGCTCTATTGCGGCGAAACTTAGAACGGGCTATCATAAATGAAAGCGTATACAAAATTTCGTTTCTGTGCTGTGTACCGTTGAGGAGTCCCCTAATCGGGAGCTAGCCCTGGGTGCATCAGGCATGTCAAGATAAAATTTATAAAAGGATATAATAATTGAATGCGTATACAAAATTGCGTGTCTGTGCTGTTGACCGTGGAAGAGTATCCTCGTCGGGAGCCGAGCCTGGGTGTAAAATTAGCTCACCATTAAGCCATTTTAAAGTCCAAATTACGAGACTCACACTAATAATTAACCGTATGTTTTCATTATTTATTGTAGGTAATTTTAAATTTATATCTAATTTATCTAAATTTATATTTAATTTTAATGACAGTTTTAAAGGATATATTTGCATTTCTTTTTGATATAACTTATTTGTTAGAGTATGTTTTGTATACCAATTATACTAAATATATAAATAAACAAATATATGAGGATATTAACATAGCAGAGCGTATCTCTCGCGTATCTCTTATCATGATATTTTACATAATTACTTAATGATTTAAGAGTCATCGACATTAAATATTTTAGTTTTGCCTCGTTATCAGGTTTCATTTTTTTTGTTGACTAAGTTTAATTACGCAATAAGATATTAACATTATTTAATATTTCTAACATACACTATAGACCGGGAAATAGCGACAGAAAATTTAAGTAATTTGTTAGAAATATGGCGACCATTCAGAAGTCAAATTAGGCAATTATTGAAATTAAAAAAAATGGTCATTGCGCTATTTATCGGGGCGTAATCGCATGGTAATTTATTAAACACATCGGATAGATGACGTGTTTTAATTATCGATTTGCCCTAGTGAAATGCTACATATAACTTTACGGTGATGGTTATGGCCTTATGACCCGCTACTGTTTAGAAAGGTTTTTATTTTATTTTCCTATTTGTTACAGGAAAATCTCTTTTTTAACTAATTATTTTCAAATAAATATTCACGGAAATCACTATGACACAATGCTTCAACTATTCCAAATAACCTCTATACCGCCGCAAATAAGCAGTTTTTTTTAATAAGTGGCTTTTGCCCGCGGCTTTGCTTCGCATAATGTTTCGAAACGATTTGTTAATTTAAGTAGGGTGGAGTTTATTTGCCTTTTTAGACGCTACCTTTATATAGTGCAAGACGTCCCCCCTCTGATCCACGCTACCTATCTCGTAGACGTACGCGTCTTGTTCCTCGCCACCCACGCCGCCTTTCGCTGTACGCCGACCTCGCTGAGACAGCAGCCGCCGCCGCCCGCTCGGTATTTAAAGCTCCTTGCACGCGTTACTAATTTCATGATTACTCTAAAACTATACCCCCAAAAAAAATACAGTAAATTGCCAATTTTATCTCTATTTAACACCCGTGATGATATATTAATATATGTTGATAAGGATTCTTATATTATTGCTAATGTCTTCTTCAAGATACACTGGCTACTTATTTTTTTTATTTTTTTTTCATGAAAGCAGTTATTTTAGCTTAAATATAAAAGTTAGATATATGCTGTCGTCGAGTTATTTATAGATATTTTAAAGATCGTTGTTATGCCATATATTATTTTTAGATATAATATATCAAAACCGTTTCGTCAAAGCACGCCGATAAAGCAATTCACCAATATCGTAATTTCGATTTCGACTTGTCTTACAAATATCGTAATTTCGTATTGAAAACCAATATTTACCACAATGAAGTAGCACTCGTCGACAATAGAGCTTTCCATTAGTAAAAGATTTTTTGAAAACGCATGAGTAGTTTCGGAGATTACCCCCTACATACAAACTTACAAACTTACAAACATACAAACTTACACACATTACTTCTTTATAATATTAGTATTAATGTAAGACAATTTGTTTCTCCTCACCGGACACACGACTCTTAGAGCACATCTATTCAACCTTGGCTTGACCGAGAGCAAGGACTGCCAAATATGTGGCAAAGAACCTGAAGACAGCATACACATCGTCGGTCGCTGCCCAGGCCTCGCCGCAAAAAGACACAGTTTGCTTGGACGAGCCTTCCTCGAACCCAGCGATCTGCCCAACTTGAAGGTCAGTGGTCTACTTAAACTGGAAATAAGTACTTGGGAGTTAATGGACCCATGCTTAGTTGGCCACGAAGACCCATTCTGTTCAAGTTGGTCACACTCACGAGTCAACACCTATCCAACGGCCTCCACGCATGAAGTGCGAGCCTGGGTAGGACTCTGGCCTTATGGTTAGTTTCCCCTGGGAATCAACCTTCTGGCGCTCCTGGACGGTCTGCGCACCGTGCGGCATAAGCCAATCGATTGTGCACTCTGACTAACAGTCGGGGAAGTCTGGAAGCAGTACTGTATCCCATAGAGCGGGGGTGGTTGCGGACCTTACGGCGACTGCTCTTTAAACGACCATCGGCTACCCGATCCTGGGTGAACAGCCGGGCATAGGATGCCGTGGTCCGCGATAGATTCGGTATACACCGTTTCACCGCTTCGTAAGGGAGAGTACCGCGCAAGCGACCTCGAACTCGTAACCAATCGAGAGACTCGAGTAATCTGGTCGCAATTGGAAGTGAGGGCGTGAGTGTAAACCCGCTGTGTAACACTCCTGTGGCGGAGCTTGATGGTGGACTGTTTTGTCCAAGTCTTCTGCGCTCACTCCAGGGAGATAGAACGACTAATCGTTAAAACTTCCTGAGGTGACGGGCTCGCCCGCTGAAGACGGCAAACCTAGTTGGTAAGAAGTACAGGGCTGCTAGCTGACCACTGACCTAACCACGTAGTGGGTAGTTACAAAAGATCTCATAGATCTAGGTGACATCAAGGGCTGGAAACAAGCCCTCCACTCCGTTTACTACTACCATTGATTTTTATAGTGAAAATCAATGCTACTACTAAGACAATTTGTTACAACATGGGTCGTGCAAAGTTTATAATACAAAGAGACTGAAAATATATTTGTCATACTTCTGTTGGAGTGCGAAAGTGGTGCAATACTTTAAAAAGGTTTAGTTTCAAACGTTTTCAAGCTACGACTATATAGGACTAAATTATTTATTACAGTACGGAATTATTGTATTAAGTTTGTTTCAATACGATTGTATCCAAAAAAATATACCAAAATGATATCATAGGGCTGAAGACTGTCACCCTCGAAAAAAACCAAAAATCTGTGTAACAAATTTCATCTCCCTGTGGTGAAAACCAACGCATCTCAAAATGCATTTCTATACAGAGCGTGTCATAGATATAATACAGACTTTTTAAGTGTGGACATATTACACTCATCAAAAACCTCTTATAAGAACTCAATAAAAAAAAATCTAGAGTCTATCTAGCTAGATGATCACAAAACATTTATACATCAAGGACATAATTTTATCTCAAGTATATTCATTATAATAACTATATATCATACCTAAAATGAAATATAAATATATTTATATACATACATATTATATTTTTATCTATTTTGTCTCTCCCTTTCACCTCACTTCCCATCCTGATTCCCCCCATTCTCAAGCGGAAACAATATAAAATTTTATTGCGTTCATTTTGTATACTTTATATTCGGAATCACATTAATGGATTTTTGTCACTTTTAAATATGTTTTTATTGCATTGTATATAGTTCTGTTGGGTTCCAGAATAAAATAAAATAAAATAAAATAAAATAAAAATAAAATACAATAAATCGTTTGCAACACGTCATTTATCCGACAAATTTATTTAATTAATCTGCGATTACGCCACGACGACCATTGCTAAGACCATTTTTTTACTCGAATTAAAAAAAAAGGAGGAGGACTTTTTTTTAATGTTACCTTTGAACTCTGCCATTTATGAACCGATTTGGAAAATTATTTTTTCATTTGAAAGGATATACTTCCAGATTGGTCTCATTTTTATCAAAATCTTGTTCTGATGATGGGATCCATGGGGAATTAAGGAAACTCCTCAAATATTATCATATGAAGTTGAAAATGTACGTGTTATTTCAATCCCAATGACAATGCATGTTTTTAATGGCAAGCATTACCTGATTCTACAACTAGGGTTGTCGACTACAGCGGGCGAGCCCATCACCTCAGGAAGTTTTAACGATTAGTCGTTCTATCTCCCTGGAGTGAGCGCAGAAGACTTGAGAACAAAACAATCCACAAGCTACGCCACAAGCCCGTAAGAGGCCAACGCCTTAACCGCGAGATAGCCAGGAGTGTTACCCGGCGGGCCTACACCCACGCCCTTAGTTTCAATTGTTACCAGATTACTGCAGTCTCACGATTGGTCAGGAGTTCGAGGTCGCTTGCGCGGTCCTCTCCCTAATCTATCGCGGACCACAGCGTCTTTTGCCCGGCTGTTCACCCAGGATCAGGTAGCCAATGGTCGTTTCAAGAGCAATCGCCGTAAGGTCCGCCACCACCCTCGCTCTATAGGAAACAGTACTGCTTCCAGACTCCCCCGACTGTTAGTCAGAGGGCACAGTCGATTGGCTTACCCCGCACGGTTCGCAGACCGTCCAGGAGCGCCAATAGATTGATTCCTAGAGGAACTAACCATAAGGCCAGAGTCCTACCCAGGCTCGCACTTCATGCGTGGAGGCCGTCGGATAGTTGTTGACCCGTGAGTGTGACCCACCCTGAACAGAATGGGCCTTCGTGGTCAGCAAGGGCCCATTAACTCCCCTGATTCTGCACCCTGGGTTGGCTTCCGACGAAGGGGACTCCTCAATAATCAACAGCACAGACACAACATTTTGTATTTGCAGGCCATTACGACAGCCTGTTCTAAGTTTCACCAAGACAGGACTGCAACGCCCAGGGTTGGCTTCCAGCGAGATAACATCTCAATGGTTAACAGCACATACAAAATTTTGTATAGGCATTCATTTATGATAGCCCGTTCTCAGTCACGCCATGACAGGGCTTCGGCAATTAGAGTCGGTTTTTTTCTTGGTTAAAATTTTCTCTATTTTTATTTCAATAATTATAATAATAATAATAATAAAACTCTTTATTCTTAAGAAAAGGCGAGCTTATCGCCTGCAGGAAATATTTTACAGCTAACCTATACTATTGTAAGAACATTATTTGCGAGAAGACTACATAACTTAACCTATATAAAGAGTATGACAAATACAATAAAGGAGGATAGAAAGAAGTATATACTTTACTCTTTGTGGGCACAGATTTGCCACATCAAAATAATCTAACACCTATAAGGACGCTAAAGTTTTAAAAGGAGGGGAATGGGAGGGGAAAGAGAATTTATCTGGAGGATTTAAAATGCTCTCTGAGTCTGTTTTTAAAAGTTGTTATGCTTGGCGCGGTTCTCACATTTTTCGGCAAAGCATTCCAAAGACGGGCTCCATGCACGGTGAAAGAGAATGAGAAGAAGTCACTGCTGTGACTAGGGATAAAGAGTAGCAGGTTGTTTTTTCATCTCAGAGGTCGTCCATGAGCCGATAGTGCAGTAAATCTGCCGGTAAGATAATTTCGAGCGACGCCATCCAAGATCTTGAAAAGCATGCAGAGAACTCGCATGTCTCTTTTCTCCCGGGTCGACAGCCAGTGAAGCTTCTCTCTGTACTCCGTGATGTGGTCAAATTTTCTGAGGCCATGGATATGCCGAATGCAAACATTTTGGAGACGCTCAACTTTGGTTTGCTAATTATCTAGTTTGACTTCTGAAAGGTCGCCATACTTGTAACAAATGACTTGACATTTCCTGTTACTATTACCCGGCTTACTATAAATGGGTCAATTTTATAAAGGACAACCGAGGTGAGGGACCTGGGAATTACATTTGATACGCAGTTGAATTTCCGTGCACACATTATAAATATTTGCATTTGAATTAGAAGAATCGTTGGTTAGATTACTCGCATATGCAAAGAGTTTATTAATATGCATGTTTGTTTCAACTTTTTAATTGTTTTGATGTTGGTATACTCGAATATAACTCGGTTGTGTCACAATAAGACTTTCCCGGCAAGTAGAAAAGCCCCCCCCTTCCCGGCGCACTAACCCAATCACCCCTCGCGCGTCAATGGTAGCGGTAGGCGGCCTACCCGCAAAACAACGGTTTGACAGCTCTTTCAGTCTACCTTAAACAACGGCGGCTGCAACATCCGGTTACGCAGCAACAAGATTTCAACGAGGAAATTTCATTATTAGAAATTAACAAAGAATTGCCTCAAAAAACAGTGGCAAATAGCCCAAATAATGGCAAACCATTTTTGGTCGAGATTCGTACGCGAATATCTCCCGACGCTGGCGAAGAGACCAAAATGGCACGACGCGGTAAAACCCGTCCAGATAGGAGACATAGTCATCCTTGTGGACGCGGACCTACCCAGAAATACTTGGCTCCGAGGGCGAATAGAGCAAGTACATACCGCTCCCGACAGGCAAGTACGTTCAGTAACGATCTGCTGTCGCGGAAAATCATACAAAAGACCAGTACATAAAGTGGCAGTTATCTATTCTCCCCACCAAGAGGAAGTGAGAACAACAATTTCACCTCCCGAAGAAGAGGAGTGAGGAGAAACACTTGTCTCACGGAGAGGGGCATGTTGCGGGAAGAAAGATAAAATAACGGGCAGGCATGATGATGATAAACATCACAACAAATAGTGTGTCGTCATGCCTAAAATTCCGTGCACCTTCAAATTCCCCAACCTAAAAATATTATTTATGGCAGTAAGTGCACTATGCACACAATATAGGTATACCCGGATTAGCTCCACTAAAAGCGGGAGCTAATGGATGTTAAACTAAAAGTGGAATATTTACAAGCAAGCGCTAAAATTTCGAAATTACACGTCAACCCGAAAATAACCTTCGCTCGCGAACAAAGGAAAACGTCGGAAAAATCCCAGCACGTGCATTCAAAAAGGGTAATAAAAACTCACCCTAAACACACCGCCGGCAAAAGGATTAAGCAACCCGTCGCCGATTGTAAAATCGACCCACCCCGCCAGCCAGGTAGGTACAAAGAATGACTCATATTTTGGTAAGCGCCAGCTTGAATATTGGATCACTAGAAATCCACAAAATTGCTGCCATGAAAATGTCTAAATGTTTAGAATAATTTAATTTAATTTTTAGACTAAGTCCGAGCCAAATCGGCCAATAAATGGTGAAAATATTTAAATTCAACCTAAAATAGGACATAGCAATAGTATATGATTATTAAAATGTATATAATAATCATAAGTTAATATAAGTTAGAGTTTAAGGTCGTATGTACACTCTTAAATACGTGTGACTCGTGTGGCGTAACATGGTGTTATAATATTTGTCGTGCATAAAGGCAGTATTTAAATATGTGTCTATAACTCATTGATATATAACTCTTGCTAAACTAGGAGGCAGGAAACATTTTTAGGACTTGAAAAAAAAGAGATCAGTTTCATCCGTTTCTAGTCGTGTGCTTTTGTAACTCTAGTACGGTTGGACCGATTTCAATATTTTTGATTGCAAACGATAGATTTTTACACGACTGCCCAAAAAAGGAGTGTAATGTTTCAGGGTTCACGTTTGTTTGTTTGTTTGTTTGTTTATACTATTTATTGTGAAATGTCACAATGGGCGGGTTTATTGTCATATGACAATCTCTTACAACTAACCCTACTATGACGTGTTGTATGTAAGTGTGCGTGTAACATGTGTGTAAGAGTGTGTCTTTTTATTGCATTCGATCGACAGAATTGAAAATGCAATTCCGTTAATTTGATCCCAACGGAAAATGGTGACCTAGCCGGGAATCGAATTATGTATGTATGTTTATTTATTTATTTATTTTATTTATTTAAGTCCATAAAAAATACATTTGGTTACAAAAACATTCTCTTAGCCTAATATTTCATAATAATTTAAACAGTTTTTTTTAATTTACCTAACTCGGAAAGAGATTCAGAAATAATAGTTTGTGGTTTACCACCTCACTAGGAATAACCTGTATCGAGGTGGTACCAACAGAAATCGTATATTGCCTGCCGAAAGAGCATGATATACCCGCTCTTAGGTTTTCATTTTATTTTAATATTTTTTTAAAACTTTATATTGCAATGGTATTTACAATTAATAATTACAAGGATGGGGGTAGTTACTTTATTCTAAAATTTAAAAATTTTGAAGATACCAAATTAAACGGAAGGTGTTGTATGTTGTCTGTTTCTTTATTCCGACATATTTTCTAAATGCCTGAACCGATTTATAAGTCGGGTATATTGGGTACTTACACTGCCCAAATATGAAATAGATAATTGTCCAAATCTCCAATTGTCAATAAAAGGTCTGATTGAGGATATCAAATGAAAGGTCTGATTGAGTATAATCCAGAAATACATGAACCACATATATTTATTTTTTTTTTAATATATTTGCTTCAGCACCGAGGGCAACCACTTCTGTGTGGCGGCGGCGCGAAGCGCGAGGCTATACTAAGCGTCACGATTAACGCGCGATCGTCATGAGATACCTGCCACTGGGCTCGCAGCCCTTCGATGTCACACTCAGAAATCCGGGTCAATGGGCTCAACTCACGTGAAGCTACGCTAAAGGGCAACTACCCATCGCAAGACGTCACAGGTCTTTTATAAGGCCCGTTGACTGACTCACAAAATGCATAATCGTCTTTAAGCACTTGATGTAAATAGAAATAACACGCGTCAATGGGGCATAACGTTGATTCCGTAAATTGAATCGTGCTTCAACGAATATTGCTTTAACAAAAAACATTATTCTCTAAAAAATGTGATCTTCAGCGTGATTACATTGTTTCTAACAATCATAAATTCAGTAGTTGGATTGGTTATAACGGTAATCGTGTTTTTTTTTCATTGTTTTATTATTGTTCTAGTTCAGACTATTGGCTTAACCTCTAGGCTTATTGGGTATATAAAAAATAGTCAGGGTGGGGCTAGCAAATAAATGATGAGGGAGGAAGGGAGGAAATAATAAAAACCAATATAATCATGTGACATCAAAATGAATAGTAAGTCGAGCAGTCGACTACAACGACTACAACTACTACAGTCGACTACGACGGGCGATCCCGTCACCCCAGGCTGGTATAACCATATGTGATCGTTCTTTCAGCCATGGGATGAGCGTAGAAGACTTAGAGAGGAGACAATGCACTGTCGCCAACAACCCGTTATAGACCAACGCGTTACGGCGAGGCACCGGAAAAGGTACCCAGCGGGCAGTCTTGCGTTTGGTAGGATATATCTGTATGGAGTTACCCTTCAAGATACCCTCATCCTCCCGACTGGTTACGGGTCCGAAGTCGCTTACGCGACCTCTGCCTGTTGTATTACAGCGGTAATTCAAATTCAATTTATCGCAGACCTGAACATTCTTTGCCCGAAGTGCCACACGGAATCAAGTGGCCCAAAGGCATTTCAAGAGTGGCATGACAACAGGTCAACATGCACCCACGCTGCTTACAAGACAGTGTATTTCCATAATCTCCAGACTCTTTTAGCAATAAGTTAGAGTGCACAACCGATTGGCATCGCCGAACTGCCATCGCCAGGAGAAACCGGTCCACCAACTCTGCGGCCTGAGACGAGTGAGTCTCCCCTAGGTTAGCCTTCCACACGAGGAGGCGTCTGAATAGTAGCTGAATCGTGAGTTGAGCCAGTCTGAGAACAAAATGGATCTGATGGCCCAAGCTGCACGAAGCCATTCGCTATCTAAGTAAGTCGAGCAGACAAATAACATATTTTTAACAAAATACGCAATGTGGAGAGGAGTGAAGGTGAATAAAATAATACAGAGAGGTTTACGACAGCTGCCTAACCGCATGCGATCGTCACCTTACTACCTTTTAAGGGATAGCTGTTACGGCGATGTCGACTTGGCCTTGTTTAATAACCGAGGTTTTTTAACTAGTGACGGCTGATCGTTATATTTTTAACACGCTTTTATTAGGTCGACCTGTATGTAACTAACTATGTAATGGAATCTAAAGTAACTAATTTAACCATCTTCCAAGGATCGTAGCGTCATGAAAATTGGCAGCTGTTTGTAGTTCTGATGACAATACAATAATATGGTACTGTCGAACTGATCTGATGATGGAGTCGGAAGATTTGAACTGGAGCTTCATGATGGAACATCGTATCATAGCTGTGGTTGGACTTGGAATGAACTTTGACCACGATTAGGTTTCAATGTCTGATGATGAAGCCGGAAGATAGGCACTGGCATTGCATGATGGAATATCGTATCATAGCCGTGTGTATGTGAATATCGTATCATAGCCAAAAGCGTGTTTTTAGTGTTTTTTTTAAACTATTAATTTATTACAATATTATGGCGTTCTTCCTCGAACGAAGGTCGTCAGCTCTCAAAGTACAACTTTATGACCACGGAAGCAACATCAGAATTTGAAGTAACGTCGAGTGCTTTAATATTTTTACTTGGTTTTTCAAATATATACCCGGCAAGCAGACAATCCCCTATCCCTACCCCTACGCGTTATTCACCACATCCCCCCACTGCGCGCTGCCCACCTCCCCCCACCAAATTAGCGGAAATATTATCAAAATTATCATTTTTAGATATTGCCGAGCTTGTGTTCAAAAAGTAGAAGATGTTTGGAGAAAAAGTTCTATCTATCAAAAATCGATTTTGAAGCCAAATAGAGCTGTCAACTACAACGGCCCAACCCGTCACCTCAGGAAGTTTTAACGATTGGTCGTTCTATCTCCCGTGAAGTGAACGCAGAAGACTTGGACAAAACAGTCCACCGTCTTATCCGCGAAACGCCTTATCCGCGAGATAACCAGGTATGTTACCCAGCTGGCTTACACTCACGCCCTTACTTCCAATTGCGACCAGATTACTCCGGTCTCTCGACTGGTTACGAGTTCGAGGTCGCTTGCGCGGTCCTCTCCCTTACGAAGCGGTGAAACGGTGTGCACCGAATCTATCGCGGACCAATGCGTCCTTTGCCCGACTCTGAACCGGGATCGGATGGCCAATGGTCATTTCAAGAGCAGTCGCCGTAAGGTAGACAACCACCCCCGCTCTATAGGAAACAATACAGTTCCCAGACTCCCCCGACTGTTAGTCGGAGAGCACAGTCGATTGGCTTGCGCCGCTCGGTGCGCAGACCGTCCAGGAGCGCCAGAGGTTTGATTCTCAGGGGAGACTGGTTGACCCAGTGTCCTACCCAGGTTCGCACCCCATGCGTGGAGGCCATCGGATGGGTGTTAACCCGTGAGTGTGACCGACCCTGAACACATGGGTCATCGTGGCCAACTCATCATGGGCCCGTTAGCCCCCTTCTCTGACTTACAGTCGGGGGAGTCTGGAAGCAGTACTGTTTCCTATAGAGCGGGGGTGGTTGCGGACCTTACGGCGACTGCTCTTGAAACGACCATCGGCCATCCGATCCTGCGTGAACAGCCGGGCAAAGGACGCTGTGGTCCGCGATTGATTCGGTATACACCGTTACACCGCTTCGTAAGGGAGAGGACCGCGCAAGCGACCTCGAACTCGTAACCAATCGAGAGACCGGAGTAATCTGGTCACAATTGGAAGTAAGGGCGTGAATGTCGGCCCGCCAGGTAACATTCCTGGCTATCTCGCGGTTAAGGCGTTGGCCTCTTACGGGCTTGTGGCGTAGCTAGATGGTGGACTGTTTTTGTCCTCAAGTCTTCTACGCTCACTCCAGGGAGATAGATCGACTAATCGTTAAAACTTCCTAAGTTGACGGGCTCGCCCGCTGTAGTCGACGACCCAAGTTGTCACTTCTACATTCACACTTGGACAGAAGCTCAAGTGTGAATAACAGTTCGGGAAAGA
Source organism: Micropterix aruncella (assembly GCA_944548615.1). Classification (NCBI taxonomy): domain Eukaryota; kingdom Metazoa; phylum Arthropoda; class Insecta; order Lepidoptera; family Micropterigidae; genus Micropterix; species Micropterix aruncella. The sequence continues at coordinate 8,609,305 of OX155975.1, forward strand.
GTCCCCGAAAACTATGGTGCTGTTAGCGACGAATAAAGCGGACGCTTCTACTAAGAAATTTTGGACATGTAAGAAAGATACCAGTGAAAGTGGTTAATCAATGTTAGCGGATTATTGCTAGTTGCTCATCGGGAAATGGTCAACAACAAAATACAAGCGACTGCGCCATCAGTGACCTTCCTCCGAGGAAGAACTACAAGGTTGAGAACTACATGCACAGGCTTTTAAGAACAATTCTGAAAAGCGTCAATAACTATAAAACAACAGCTAAACTTGCATTTTCATTATCATTTTCGTATTCAGCACCCATGAAAACATACTATCTATAACTTCTTTCAAGCTTCTAGGGTTTGTGATACGGCAATCCAAGCACTTCAATAACATTCCGGTTATTAAATTCATTCAAATTTTATTCAATTTTTTCAATTCAAATGCAACAGGACAATCTCACAACAAATGCATAAAACACGGCGATCCGTTGCTAAAAAAATAGATATTCCCCGAATGATGACCTCTTTTTGTCAAAGGCATTTTACTGTTTTAGGCCCCAGGGCATATAACCTATTATAAGATGGAATTAAAACAATTCAGTCTAAAGATTCCTTTAAGTAGCAGAGTCACATGTGGCTAATAAATGAAGGCCGTGAAAAGAGCCACAAATTATTTGACTATTATGATTTTTATTTCTATTCTTATATTTTATTTTTTTTTACTGAGTATCTATCTATTTATTTACTATTTTTATGATTTCGATTTTTATTTATGTATAATGGTTGACTGTAAGATATCGCTATAGCGATAAGTCCGCCATTTGTGCGTAAATTGTCTTTTTTATAAAACCAGCGTAATATTCATTAAGTTATGTTTTTATAGCACAATAAAGTTATTCTATTCTATTCTATTCTATTCTATTTATTTACTCGATAATTTTATGATTATAATTTCAAATACTTTTGATGATATTTTAATTTATCTTTTTAACATGTTTAATTTTTAAGTTTAGTTTTTTTTTTTTTTTGTGTGCACAGGTAAAATATTTCCTGGTACACCTGCCTTAGTACAGGCCTAGGCCTAGTTAGGCGGTGTTGACGTAGTGACCAAGATATTGCAGTGTGCTCTATTTTTCGCTACTGGTCCAAACCCATTTTTTTTGTAATGCTGCAGGAAATTATATTTTGTGCTTTACCTTTAATAAATAAATAAATATGCGCACGTTGTACAAATCGATTGTTAGAAGTCGCATGGAAACGAATGCAGCTATTTGGAATCCGCATGAAGATACTTATACCCTCATGCTGGAAAAGGTACAGAAGTGTTTTTTGAGATTTTTGTACTTCAAGCAGTACTGATATTAACCATTTTTGTATCCGACTGCATTTATCACAGGCATGGTTGGCTATAATTCTCTCTGTCTCAGAAGAGAAATGCTGACCATGTCCTATGTTTTCAATCTAATTCGTGGTATAACTGATAACCCTAGCTTACTAGCCAAGGTGGATCTTTTCATACCAAATAATTATCTTCGCGCTCGATCGCGCCATTTTTTCGCGGAGCCATTGTCCCGCACTAATCTTACGAGGTGGAACTTGTTGGCACGTCTTTGCGGCGCTTAAATGAAATTCACTCGATGGCACCAGATTTCGATATTTTTACCGCCAACCCTTACTTGTTTAAATTGCAAGCTATTAATTATTTATTCTTATATGATAGCTAGTATTATAAGCGTCATTCTATTTGTATAGTTACGGTAATATCTTTATTAATTTTACTTCTCAATGCCTTGGTTTTACTGTTATGTTGATTAGTAATAAGTGAATAAACAAAATTTAAAAAAAGATGAACTGTTTTCCTCAATGTTACAAGAAAAGTTAAATTTTGTTGGCTAGTGGCTATCCGGGAACTGTATAGACTATAATTCGTCGTTATGATATTGATATTGATAAAGCGCAATTTGATTGCGTTACGTTAATCCTCCATCCGATCGTTGGACGATGGATGTGTGTGGTTGCGGTTTTAGCTTCATTTTGGATTCATCACATCGGATCATGTTATTGACATAAAGAAACGCTTAGATGCGGTATAAGTTAAATGTTATGGGGAATAGGTCAGTTTATTTTCAAATATCCTTCTTATGTCCTCGATAATCCCCTTTCACCCAAACATTCGGTCTATTATTTTATTGTGGAATATATGGGGCTTTCTTATTCGCAACCGCAGACAAACGACCACAAAGCCAGCAACACCAAACTACAAGAGCATCTTAATTATGCCGTTCCCCGAGTTAATTCTTCATTTACCCAAAAACAATTCAACTATATAGCACCTAAAATATTCAACCGTCTTGATGACAAAATAAAGGAAATAGATAATACCATTTTATTCAAATAAAATAATAAAAAATGGCTTTGTGACGACATACATACTTTGTGACGACATACGACATACGAGGACAGAGAACAAACTTCTGCAAGTCATATCTTAATAAAAACAAATATTTCTGCATAACTTTACTATATAATATGATATTACTATATAATATGATATATACTAGATGATATGATATATACTATAGATATACTATATGATATATACTATATATAATAGATATATGATATATACTATATAATATGATATAAGATATTAAACAAAATGTAGGTACTATATTGTAATATAATGCAAAAGAATAATACTATAATATATTTAGATCGTTATATTTATATATTTGTATATGTATGTATATTTATGTGTGTATGTGTATATGTATCTATATGAGTACCTACGTCAGTTAGGTTTCTCCATCTAAGTCAGAAAATAAGTCGTATGCACAGATACAGGCTATATTTGGCCTAGTTGGGTATGCGCTGAGCATGGTCATGTGAATGTGGGCCGTTGTTTCTTCGCACCATTACTTGGTATGACCATTTTTATGTGTTTTATAATTATGTTTAAATCAACTAAATAAATAAAATAAATATAGGAAACAATTAAACATTTTTCCTCGTAATTTTTTTTCCCCACAAGGCATTTGCCTTTTAGCGGAACCCACCTTGTTGCCTATTAGCACCATTTTATAGGTGGGCATTTGTAGTATCACGCAGTCAAACACTCAGGTGGTCACCCATCCCAGTATTGACCGCGCCAGCCGCTGTTTAACTTCGGTAACAACGAGGAGAACCGGTGTCAACGGGGCTACGGACGCTACTACTTCCTTATAATTGGGTCATTACCTATGAATTTGCTGTTCTATAATAGGAAATTTAAGGACAAAAAATGTATATGAAAAGTAATTATTTTAATAATAGAAATATTGTCCCCTATCATCTATGCATATTTGTCATTTTAACGGGAGTTGCTTAATTCATCTGCTGTAACACTCTCGTGGACAAGAACCGACGAATGAAGTCGTTTTTCACCGACTCTTCAAAGTTGATTTTTTCCCTTGTAAAAGTTGTCTAAATTTTGTAAAAAAATACTCTAATGGAGCAAGTTCTGGCAAGTATGTATGTTGGGGGACCAAGAGTCTTCATCTGCACGCCCTGCAACTTCGAAAAACTGGTTACTTATTAGAAAGGTAATCACATTTTTGAAGTGAGTCTTAAATAATGGTAAAGGAGTCGAGTTTGGTATATTTGCCGGGAGATGGTTCCAGAGTAATGCACAATGGGCACAAAAAGGATAGGAATAGAAATCAGTATTATGACACGGAATTTTAAGTAAATTAATATTATTAATAATAATAATAGTAAACTCTTTATTTGCACTTAATTAGTATACAAAAAGGCGAGCTTATTGCCACATGGCAATGTCTTACAACTAACCTAAACACAGTGGTACATGCGCGCATTGTGAAAATAAAGATTATTACATAACATACAGAGAAGTGGAAGAATTTAAAACTAATAATGCCCGAGGAGAGGAGATTGGGAGAGGAACAGGAGAGAAAGGGAAGAACTGGTTACTTCTTAGAAAGGTAGTAATCCTTAAGGTGAGTCTTAAACGATGATAAAGAAGGCGAGTTTCGTATATTTGCTAGGAGATCGTTCCAGAGTCTTGCACCATGGACACAGAAAGAATAGGAATAGAAATCACTATTATGACTCGGAATTTTTAATAAACTGGCAGAGGCTGACCGAAGTACGAGACCGTGGGAACTTAGTGGTTCAAAAAGCTCGTGGAGATAGGATGGTGTTAATTGGGAGAGTACACGATATAGGAGAGCAAGTATATGAACATTTCTTCTTTGGCGTACTGGCAACCACTTTAACTGTGCCCTATAGTCGGACACGTAATCATACTTACGTAGACCGAAGATGAATCGTATGCATACATTTTACAAACGTTCAAGCTTGTTGAGCAGTTCCTCTGATAAATCGAGATAAGCCACATCTTCATAGTCAAGGAAAGGTAAGAGGAGAGACTGTGCAAGAGATTTTTTTGTGTCCATAGGAAGAAATCTTCTTAATGTTTGCAGAGGGTGAAAACTAGCAAATATTTTACGACTTACCTCGTCCACTTGTGGTTGCCAGGAGAAATGTTCATCGATAATTAGACCAAGATCTTTTACTTTTTGCGAAAATGGTATGGTGATAGGCATAAATTATCAGAGGCTGACCAAATTCAATTATGAGACCGTGAGAAGTTAATGGTTCGAAATGCTCGTGGAGATATGATGGTGTTGATTGTGAGAGTACGCGAGAGAAAAGAGCAAGTATATGAACATTTCTCCTTTGGCGTACTGGCAAATACTTTAACTGTATTATCAGTACAATAAAAAGTAATAAAAAACTCTTTATTGACCATAACGGGTACAAAAGGAGGGCTTATTGTCATACACGACAATATCCTCCAGCCAACCAGCAGGTAGAAATACTTTTGTTTGTGGCAGAACTTTTTTTTCATGTATCTTGGGCTTCAAAAAAAACGATATAATACATAACCTATACATGCAAGCATATACATAGAATACATAGGTACATAATAAAATAAATGCCACACAATATCCATATTGGGCCCGATTGCGTTTCTTTGTGAACTAAAACTAAAATTAGTCCAAGCGAACGAGACAGAGCAATACGTTAGAGCGGAATATGAAACGTACGATCGTCGATAAATACTACCTGTCTAACTTATACTCGTCCGAATAAATTCGAGCATATTTTGTGCGGTGTAAGATGTGACCTTGGCGGGCAATTTTAATGCGAAAAAGTGACAACCGGTCATCTCACATTCCGCTCTAGCGTATTGCCTTGTCTCGTTCACACGGACTAATTTACGATTTTAGTTCACGAAGAAACGCAATCGAGCCCATTATACATATATATTTATTTATTTATTTTATTAACTAAATGTATACAGCATATTCTTTATATAAAAAAAAACATTTTGTAAATTAACATTAATATAGCCATTAATACATTTTAAATTAGCAAAAAATATAAAGTACCCATTTAAAAGATAATAATTTTATAACCTTCTTTTTAAGAAAAAAGGAAAAAGAAGCATTTCTAAATATAAAATATGTATAAGTACAATAGGGGAATGGAAATAGAAGGGAGGGATTGTTATAACACTATGTGTAATATACGTTCATAAATGGCCATACATACGTATACTATTGACATATATATATTTATATATATATATATATATATATATATATATATATATATATATATATATATATATATATATATATATATATATATATATATATATATATATATATATATATATATATATATATATATATATATATATATATATATATATATATATATATATATATATATATATATATATATATATATATATATATATATATATATATATATATATATATAATATTATATATATATATATATATATATATATATATATATATATATATATATATATATATATATATATATATATATATATATATATATATATATATATATATATACATATAGACATACATACACACATAAATATATTGTATATAATAAAGTAATAAGTAAATTTAAATTAATTATAGTTCCTGAGCTTTTCTTCGACTGCGTGAAGAAAAGGCTTCCTGTCCAAAGAAAAAATGTCAAGGTCATTAAACCTGTTATTAAAAGAGGTGAGTAACCGTATCATAGTAGAGTTGCTGAAGTGGCTTGAATTGCACCTGGGCACATGAAACAAACGAGAAACTCGGGTACTTCTGGGGGGCACTCTCAAGGAAATTCGCTCAGTTAAAGCTGGTCAGTCTATTAAACCATGAAGGATGTCATATAGGAAAGACATGTCGGTTATGGTCCGTCTATTATAGAGCAGTGCAACCTTAAAGTAATCCGCTCTTTTCTCATATGTCTCGAAGTTCGTGTGCTCGCGCCAATTTAGGTATCGTAAGGAACGCTTTTGGACGCACTCAACCTTGTTGACAGATGCAGCATACATCGGTGACCATATAGTGGATCCGAAGTCTAAGACACTTCTGACATATGCGTAATACAGTGTTTTTAAGGCGAGGGTGTCACTGAACGGTCTGCATACTCTAAACAAAAATCCTAACATTTTCTTGGCCTTACATAATATAAAATATACGTGGTATCAGGTTATATTATCTTGAGAGCAGATAGGAGCGAAACGCACTCGAACTAACGGTAGCCCATATATTGAAAGGCAGGGTATTCCATACTATCGCGGCATATACAGCAAAGGAATAGGCAAAGAAAGCTATGTGATGCTGAGGTATACACAGAGTGTTCGTTGACTGATACCGCAATGGCAGTCCGTGGAAGATAACACTCAGGATTTGGATTTTAGGTACGGCGGAATAAGTGGATTATTGAGTATTTCCTGCAATAGGCAGAAAATATGCAGGTCTCTACGTTCGCGTATCGTTAGTTAAATTAGTTTAGTACGGAACTCCGAAATATATTCGTATTTTTTGACCCCGTACATATATCGAGCACTGACTTTCTGGAGCCGCTCTAATTTGTCTAGGAGAATTTCGTGGGCATCGAGGTAGCATACATCCACGTAGTCGAGTAACGGGAGTATCAAAGATTGTGCCAGAGCTTGGCGAGTGCTTTAGGGCAGGAAGTTTTGTAGCCTCTATAGACTATGAAAACTGGCATAAAGCTTCTTGCTGACCGTCGTTACTTGATCAAAAGTGGATGCCTAAATAGTTTTAAGCAGTAGGTATTGTATATTATTTTATTATCACTCAAACTTATATATTATTAATCTTATCTTTCTGTCTGATTTAAAAAAAACTTTCATGTCAAAAGTCATTTGCCCATGTGGATGAACTCATCTATGGTTTTTCTACGAATATGATTATAGCCGACTGACCAAGCGGGCGACTTCCACTCTCAACTCCATTTCCTATATTGCCACAGCCATGCAATAGCTACCGCATCATCTCTACAATACATATGAACGAATGCACTTCCTCTATTTTATAATTTCTAGGTTCTACGTAACTGCATCGCTCGAATTTAAATAAATAATAACTCTACTGCACAATAAACATATTTAGCGTACATGGGCGGACTTGATGCTAGTGTAACGGCCCTTAAGTACAGTCACATGCAATCAACAAATGCATTGATTTCCAGTGAAATACACTGACACAAATTCAGCTATTTTGCTACCTCGTGCAGCGATGAATCAGCACGACGAAACAATACTTTTACTCGGAATATTTTGGATTGCATCCAATATCGGCCTATGTAAACCGGCGAAAACGCAACCAAAGTATCATTCCTCGAGTGATCACCTCCCCCAAGGTTGCTACGGCATACTCGGTACCCCTCTCACGAGGTCGCTCAACGAGTCCGGCTCCTTGGTTTCCTTTTCCGCCCTTTTCTGATCGAGAAGCATCAGTCTGCATCCCCACTCGAGCAGTGCCCAGTACGAGATACTAGGAGCACAAGTAAAATTCTTATTTTCACATCCTCGTAAATTCATTCATTCCGCAAGTCACTTCAATATTACCTATTCGGGAAGCATTACAACGGGCAATATCGAACTCTCAATCAATCCAATAAATACCTTCTGATTCACTCAAAATCGCCTTTTAATACGGAGATAACCAGCAAGTTGACACCACCACCTCACACCGCACAACCTGGAGTCTAGTGAGGGGTGGTCCCTCACACTATTTTAGGGTTGCCATACGTACCGGTACACCGGGACATGCCACCGATTTAGAAACTCTATCCCGGTCGTCCCGTTTGCTATCAAGATTTTGCTATCAAGATTTCAGCGTTCACCAAAAATTTAGATTAACTGCCTGACTTAATAGACACCTCTTCAAGGTTGCAACCGTTTATTTTAAGGGATAATACACCTGGCACTTTTTAAATTTCGATAAGTTTTCCTACCGAGAGGGGAAAATATTAAGATTAGAAGGTAACCGTTTGCATTAGATTTATTGGGGATATGCGAGGAATTAGAAATTTAGGGTCTAAGTCGCCTGTATTTCTAACCTTCACATTCACCCACACAGTTGACTTGGAATCCATCTGTTTGGCACGAGAGGGTTGGATCCAACAGCTGTGCTGTCGCTGACTCCCCCCGCGGGGAGGAGGGGAAAGGGGGGTTAAAATGTAAGTATATTTACGCCTTCATCCCAAAAAAAAAATTTTTGCGAGTTCACAAATAATACTTTGATTTCTGGTCAGTTGGTGGGCCAGTAAAATAACTTATTTTAGGAAAAATATCACATTTTGTGTTCAGTTTGATGTATAGAATCACCTCTTGAAAAAAATACCTGACTGTCACAAACAATGGGCCCATGATGAGGTGGCCACGATGACCCATGTGTTCAGGGTCGGTCAGGCTCACGGGTCAACACCCATCCGATAGCCTCCACGCATGGATTGCGAACCTGGGTAGGACACTGAGTCAACCAGTCTCCCCTGGAAATCAAACCTCTGGCGCTCCTGGACGGTCTGCGCACCGAGCGGCGCAAGCCAATCGATTGTGCTCTCCGACTAACAGTCGGGGGAGTCGGGGAACTGTATTGTTTCCTATAGAGCGGGGGTGGTTGTCTACCTTACGGCGACTGCTCTTGAAATGACCACTGGCCATCCGATCCCGGTTCAGAGTCGGGCAAAGGACGCCTTGGTCCGCGATAGATTCGGTGCACACCGTTTCACCGCTTCGTAAGGGAGAGAACCGCGCAAGCGACCTCGAACTCGGAACCAATCGAGAGACCGGATAAATCTGGTCACAATTGGAAGTGAGGGCGCGAGTATCTCGAGCCCGCCGGGTTTATTCCTGGCTCACTCGCGGTAAGGCGTTGGACTCTCACGGGTTGTGACGTAGCTGGACGTAGGATTGTACTGTCCAAAGTCTTCTACGTTCACTGCAGGGCGACAGAACGACTAATCGTTAAAACGTCCTGTGGTGACGGGCTCGCCCGTTGTAGTCGACACCGCAAGATGTCACAAACAATTTAGGTAGCTAGGGGGCCCTTGCTGAGATGGCCATGAAGAACCATTCTGTTCAGGGTTGGTCACACTCACGGGTCAACACCCATCCGACGGCCTCCATGCATGAAGTGCGAGCCTGGGTAGGATTCTGGCCGTATGATTAGTTTCCCCTAGGAATCAACCTTCTGGCGCTCCTGGACGGTCTGCGATTGCTCACTCTGCAGCCAATCGATTGCGCAATCTGACTAACAGTCGGGGAAGTCTGGAAGCAGTACTGTTTCCTATAGAGCGGGTGTGGTTGCGGACCTTACGGCGACTGCTCTTGAAACGACCATCGGCTACCCGATCCTAGGTGAACAGCCGGGCAGAGGATGCCGTGGTCCGCGATAGATTCGGTATACACCGCTTCACCGCTTCGTAAGGGAGAGGACCGCGCAAGCAACCTCGAACTCGTAACCAATCGAGAGATTGGAGTAATCTGGTCGCAATTGGAAGTAAGGGCGTGAGTAACACTCCTGGTAATACTCCTGGCTATCTCGCGGTTAAGGCGTTGGCCTCTTACGGGTTTGTGGCAGAGCTTGACGGTGTACTGTTTTGTCCAAGTCTTCTGCGCTCACTCCAGGGAGATAGAACGACTAATCGTTAAAACTTCCTAAGGTGACGGGCTCGTCCGTTGTAGTTGAGAACTCTTTTTGTCACAAACAATATATTCTCATATACGTACATATTTAATTCCTGTAATAGTGGACACAGAAAAAACAAAGTTTTTTACGAGTACATGTGCAGTATTGAAAGCCACCGCGTTGGTCGCAGATCAACCGTTGCAGGTCGCAGATCGCAGGTCGCAGGTCACAGGTCGCAGGTCGCATCCAAGAGACGAATCAAACGATATATTATTGCGCTAGCACAGTCCTACGGGTATAACGTGTGGCAGTCTGGCAGATGTTGGAGCTGGAAGATGGTTTTATTGGCTTCTTTACAGGACATTCGGGGACCAGTTGCTTTGTTCTCCTCAATGAGATTCAACGCCGGCTGACCATAAACTTCACCCCCTCCCCCCCACACATCTACAACCCGCAGGTACACAATGTTATCACAACGTAACGATTTCTTGCCAGTCTGGCAACATTAGCATCATATGAATCTTTGAATCCATATAGTCGATATTACCACGTAAATATATTAAAAGGAATAAAAATACGACTGACGCTACAAAAATAAAACTGCTGTATTTATACGTATTTTTTGCGTTCTTTTAATAAAATATTTGTAGTTTATTTATCCATATACACTCCGCGAAAAAAGGATAGACGCAATAACATTTTTCAAAAAATCACATTCAAAATACAAGGATTTCTTTGCGATTTTTTGTCATTTTTATTAGCAACTATTAACGCGCAAAAAGATTTATCAAATTAAAATTTCGAAGTTTCGAGTTTTTCGAAATTATGTACTTTAAAAGTGCGAAATAATGATAGACGCAGTGACAGTTTTTAATTTAAAAATCACATTTTTGGTGGAAACTTTGATCAGTATGTGGTGTGTTTGCCTCGGGCATCGTGTAATGCAAGCATCCGATACGGGAGACTGCCATACAATGATTGGATCCGGCTCTGTGGAATGTTTCCATCGCTTCTTTCAATTCAATTTTGTCGTTATATTGTCGACATTCTTTGTACAATTCTTGAGCTAAAATCGACCAGACGTTCTCGATAATGTTCATATCTGGTGATTTGGAACGCCAATTTAATATCCCCTCATCGGGAGCCAACCCTGGGTGTATAATCAGGTCATACCTACCATAAAAAATACATTGCCATCGGAACAGAACCAACATGTAAATTTTCAACTTCGCGTGATAATATTTGAGGAGTTCCCTCAATTCCTATCTGAAAGTATATCCCTTCCAATAAATAAAAGATTTTTTAAATCGATTGATAAATGACGGAGTTCCGAGGTAACAAACATAAAAAATATATATAACCGAATTGATAACCTTTTTATGAAGTCGGATAAAAAATATATTCATGGACTGCTTTATAAAATACGCCTTGGCGAAACTGCAACGGCAGTGAATATATCGCCTGAAGCTCCCAAAGCCGGGGGATCGAAGAGAACTTTATACATTATTTAGTAACTTCGCTCCGTACAATACTTTACGCCATGACTTGCAGTTTATATGTAACCTACCTAGTTCTGCATCACATTAAGCCATGAAATACGGACCATGGCATAATGTACTAAGTGAATGAAAGAAAGAAAATTTGCTGCATCTGGAACAGCAGCCAGCGGTAATGGATTTATGGTGTCTTTACCAAAGCGAAATAATGCAACCCTATTGCTGCCTTCGAATGGCAAAACGTTTTGTGAGGCTGCCTGCGGCTTAATTTATTCCACTCGTGGGGATACATCGTCGTTGCTATTTTTTTTTATTTTTACATTTTCTTTATGAGACACGTTACAATGGCTATTTCGTTTCTCGTAGATGACTAACTTGGGGTCTAAAAACGCGCTAAAAAGACGCGGTATTCCCTTTCATGTGTCCTAGCTGGAGCCGGTTTATGTAGAGGCTACCAGGCTCTTAAATTGATGTTAAATGTTTAAGCACCGTCTAGTCTTTTTTTCGTATTCGTTTCTACAAGTGTCATGGCGGATGGATCTTGTTCGGAGTCTTAACTAAGAACGGTCTAAATCGTCTGCGTCTGACATCCGTGCAGCTCTTGTTTGTCTCGTCGTTGAAAAGATTTTTGTCGCGATTTCAAAGATGTTTGCTGAACATTGGCCTTTAAATCGAAGAAAGGACGATGAGCGCCGATTATCGTAAAGACATTGAAAATGAAATGATCTTAAAGACATTGAAAATAAAGCATGTTTAAAAAGAAGTTATTTTTAGAAAATACTTTTTACACTACTGAAGACTACATACTACCATACCACGGGCGATATGATTAACGTATTATAAATTGATTTTATTTCAAATGATTATTAATTATAACTTCGTTTCTAAATCTGTAACTTCGTTTTCTTTTTTATTGTATTTGTTTGTAATTGAATGCGAATAAATATTATTATCATTTTGACCCATATAAGTATTTTTTAATATTTTTTAATGACATATTAATTTAATTTGAATCGGTAAATTAATCTAATTTCATTTCTCATTCTTTTAGTTTGAACTATATTTTTTTTAATTTAATTTTCAATATTAAAATTTGTTTTTAAGTTTTATTTAGTTTCATAAAGCGATTTAATATAATTATATATTGATTTAAAAATGTATTTTACAGCTTTTTTTGTTGAGAGTTTTATTTAGATTTTAACTCGCTTATGTAATTTATTAACTTTTTAAATGACATTTAAATCCTGATTAACTTGATAAAATTTGTAGTTTTATTTGATTAAAAATAATATTTGGATTAGGCCATTTACAGTTTTATTTGAAAGCAATTAAATATTTGGAATTTATTACAATTGTATGTATACAAAACAACGTCGCATAGCATAGCTAAAATTATGTCGAATAGCCGATTATGTTCCTTTATAAAAGTGGTTTTAGTGATTTCTGTATTTTATTATAATATATCAGTAAGTATCTAAAATATGTAAAGATTTTTTGAAATTAACTGAACTGGACTAAGTAACCATTAATTAATATTTATATTTTGCCCCGAAAATCGTGTTTTTTGTTGATTATGAATTAAAAAATATTGATTTTTTTGATAAAAAATTTATTGATTTTGTAATAAGATTTTAGTAAATTTTTTATGGTATTTTTTTTTTGTTTGATTATGATAAAAGAATCGTGTATTTTTTTGCCTTGTATATTGTACTAACTGACCCATGTCCACTTCGTTGGGCGGTAAAACATTTTACTTGTGATGAAATTATGAGTGTGTTCGGTTAGTACTGAGTGCTATGATTTATTTCCTGACTGCTAAAAGAAGGGTTATATTTTTACTTCATTTGTATGTATGTCTTTGCATGCCAATTTGACTATATTACCGTTATTTGTGAGTGTCTTCTTGCGAGTGTCTTATTTGTGAGTGTCTTATCTCTTTAACAATGTATGCAGTAGAAGGGAAATTATATGCAGTAAAAGGAAAAAGTAACTATTTATGCAGTAAAGGGGAAAAATCTTTTGTTTTAAACACTTGAGAAGATAAATTTATTTATTTTGAAAAGAATTCATAATTCTTGATAAAATGACCAATAAACATGACCTAATGATTTAAATTATTTTTTTAATATAAAATACTAATTTTTGTGACTTAAATATAAAAGTTAGACATATGCTGTCGATGACTTTTTTATAGGTTTTATGAAGCTCTACAACTTTTCTCTATAACTCAATCATATATCTCTCATCGTTAAGGCAGCGTTAGTTAGAAACGTTTTCGTTCGACCGTTTTTTCTCCGACTTACTTTGCAAATCCGACTACCACGAAAAGTCTTTTCATTTTTCGGATTAATATATAGCCTTTGATACTCACAAATAACGTGGCTTTCTATTGGTAAAAGAATTTTCAAAATCGGTTCAGTAGATTTAGAGATTACTTCCTACAACCCCACAAACGTTACCTCTTTATAATATTAATATAGATGATAATAGCCTTGTATATTTTAAAACAAACGAAAACGCGGCGCCAATCAGTGTACGGCAAGAGACGGCAAGCTGTAAAAATTAAAACCCCGCTATGGAACAACCAAAAAAAAAAAAACAAAAAAAAATAAGATTTGACTGATTCTTAATTTTGATGAAACGGAAACCAACAAAATAACAAAGGTGTATATAAAATATATAAAAAATAAAATAATATAAAATATAAAATATATAAAATATAAAATATATAAATTATAAATTATAAAATAACCAAGTCCTATTATTTTGCACCGGCTTAATTAAAGCCTGCAAAAAACGGAATAAGGGCCAATGTATCCCATAAAAAGTGACATTGATTATTATAAAACATTGCAACCCTGATTTTTAATAATTTTCTATAATTTTGGAATCATAAAATATTGAAATTGTTTCCATTGCAGAACTTGCCTAACTGGGACATAGCCCGTACTAAGGCAGACTCCATGTATGGCGATAATTTATCCATTCTGCGCTTATCCTACTACTATTATAAACGCGAAAGTTTGTAAGAATGTATATATGGATGTTTGTTACTCTTTCACGCAAAAACTGCTAAATGGATTTTGATGAAACTTTACAATAATATAGCTTACACATCAGAATAACACATAGGCTATAATTTATAATGATATAGTGTGAATTATCCAAAATATAACGATAAGTGTCAAGTAAGTAGGAAAAAAATCTGCCGTCCGCGAGCTATTCTGGCGTGCTCCGCAAAAACCGTTGGAGTTACACGTATATAATATATAATGGAATATAATGTAAAATAATGTATATAATGTATGTAATGTATAACACGTAGGTATATAATGTATAATAAAATTTCGAACACTTATAACTGGAGAACGGATGGACCGATGTTCATGATTTTTTATTTGTTGGATTTGTCTTCGTCCCGAATAGCAGAATAATATAAAAACATTGAAAAATTGACGAAAATATTATCTCAATTTTCCATCACCACGCGGGTGAAACCGCGGGGCGCAGCTAGTAATATAATAAAAATGAAACAGAAAAATCTAATAAAGAATGAAACAAATATTTGAAACAAAATTAAACATATTATAATTATATTTACAAATATCAAAATAGCATGATCTTAAAATTAAAAATATTATAAAATGCTGTAAGATGGAGTTTATAGAACAAATAAATAAATAATGTATGGCAATAATAATGTAAATAAATTTACTTTTAAATATAGCTTATTATCTTTTCCATCGCATTTCTTTAAAGTCGAAGTAAGGGATATGAAATTATGAATTTTAATTGAATTGGATTTATACGAGTATTTCTACATCTTTACACATAGATCCTGGTTAGAAAGGCCAAAAAACATGTTTTCATTTTAAAAAAAATAACCTTAAGTTAAATCTTTTATATTAGTTTGATTAAAATTTGAGAAATAAATATCCTTTTTCCAATAATAAAAATAACTATTTCTGGAATATAGCTGCAGAAACGACGAAATCTGCTTGCGCCGGTAAAAGCGAGCGTAAGTTTACCTGAATTAAAAAAAATATCAAGATATTAATTTTTACATGTGTATTTTCTAGATGAACTAAAAGGTGTTACATTTATATTTTTTTAGGGATTGAAAAAAATAAAATCAATTTTCACCACAAAATCTTGTGTTTAACTGGTTAAAAAGAATATATATATATATATATATATATATATATATATATATATATATATATATATATATATATATATATATATATATATATATATATATATATATATATATATATATATTTATAGTTCATATAGAAGAGACTTTAATAATCTTAATTTTTTTTAGAGCAACTCGATCCGTCAAGTATTACTGAAAAATATAGTTCTGAGAATATCGCGTTTAAAGTTTTCTTTATATATCAGTAGTAAGTTTTTTACACTTACAGCAATCTGAGACTATAAGCTATTTCAGAGGTGAAAGTTTTAAGAATAGATTTCAAATCGGAAAAAAAACAAAAAAATAGCCATCTAAAATAGGCTCCCCCTTAAGTTTGTTATAAATTTTGAGCCCTATAAAGCCGAAGTGTCTTAGTATCAACACAAATATACTAAAAAGAATACAAAACACCACTGCGATATTTACAGAAAGTGAACTATTGTATTTATAATTATTTTTAATACGGTTTTTTATGAAATATTTGTTATTTATATATTTATCCATGTAGATACATGTATATTTCCGGAATATACTCAATCATACTCATTTGCTTGATTTGAGGCAGTTGTATTGCCTCAAAGCAATACTTCGTCTCAAAAACCACAATGAAGACGAATATTGTGTTTCTCTGGAAAATAGTGAGAGATCAGGTCATTATAAGGGAGACTTTGAAGTGCCGAAACGTCTAACGTCTTTTGGACAACGTCAATGCAGCTTTCTTGCTCCAAGAATGGTTAATATCACGAGTAGGAAGGACATATTGGGAATTACCAGCAAACAACGAAAATATCACCTTACATTATGGTTAATAAACCTTGGTAGGAGAAAGACAGAATAAACATTTATCACAATTTTAAAATTGGAAAAAAAAACTTTTTTTTTTTTGATATACACATATTTATGTTTACCTTATTTAATTACTTGATATATACTTTATTTACTAATTATTAATTATTATTAGTTATTATCATAAAATTAAATGATTATTTATTATTACTATTATATATTATTATGAATTATTAAAAATTATTATTTAGTATTCCTTGGTTGTAATATTATTTTGGTCAAGGTGAATTACATTTTGACCTAATTTGATTCTGATTTTTTAATTTTTTGTTTTATTTTGGAAGTTCTCCTTAGAACAGGCTCTGCCTAGTTAGGAGCAACACAATCTATGTTAAGTGCTAACGGTGTAATTTTTTTGTGGACTAATAAATAAAATAATTAAATAAATAAATACCTTTCATTTGACTCTACAAAAGTAAGATTTTTTGACATTTGGACGTTTGGACATTCAGACATCTATTTACTTGATATTTGGATAAGTAAGGTGCTTTAAGACATACAAGATGACATAATGATTCTAACAATATGACACACTTCTAAATCCATTTAAGCGTTTAAAAGTTATAGTGGAATAAATAAACGGAAAACATACAAAGATAAACCTGTTGGAGCCTCAGTCCAACATACTTACAACAAAAAAGTAATTTCTACAGAATCGAAACCGCAAATTCGCTCGAATATACACGAGTCAGCTGCAATTGATTTCCAACTAAATTCGGCAATTTATGCACAGTCAAACGGTGACTAATATCATTTCTCCTGATCGATACGAATTAACACCCTCATTTCTCACCCCACTTATAACTATTGCGTCACTGCATACCTTATAAAACGCAGTACATTTCGATCGATCAATATTATTCCCTGGCGGACAGTAACCGCTCATCTGCAAGTACTCGCGCTTTTCATTACCTTCGAGTCAACCAACCTACGCATAGTATACACGATCATCATTATCTTCGAATCTATCGCGGCGCTTCACACTTCGGACACACAACCACGACTTCACCTCGCGCCCACACTACCTACACACCGGCGAAATACCGACCAAGGCGTTACGAACTGGCAACCTACTACAGACCTTCTGAATAAACACTTCAACTTCAACTGCAACGAATTTCAATAACGGAGAAAACAACTTGATGAGAACCACCCTTCGCTCACAATCAATTGGAGTCTAGTGAAGGGTGGCCACTCTCACAAACCTTAAACATACTCGTATCACACTCCTTTTTTGTTGGGCAGCGTGTAAAAATAGCTCTGTTACACATTTTTTCCATAACTATCCGGCAAAACGGTTTTTAATGAATTTTATATTTTACAATGATGTATTTATTGCCAAGCCATTATTTTTGACTTTAAGAAAAAAAACCAAGCATTTCTTTGAGTCTATTTACAATAAATCGCAACTGTAGTATGTCTTAAATAGCCATATATGCAAAAATATTTCTAAATGAAACTCCGCCAAATTCGCAGGTCAACACCTATCCGGCAGCCTCCACGAAGACGTGCGAGCCCGGCTAGGACTCTGCTCTACGGGGCAGTTGCCCTAGGAATCGACCTTCAAGCGGTCCTGGACGATTTGCGCGCACCATGCGGCGTCAGCCAATCGACTGTGTACTCCGACTCATAGCCGGGGGTAGTGTGAAAACGGCTTTGTTTCCTATGGGGGGTAGTTGTTTACCTTACGGCAACTGCTCTTGAAACGACCAATCGGCTACCCGAGATGGGCAAAATATGCCGTGGTTCACGATAGATTCGGTAGACACCGCTACGTAAGGGAGAGGACCGCGCAAGCGACCTCGAACCTGTAACTAATCGGGAGATCGGATTAATCTGGTTGCAACTAAAAGTAAGCGCGCGAGTGTGAGCCCTCTGGGTGATTAACTGGTTATTACGCGGTGAGGCGTTGGTTCCTTACGGGCGAGTGGCGCAACTAGACGGTCTACTGTTTTTGTCCCAAGTCTTCTACGCTCAACTTCCTGGGGTGACGGGTTCACCCTAGTTGTCTATCTTTCGAAATTTTTACTAATTGACTCATATTACTAAAGAGGTATTACGGAATAATTACGTTTACGATCGTCTTCTTGTCAGTATGGCGGAATTAGAAGATAAATACACATCTAGATAAAGTAGCCCATCGCAGCATCGATTTAATTTGTGAAAACTTTTGAATTAACGAAGTTTTCGGTGCGCAAATAGAATGAGTATCCTGTCGAAGAGTTTGCCGGGAGAATTTCTGACGGGTGATAATTAATTGCGAATACTGACAAGCACTTAGTGAGCCAGCGGCAAAGTGTCTAATGCAAATAACGGCTTGCCTTCACCTCGCTTTTTCGAGCCACATTCACCCATCCATGTTCTATAGGAATTTCCCGATGCTTGTCAGTTGAATTTCTGGGAAGTCAAAAGTCTCTGACTTCTGATCTCTGAAGTCTGTTATCTCATGTTTTGGGAGTTAATGGGCCCTTACTGAGTTGGCCACAAAGACCCATTCTGTTCAGGGTTGGTCACACTCACGTGTCAACACCTATCCGACGGCCTCCACGTATGAAGTGCAAGCCTGGGTAGGACTCTGGCCTTATGGTTAGTTTCCCTTGGGAATCAACCTTCTGGCGCTCCTGGACGGTCTGCGAACGGTGCGGCGTAAGCCAATCGACTGTGCACTCTGACTAACAGTCGGGGGAGTCTGGAAGCAGTACTGTTTCCTATAGAGCGGGGGTGGTTGCGGACCTTACGGCGACTGCTCTTGAAACGACCATCGGCTACCCGATCCTGGTTGAACAGCCGTGTAAAGGACGCTGTGGTCCGCGATAGATTCGGTAAACACCGTTTCACCGCTTCGTAAGGGAGAGGACCGCGCAAGCGACCTCGAACTCGTAACCAATCGAGAGACTGGAGTAATCTGGTCACAATTGGAAGTAAGGGCGTGAGTCTAGGCCCGCCGGGTAACACTCCTGGCTGTCTCGCGGTTAAGGCGTTGGCCTCTTACGGGCTTGTGGCGTAGCTAGACGGTGGACTGTTTTGTCCTCAAGTCTTCTGCGCTCACTCCAGGGAGATAAAAAGACTAATAGTTAAAACTTCCTGAGGTGACGGGCTCGCCCGTTGTAGTGGACAACCCTAGTTATCTCATGTTTGGTCGCTACCAACCGGTTTCGTGCAGCTCACAAGAGCATCAGCAGCATTTCGTGCAGCAGGCCACAACTTCCACTTTGTTCTCGGATCGGCTCAGCTCCTATTTAGAAGCCCCCTCGTGCGGAAGGCAACCCCGGAAGAGACTCTCGCATCTCAATCCACGTGGGTGTTTCACCGGTTTCTCCTGGTGGGATTGCATCCCGGCACTACTGGACAGTTTGAGCACCGTTCAGCGACGCCAATCGGTTGTGCACTGTGACCAATTGCTGAAGGAGTCTAGAGACTATGAAAATATACTATCTCCTAAGCAGCGGGGGTGGATGTTGAAATGTCGTCATGCCACTCATGAAATGACCTTGGGCTACCCGATTCCTTGTGGCACTGCGGGTAAAAGACCCAGGTCTGACATAAATTCAAATTGAATTATAACAGACTAGCTGACCCGTGCCCACTTCGCTGGGCGGTAAAACTTTTTACTTGTGATGAAATTATGAGTGTGGTTTGGTTAGTACTGAGTGCTAAGATTTATTTCCTGACTACCCAAAGAAGGGTTATATTTTTACTGCATATATATATGTAGGTATATATTTGCATGTCAATTTGACTATATTACCGTTTTTTGTGAGTGTCTGCTTGTGGGTGTCTTATTTGTGAGTGTCTTATCTCTTTAACCATTTATGCAGTAAAAGGGAAAAGTCTTTTGTTTTAAACACTTGAGACGATAATCTTACTTATTTTGATAATAATTCATAATTTTTGATAATATGACCAATAAACATGACCTAATGATTAAAATTATTTTTTTTATATAAAATACTACTTTTTGTTACTTAAATATAAAAGTTATATATATGCTACCGCCGATTTTTTTGTAGGCATTATCAAGCTCTACAACTTTTCCCTAGAACATAATATATCTCTCATCGTTCGTTAGAAACATTTTCGTTCGACCGTTTTTTTCCGACTTACTTTGGAAATCCGACTACCACAAAAAAGTCTTTTTATTTTTCGGATTAATAAATATGTCGCCTATGACACTCACAAATAACGTGGCTTTCTATTGGTAAAAGAACTTTACCTACTGGTAAAAGAATATTAGTATAGATAGAGGCCGCGTAAGTTGTAGTTAACCTTCAGGATACCTCCGTCCTCCCTCAGTCGGGAGGATGGGGGTATCCTGAATGTTAACTACAACTTGCGGTGTCAACTACAACGGGCGAGCCCGTCACCACAGGACGTTTTAACGATTTTTTTCGTTCTGTCGCCCTGCAGTGAACGTAGAAGACTTTGGACAGAACAATCCAACGTCCAGCTACGTCACAACCCGCAAGAAGCCAACGCCTTTACCGCGAGATAGCCAGTAATGTTACCTGGCGGGCCGACCCTCGCGCCCTTGCTTCCAATTGTGACCAGATTTCTCCGGTCTCTCGATTGGTTCCGAGTTCGAGGTCGCTTGCGCGGTCCTCTCCCTTACGAAGCGGTGAAACGGCGTGCACCGAATCTATCGCGGACCAAGGCGTCCTTTGCCCGACTCTGAACCGGGATCGGATGGCCAATGGTCATTTCAAGAGCAGTCGCCGTAAGGTACGCAACCACCCCCGCTCTATAGGAAACAATACAGTTCCCAGACTCCCCCGACTGTTAGTCGGAGAGCACAATCGATTGGCTTGCGCCGCTCGGTGCGCAGACCGTCCAGGAGCGCCAGAGGTTTGATTTCCAGGGGAGACTGGTTGACCCAGTGTCCTACCCAGGTTCGCACCCCATGCGTGGAGGCCATCGGATAGGTGTTGACCCGTGAGTGTGACCGACCCTGAACACATGGGTCTTCGTGGCCACCTCATCATGGGCCCGTTAGCTCCCCAAGGTTAACTACAGGCAAGTATAACCTACCAGAACTGGTAGTTAGGAGGCCAGGCTGCCCGCTGTGTATCTTTCCCGGTGCCTCGCCGTAAGTCGTTGGCCTCTAACGGGCTTGTTGGCGGAGCTAGACAGTATTGTCTCTAAGTTCTACGTTCATACCACGGCTGAAAGAATGATCAATATCGTTATACCAGCCTAGGTTGAAGGGTTCGCCCGTTATGGTCGACACCGCCCTACTATTGGTTGATATCTCCTACGTAAAAATTCATCATAAAGAATATACTTCTGGATTTATCATGCAGAATGATTCTGGATATCCATGCTGATAACGACCCGTTGTCGTTGAAATTGCATCCAAAATAATAGGCAAAAATTTAACAAAAAGAAACTGACTACAAATATTTTTATGTGCAGCAACCATGTCATGGTGGAATTTAGAACAGGCTATCATAATTAAATGCGCATGCGCAATTTCGTTTCTGTGCTATTGACCATTGTGGAGTTCCCTCGTTGGAAGCCAACCCTGGCTGCCGCAGTCCTATCTTTGTAAAACATAGAATGGTCTGTCGTAATTGAATGCATATACAAAATTTCGTGTCTGTGCTGTTGACCGTTGAGGAGTCTCCTCGTCGGGAGCAAACCCTAGGCGCAGCAGCCATGTCATTGTAAAATTCAGACCGGGCTAACATATTTGAATACGTATACACAATTTCGTGTCTGTGCTTTTGACCGTTGACAAGTGCCCTCTTCGGGAGCCAACCCTGGGTGAAGAATATTTGTTTGTTTATACTCTTTATTGTGAAAATGTCACAATGGGCGGGTTTATTGTCATATGAAAATCTCTTACAACCAACACTACTATGACGTGTTATATGTATGTGTGCGTGTAACATGTCTGCAAGTGTGTGTCTTGTTATTGCATTCCATCGACAGAATTGAAAATGCAATTCAGTTAATTAGATCCCAACGGAAAATGGTGACCCCGCCGGGAATCGAACCCGGGACCTTACAATGTAAGATCAGGCGACCTAACCACTATGCCACCGGGCCGTGTCATGAATCAGAATCAGGTCATGATTACCATAAAAAATGCATTAACATCGTAACTCAACCAACACGTAAATTTTCAACTTCATGGGATAATATTTGAGGAGTTTCGTCAATTTCTAATGGGTCCCATCATCAGAACAGAATTTTTATATTATTGAGACCAATCTGGATATATATTTTTTCAAATAAAAGAAGAATTTTCGAAATCGGTTCGTAAATGACGGAGTTCTGAGGTAACACACATTAAAAAAAATACAACTGAATTGTTAACCTCGTCCTTATTTTGAAGTCGGTTAATAGATAATACTTTTAGAATTCTTCAGCAGTATGTAGTAAAATAGGGGAAATCTACTGACTATCATCTACTTGGTCTTTGTGGTGTTCAGCTTTCGCCCATATATTTCAAATGCTCTCTATCGTATAAAGTCCTAAAAAATAAATGTATATCTTATCGTATGTAGCCGTTGTTTAAATTATCTATACTTGGATATTTTTACCATAGGTCACATGACTAAAAATATTGTGGCAGCATGCAGTGATGATAAGATGCGTTGTTAAGCCAAAATCACATTGTGAAATTTTAGTTAGAATATCTCATATGCAAGCTGCACTAATAATATTTAAATTCCGCTATACGTTAAACAAATATTAAAGACATTTCATTCGCCGGCCGAGCAAGGGCGGTAATCGATTATATTTATGAAATTATTATTCAGATGAAATCAGCCTTGGCTACTTGCCAAGAATGTCTAGGAATGACACAACGGTTTTTCTAAGGTAGGTAGTACATTTCTTAGGGTCTTATAAGCAAAAATCCGTTGACTGATTTTATCCGCAGTAGTAAGAATATGAGGATCCTGCATTAGAAAAATCGTCTTAAGTATTCTAGTCTAGGAATTTCAAATAATAGTTTTTTTGCCTTTGCATATTCTGAAAGTTTATATCTTTAGCAATATGTCCTTTAAAAGATTTTTTAAAATTCAAATTATTTTTGGAATTACAGCGACGTGGCGATTTGTGACGTGGCAAATAAACCGATTGTGCCGGAACGAATTGATCAATAGACCCTCGTATTACAATGCAATCCCTGACGTCATGATTATGAAGCTAGAACAACTCGCTTAGCTGTAAGAACTTCAGAAAATGTTAATTTTGAAGAAGAACCAAATGTGATAATTAAGTACTATTATCTGAGTTAGGCTCCCGAATCTTTGTCTCAAACTTTAAACGCTTTTTTCTCGAAACTACTTTTTTCGACCTAGTTGACATGACATTTCAAGTTCTACTTCTACGATTTATTTGAAATTTGGTGAAAATCATCTTTGCCTATCCATCTATATCCGAAAGCATGGATTTTAAAGAAAAAAAAATGCAATCCTAAAAAATATACATAACAGCAGCATTTTTTTTAATTAGCCGCCTGCTTTTCGTAAAATAAGAATATATTTTTTTCCATGGTCCTGGCCATAGCGACGTCCTTACTAATCAAGATTTTTTGTTTTTAAGCTATTGCATAGCTTTTATCGCGGGCCTAGGCCAGCGCGGCGACCAAATGAAGAAATTTTTTAACGAAAATTAATAATTTTAAACTGATAATTACGTCTAAACGAGTACTGCTTACGATTCGAAAAAATATATGTTAAACAAGAACATTTTCCTAATATTCATAGCTTTGAATATTTTAGATTTTGTTACATAGTGTAATTAATTTGTGAAATTAGGTCAAACCGAACGCAAAAACGACTACTACGCAAATACTATCTGGCGTATTATTATGAAACCTGCACCATTTTAAAGATAATTTAATTATCTATCTTTTTATCTACGAATATTTTCGAATAATCCGTTTTTTTTGCTTTACCGAATAAAAAATTTGTGCGCGGCGCTCTATCGGAAGACGTTTAAATTATTCCGAATCATTTGCTTCCGCAGCCGCAAATGATTCGGAATAACTTCAACGTTTTCCGATAGAGCGCAGTTATCTGATATCAGAAAAAATAAAATATATAAAATAAATAAATAATTATAATTGCATAAGTTGTTAAAAATGCTATGCAATAGCTTTACCGCGGCAGTCCCCGAGTGCCACACGTATTTTTTTTTCTTTATATCATGACACTACAAGGATTGGAATCGTATTAACCAGGACGCACCATTTTTTCTAACCACCAGTTTTTTTTGTATTCTTGAAACGTTAATAAACATTTTGTACATTTTTTTTATCCTTCCCGGAAAAACGCCCAAAATTTAGGCCTCTAGACCAGAATACCCCCTTAAATTAAAATAGTCAATAGTTTAAAATAATTGTTGCATTTAATTTTACTACTTTTACTTATATTGACTAGGTATTATTATTATAATTAATCATATGTTGTTATATACCATATATAAAATAGTATAGACTTTTTATATTTCTCTTATGACTTTCTCTTTTTTTATTTTTTATAACTTTATTTTTGTCTTTTTTTTAGTTTTAAGTCATTTCTTTTTGTCATACTTTATTTAACTAATTTTATTGCTATTCGTTTATTTTTTTATTACCAAACTTTACGGCAATTTAGTTTTATGAGCATTTTCTAAAATTTTTACCTAATTTATTGTAATATTAGAGCCCTGTCCACCTTAGAACGGGCTAGTCCTAGTATGGTGACAGAATCAAATAAGGATAAGGTTAAGGTTAAGCCATTCGTTTCCTATTATTTTTGTAAGCAAAAGCAATGTTTTGTAGTAATTAATTCTTAAATAAATAAATTTGGGCTATAGTAATTATAGTACCTACTTGAAGAGACAGTTTAGAAAATATATGTTCATTACCACCTTGCATCTTTATTACACGACTGCCCAATAAAAAGGAGTGTAATGTGTTCAGGGTTCGTGTGTGTATGTTTTCCGTTTCTTTATTCCACGATAATTTATAAACGCTTGAACCGATTTAGAATTGTGTGGTATTGTTAGAATCGTTATCTCATCTTGATTGTTATAGGCTGCTTAAACTGTCTAAATGTCAAATAAATAATTATCTAAATATACAAATGACAATACATTCAAATAAATATATCGTCCTTAGTAACAAATGAAAGGTCTGATTGAGTATTTTCTGAAAAAATATAATTATTAATTTATATGGATATTTATCTAATCGGATTATTGATAAATAATTTGAGATTCTTCGGTAAAATACTTCAGCATAGAAAATATTTTTAATCATATTTTCGTGTGTTATTAGTATGGTTTTCGCCGCAAACTGGTCTAAATAAGGCATGCACAATTCGGCTCTTCTCGGTACTGCTCGGTTCTTGTCGGGCGGCCGAGCCCGGGCCCGACCTACTACGTTGCATCTCCCGCCCGCGTTAACACTTTGTTTTTGCTTAGCGTTCTTTTCGCTCGGCCCCTAGGAGTCGTAACGTAATCTATCTATATATATATACAAAACAAAGTCGGGTTTGGTCGAACATTTATAACTCTAGAACGGCTAGACCGATTTTCATGGTTTTTTATTTGTTGTATTTGTCTCCGTCCCGAATAGCAGAACAACTATTAAAAACAAAAATTGAAAAATTGACGAAAAATTTAAATAAAAGAAAAAAACGTTTTCCTATACAAAATGTAAATCCGTATTTTTCTCATGGTCAGTTGTACGTGGCATGTTCACGTGTCGGCAAATCATCCGCTTTATTTGTTCTTGCGTCGGATTAAAAAAAAACAAAAAATGGCGTTTATCACAAGGTGCTTCAATGAAGAGAATTAAACCGAGTGCATCACATACTGCACAATGTGTAAATAGTTTAATTCAATCATGTCTTGCTGACACGCGACTAATATACTTAATTTTTGTACTTTATATTTTTTCTTGTGTTATTATCTTAATAAAGTAGTGACCTTAATATTTATTTTGAATGCATTGTATTACTTTCATAAAATTATAAATTAAATTCAGCTAATCTGTAACACGACATTCATTGACTGTTAGGCGGTGCGAAGTTCGCCGGATCAGCGTGATAAATAGTTTATAACCTTTCTTAAGAATTGAGCTGTCAAATGCAAAATAATTATCCAAATCCAACTGGTAGTTCCAGAGATTAGCGCGTTCAAACAAACAAACACTTCAGCTTCATTATTAGTATATATTACACCTTGTAAAGCTTGCTTGTAACTCAGTAGATTTTTCCTCGAAAAGATTAGTCGTATTCTTTGTGTAAAGAACATTTTTCTTGTTATGCAATTAATATTATTAGGACGCGCGGCGCGGCGGTACATTGAAAGGACCGTAATCTGCCACTGACATTGATACATGAATTCTGAAGAGTAGACGATTTATCCCGCTTTGAGAGATGTCAAATAAGTCTGGCTTCGTACAATGGATGTAATGAGAGCTTACTGAAGTGTGTCAAGATTAATCGTCACAACTAAATAAAGAGGTTAAGTGTGAACACTGTTTACTTTCGAACCAGTGCAGGATTTACGTATAAGCTACAGAAGCTATAGCTTAGGGACCTAATTTCTTGCCCCCCCCCCCTCCCCCCCCCCCCCCCCAAATGTCCGATTGAGCAATTGCGGGCCTCATACCTAACAAAGAGCTCCATATCTCAAATAGATTAGGGCCTTAGCAAGTCTAAATGCGGCCCTGATTCGAGCAGTATCGGATGATCATAAAGGCAACCAAGCAACAGCTTTCAGGTGTCGCCCCTTTTAGAGGGCCGCGACATCCCATC
This sequence comes from Micropterix aruncella, assembly GCA_944548615.1. Classification (NCBI taxonomy): domain Eukaryota; kingdom Metazoa; phylum Arthropoda; class Insecta; order Lepidoptera; family Micropterigidae; genus Micropterix; species Micropterix aruncella. Next base: position 8,636,635 of record OX155975.1, read on the forward strand.
GATCACTTTTAAAGAAAAGTAATGATTTTTTATTTATTTATTTATTTTCCTAAATATGGAATTCCAATTCCAATTATTATTCTAGACCAGTGTTTTGCAAACCTTTTTTTGATCGCGACCGACCCCTTTTTATTAAAAAAAAAAAACCCTTACGCTACCCTCTTAGACTGTAAATTAGTTCTTTCAACCCCCCCCCCCCCCCACTGTAATCTCTTCCACAGCTGTAACTGTAAGCATCGTATAAATAAAAAATATTTTTGTAAAAACAATGGCGAAAACCACATTAATTGTAACAGTTTTTCATTTTCGAAGCTGTACCTAACTGTTTCCATCTTAGATCATTTTTTTTTAAGAGCAATATCAAAATCTTTTTAGATAGCCTGCGACTCCTCGGGGGTCTCTTCGCGACCCCCCAGGGAGTCGCAAGACCCACCGGTTGAAAATCACTGATCTAGATTATATTATACATACATATATCCAATGATTTAGAACCTTTCTTGTTATTACTAGGTACTACTTTTTATCAACTTTTATACTACATACTACATATTTACCTAATTAATTAATTGCCAAGAATCACAATTACAGTACTTTGCACTTGTGCTAAGTTCACCGTCCAAATATCTAACGGTGGTGGGGGTCCGGGCTCGGAGCGCGCGAATTTCGAAAATCCGTCTCGCACACAACACTCACTGAATCCTGTCTTATGTCCTTGCGTTCGGCGTTCGGCGGCGGGAACATTTTAAGATGAGGGATCCACGTAGAAGAGAGATTGTAACCGTCGTCTCCATTGAAGTTCGGGGTTATTCTTCTTGTAATGGCTTCCCGGATCATGCGAGGAAAGTAGAATTGTTCTTCTATTTTATAACATGAGAAATGTCTTATTAAACTTTTATAATAGCTTGTTAAACCTCATGTTCCTCATTACAAAACCTAGAAATTTGTAAGAATTATCAATCTCTACAATTGGCATAACAAAAACCTCTACACTTACTTGCCTCCTGCTATTCGGCTATCGAGTTAAGTTATTCAATTTTTCCGTTCGATATCTGAGCATTAGCATATTATTAGCCGATCCCAATGTAAATCGTCGTTGCAACCTAGCCAACTGTTCCCTTATTATAAAAATAAAACTCGCAGATGTTGCCATTTCGTTGTCATGGTCGATTTAATTAAATAGGAGCTGAAAGACTATTATAGGGTTTTGTGCCAAAGCTCATGTTATAGGGTTTTATGCAAACGGAACCCTATTAGCGCAGTATACAACAGAGTTAGAACAGAACCTTCTCTTGGAATAAAATTAAAATTGAAGCGAGTGACGTCACAAAGCATAGTAGAGCTTTGTCTACTACAACCAGCGAACCGTCAACCCACTTTGGACCTGTCATCAGCAACGGGCGAATCCGACACCTCAGGCTGTTATACTGATATAGATCGTTCTTTCAGTCGTGAGGTGATTATACAGTGAATCAGGACAACACAGTCCATTTAAAATCGAAGACTATCGCGGTTGTTTGACATTATAAATAGGATAAAAAAACTATTTTACCGCGTGAAATTTGTAGCACCCGACGTTTCGGTGTCGTTGCAGCCGCCGTTGTCCAGGGTAGACTGAAGAGCGGTCAATCCGTTGTTTTGCGGGTAGGCCGCATACCGCTTCCGCCATTGCTTAGGTTATAACGGTGATGGGGGGGCGGGCTCGGAGCGAGGGAATTTTGAAAATCCGTCTTGCACACAACACTCACTGTATCCTGTTTTACGTCTTTGCGTTCGGCGTTCGGAGGCGGGAACATTTTAAGAAGAGGGTTACACGTAGAAGAGAGTTTGTAACCGTCGTCTCTATTGAAGTTCGGGGTTCTTCTTATTTCAATGGCTTCCCGTATCATGCGAGGTAAGTAGAATTGTTCTTTGGATAGCACAATGGCATTTTGAAACCGCATCCAGTGGTTACTTCCGCTATCCAATATATGTATATTCGCAGATCGCCGATTTTTCTCGTTGAACGTTTTTAACAGCTTTGATGTGTTCTGACAGTCACCCAAACGTCGGGTGCTACAAATTTCACGCGGTAAATTCGTTTTCTATCCTATTTATAACACAGTCCATAGTCTAGCTCTGCCAACATACCCGTAAGAAGCCGACGCCTTACACTGGAATATAAACCCAGCGAGCCAAATTCACGCCATTACTGCCAGATTGGGCCTCAATTTCCATCCTCCGGTCTGCTCAGGGGTTCGAGGTCGCTTGCGCGGTCTCTACCTGACGTAAGCGGTTATTCACTTTGAATATTTGCAGACCGCGACGCCCTTTGCCCGCCATGGTCACTCGGTACCGGGTGGCCAACGAATCGATTCAAGTGATAAAGACGTCAGGTCGACAAATACCCTCCGCTGTCATGGGAAACGTTCGTCTCCGGACCCTGTGGTCATTTTCCAGCTAGACATTCGACACCTAGCAAACCGGATGGCGCATCAACTGCCTAGTTCCACCCCGAGGTATTCTGCCAAATCCGCGATCTTCTAATCCCCAACCGCCTCCGACTGCAGGGCTACAGCCGTGGCAGAAGCGCACAGCGGCCAGGGTCAGGGTAAGCCCCTCTTCGAGGAGGCTACCAGATAGGAGTTGAAACGTGAGTTGTGCAGGCCAGAGGACATAGATTTTTGGCCAACACCACCCAAGCCGCACGTAAACATTAGGAACTAACCGACAACCCAGGAAGGAATATCGATAAATAAACGTTCTTTTAACCTGGGCTGAACGAAAACAATATATCAACTAAATAAGATAAAAAGCGAATTTACCGCGTAAACCGACGCAACACCCGACGTTTCGGCTAAGTTGCAGCTGCCGCTGTCTAGCCTGAAACTGAGCCCGCGGACCTTCTTCCCCCCCCCCCCCCCCCCCCCACCACCACCGTTATAATCTACGCTATGGCGGCAGCGGTATGCGGCCTACCCGCGGAATAACGGATTGACAGTTCTTTTAGTCTACCCTAGACAGTGGCGACTGCAACGTTGTCGAAACATCGGGTGATACAAAGTTCACTTTGTAAGTTCGTTTTTTAACTTATTTATAATGTCAAACAACCGCGATAGTCTTCGATTTCAATATATCAACTAACTCCGCCAGCTCGCCCGGAAGAAACCAACGCTTTTCCGCGGAATACCGGGAATGGGCAACCAGCGGGCTGCCCTCGCGCCCCTTACTACCCGTTATGGCCGGAATTCTCCGTCCTCTCGATTGGTTATGGGTTCGAGGTTATTAAAAATCTTAATAACCTCGATTAATCATCTGATTATGAGTTCAAGTCCTAGCCACCCATCAAAAACACCTAGTCAGTTTTTCGATATTACTTTCCCGGGCCACCAAACGACCAGGAGGGAAAGTATTGTGAACGCGCTAAATCCTCTTTTAGGTGAAGGACGGTCTGTGTATGTATTCCTCCAAAATAGCGCGATTAAGCTTATCGGATTCCAAATTTCAGCTCAATCGGTTAAGCATTTGGGCTCTATCGACTAAGAAATAAGAAACAAGAAATAAGAAAAATTTATTTTCAAAAATCCGATCTGGGTATAGAAATTACATATCAAAAAAAAAAGGTATTTCTACAAATAAAATTACATTTCAAATTATAAAAAAGTCTATAAAAAAACTAATATTGTAAAAAAAACATAGAAATTCAAAAATAACAAAGACATAAAAACTAGAAAAATAAAAATAAACAGAAATAATGAAAAACATAGAGAGTCAGAAATTCAATAACGAAAATATATGAAAATTAGAAAAATAGAAAGCATCCAAAGAGTTCCACATAAACTACATTTAATAAGGATCAAACTATCAATCAACAATCAAGAAATAGAAAAATGCATCGACTCTTCAAAGAACAAAAAATCAACTGGTGTCGATGATATACCTGTTAGCGTAATTAAAATCCATAAACGTGTTCTGGCACCTTGTCTATCATATCTTTACAATTTAAGCTTTTCAGAGGGAATATTTCCAGATTGTCATAAAGTAGCCAAGATTACACCGATATATAAAAAAGGGGCGATCCCACGAGCGTAGAAAATTATCGACCCGTAGCCCTACTGAGCAATTTCTCAAAAATTTTGGAGAAGGTCACCGAAAAAACGACTAAATGGTTTCCTTGAAAAATTTGTGGTCATTTCAGACAGTCAATATGGATTCCGGACAAAAAAAAATCTACACAGGATGCCGCGCTGTATGCATGTTTCATGATTGAGAATAGTCGAAACAAGAAGATGCTTTCAGCAGGACTGTTCTGCGATCTAGCAAAGCATTCGACTGTATAAATATCAATACATTGGTAGACAAGCTAAACCAATATGGAATTAGAGGAGTGGCCAATTCACTCATTAAATCGTATCTACAAAACAGGCATTAAAATAATTGATGGAATTGAGGAAAAGGCTGAGCAATCGAAATGTGAAATAGTAAACATCGGTGTGCCTCAGGGCTCAACATTAGGACCCCTCCTCTTCAATCTCTATTGTAACGATTTAGCAACTAACATAACTTGTGCCAAAACTGTCCAACTTGCAGATGACACCACGTGCATTCTTGAAAGTGATTGTAGAACAAAAATGGAGGAATCAACAAACGAAACACTTTTTGAAGTCAATGATTGGTTTAGAATGAACCCGATGTCGCCAAATTTAAGCAAAGCAGTGTTGATAAACTTCTCAAATAAAAAAGAAAAACAGTTAGCGTTAAATTACTCTATCGAGATTGCCAAGTCCACTAAATTTCCAGGAAATTACACCGACGAAAACATGTCATGGAAAACCCACATAGACCAGCCCAAACCAAAATTATGTTCAGCCCGATGTCAGCACTACACCAAATCTTCTCCAGCACTACATCAATCCTTAATTAACCGGTCGATCGCGAGTGCTTTTTGAGTCGACCTCGGAAAAAAATTGAATAAGTAAATTACAACTTATAATAAATCAACTGATAAAAAAGGATCTGAAACAATTTCCGTCTTAGAAAGCAAGGATTCCTCAGTTGCATTTTTATATTTATGAGTGAGAATTATCAAATTAATTGGGCTAATTCGAAAGACGTTTTTATAATTTCAGTAAATTGACAAATATCGCATCTTTTATGAGTTATCCCTTATCGTATAAAAACATTGAGAAATCTACTACTGAAATAGCAAGTCAGTTTAACATCGACTCATATTCTGTTGAAAATGAGATAGTGCAGATTATATCACATATACATCTCTCTATCTTTTATATCTTAATATAAATATCCGAATCTAAGGCAAATCGACATTCAGTTGATGGCAATGTTCGTGTCAACTTCTGCATTGTGCGAGTCTGCATTATCTTAAATGAAAATAATTAAGTCAACATATCGCAATCGACTAACTGACGAACATAACAATATGACATCATGCTTGCGATTACCTCTCGGTAATTATGTACCTACCTATTATATGAAAAGTATGCTAAGGACATGCAGTGCCACGTTTCAACATCCAAAGTCATTCTTTAGTTAAGTTTAGAAACTAGAAGGCGTATGTTTTGTAAAAACCAATAAATTCGCAATTTTGATTAAGTATGTTTTTAATAACTTTTTAGAGCAACTAGAGTTGTCAACTACAGCGGGCGAACCTCAGGAAGTTTTAACGGTTAGTCGTTCTGTCTCCCTGAAGTAAGCGCAGAAGAGTTGAACAAAAACAGTCCACCGTCAAGCTTCGCCACATGCCCGTAAGAGGCCAACGGCTTAATCGCGAGATAGCCAGGATTGTTACCCAACGGGCTTACACTCACGCCCTTACTTCTAATTACAACCAGATTACTCCAGTCTCTCAATTGGTTCCAAGTTCGATGTCGCTTGCGCGGTCCTCTACCTTACTAAGCGGTGAAACGGTGTGTACCGAATCTATCCTTTGCCCTGCTGTTCACCCAGGATCGGGTAGCCGATGGTCGTTTCAAGAGCAGTCGCCGTAAGGTCCGCAACCACCCCCGCTCTATAGGAAACAGTACTGCTTCCAGACTCCCCCGACTGTTAGTCAGAGTGCACAGTCGATTGGCTTACGCAGACCATCCAGGAGCGCCAGAAAGTTGATTCCTAGGGGAAACTAGCCCTAAGGCCAGAGTCCTAACCAAGCTCACACTTCATGCGTGGAGGCCGCCGGATGGGTGCTTACCTTGACCAAAAAAAAATCATATTGCGGAAAACTAATTTCTGTCGTTCCTACTAATTCTAGGTGAATTCATGGCCATGAAATTCTGCAACGTCCCTATATACTCATACCTGCGTCACGACACACCCTACCTACCTATACGACAATCCTGCAACACACATACTTGCAGCCTCTCAGAGTCAATCGATCGGAGTCTAACAATATTGAGGTAGATCGTTAGTAGTTCAAGTTTGAGCCCCTCTTGACTACACACACACACACACAGAGAGACAAACACCCACAGATAGACTTTAGCCTGGAATGGTCCTAATGGTTTCTGAATATTTCAAACTGAATATTTCCGCCTTCATCTCAAAAACAATTTTGCGCGTTCACAATACTTTCCCTCGTTGTTGGTTGGTGAGCCTGAAAAGTAATTTAACCCTTCGGCTAAGTAACGATCAAAATTTGATTGCACATCGGAACACCGTTGACTACGTTACGACCAATATTGGCGGCTTGCTCCCGGAGCGCACAGTAATATTATTTTCTAATTCGAACGCATCCTAAAATCCATATCAAATATCTAATTATTACCATAGACACATAGACGGCCACTAGAATAATTTCGCGAGTCATTTCGCGGATATTTCTGTTAAAATTCCATTGTCGAACATCATCAATTTTTTTTTTTGAGAAATCTTAAAAAAAAATATTGGTTTTATAAGGTAATATCTTAATATTTTTGTATGTAAATAAGCAAAACAAAACATTACTTTTGATAGATTATCTAATAAAGATCACGATAGCATTTACAATTTCTAAATAGGGTTCCGTATTTTTCCGTAAGACAAGTACAAGTTAGAAATGCCGAGTTTTTCCACTTTTTCGACTTTCTCATATTTATTCATAATTATCTAATTATTTTACAAAATGAGATTTCAATATTCTATTTACGAAATTTCAATGCAATCATTGCAAAAGTTATTCTTTTTATGATTTTTAGAGTAATTCCATAGTTATAATACTTTTTTTCGAGCCCGGCGATATTGCAAGAAATTCCAATAAATTGCCTCGGTCTACCATGACACATGACGGTCTACTACTCGAAGGGTTAATTAAAAATTAAATGACCTAATTTAAATTATGCCAGTTCAATGACTCAAATCCTACCTCACAAAACTCACGAGGAGTCGTAGGAGTTGATGACGAAGGGATCCAAAGATATATTTTTGCCGAATCCAGTCGGCCATCGTTTAGGTATGCTTAAATTGATGATATCTAAAGCAAATAGCTGTCAGTCTCATTTACCAGTACAGAAATATATTTGCACAGAGGAATAATGGTAGTCTAGAGCGGCGATTATTTGCATTCGCTATTTAATTACGTCGGACTTTAAATTATACGACTACAGCCAGTGTAGCTCAGTATAAAAACGGCAATACCAAAACGGAGCTATACTTACAAATGCTACTCCAATATTGTTTTAGACTCAGGAGACAGCACAAGTAGAAGTTTATTGTTTCTATATCAGTATTGGAAAAACGTTGTCGAAGCTGTCGTACGCGATTCTGGTTTGCGGAAATGTCACGGTCACTAACCAAGCATTCCTCGTTTCTCTATTGGTCGTCCTCCAAAATCAGGCGATGAGGATGATATCCGTTGTACAAAGGGACATACATTGTGCGTTTCTTTTGAAGAAATACAAAGTTCTTACTATGGCATCAGCGTATATTCTTAGTTCTTTATTGTATGCTAAAAACAACATAGACGAGTGTATGCTTAACATGCACGTACATGATCACGACACTCGAAGCAAAGCCAACATAGCATTCCATAAAGTCCGTTTGTCTATAATACAAAAGTTATTTGTGTATTTGGCCTTTCAACTCTTTAATGACCTTCCAAAGTCAATACGAGATTTATTACCAAATGTTTTCGAATATAGATTTAAACACTGGCTCATCACACATGTAATTATAAGGCAAGGGCGTCAAAAAATTATTACAATATCTTTAATACATACTTATAATGAAAAATAATATTATCTTTATAAGATACCTCTATTATTCTTATAAAAACAACATACGAGGTAAATAAACCTCCAATGAATAATTTGATAATGAGTGTAATTTGTTCAGGGTTCATCTATGTATGTATTTTCATTTCTTTATACTACTATAACTTCTAAGCGCTTGTACATATCTAGAAGTGTGTGATATTGTTAGAATCGTTATGCCATCCCGAGTGTCATACGGTACTATAACTATCCGAATATCAATTAAATAGTTTATATGTCCAAAAGTCAATAATGTGACATAATTTCATCGTGTTTAGAGTCAAATCAATGGTCTGATTGAGTACATTTCGGAAATATACATGTATTTGTATTGATAAATACATAAACCACAAATATTACTTAAAAAAACAGTAACAAAAAGACTTAATAATAAAATAATTCACTTTTTATAACGGCAGTCCTGTCTCTTATTCTTTTTATTATAATTACCTAGTATAGATTATTTGTTACATTAGTTTTAGGCTATCGATTTCTTTGGTATATTTTTTTGATTATTTGTTTCATTCATATGTTGATTATTTGTATTTTTATCGTTTATTATATGACATATAACTATATTTGCAATTTTGGATGAAGCAATGACTATAGACTATCGGTTAATTAATGCGCTATTTATGTATAATATTTTCAAGTACTCGTAATTTGTTATAACCTCCTTAGAAAAAAAGATAATTTAGGAGTGGAAAGTTTTCAAATTATTGATTTTGTGGATGCCTTTGTCGCGAATTAAAGCAAATGAGGAACTTTTCATGTATTTAAAGGCTGCGGTTTTTAACATGTCATTTATAGGTGAATCTGTGACACAGAATGTAAAATTATTAAAGAAAGTAAAGGAGAAAGAAAAGGAAAGTAAGCTAACCTAGTAATTGTATTGTGACAACTATAGATGTCGACTACAACGGGCAAACCCGTCACCTCAGGAAGTATCAACGATATTAGGTCGTTCTCCCTATGCTGTGATAGTAAATGGACAACAGCGGTTGCAACATCGCTGAAACGACGGGTGTTACAAATTTTACGCGGTTGTTTCTTATATAGGCGAAAATGATAGAAAACTGAATTAAAACAAAAAATATAGAAAGTTAGAGCAATACGTTAGAACAGAATGTGAAACGAACGATCGTCGATTAAAACTACCTGTTGAACTTATACATTTAATGCGGTGTTGGATTCAGATGCTTTATCTTTTGTGGGTAGTTTTAATGCGAGAAAGTGACAACCGTCCATTTCACATTCCGCTCTAGCGTATTGCACTGTCTCGTTCATACGGACTAATTTCTGATTTTAGTTGACGAAAAAACGCAATCGAGCCCAATATCTACTCTGTCTAGTTATAGGCCGTAAATTTTCTTCCCGAAAACCCGGCAAGTTCAAAAACGATTACCGTACCACATACATTTACACTTCGAGAGATGAACAGTGCTACAGTATGTAAACCATCGATTGAGCAAACAGGAAATGGTCGGTCGACTCGCCTGCACCCAGCGAGGAGCTAGCCAAAGAGAAATGCGACGCTACCAGGGGCCAAACATGTACCAACTTGTGTAAGCAATGCAATTAAAAGGTATAATTTATGTACCCACATTTAATAATACGAAACCATACTTCATATTATGTGTATAATCGTACCTCATCTATACTAATATTATAAAGAACTAGCTGACCCGTGCCCACTTCGTTGTGCGGTAAAACCTTGTACTTGTGATGAAATTATGAGTGTGGTTCGGTTAGTACTGAGTGCTATGATTTGTTTCCTGACTGCCAAAAGAAGGGTTTTATTTTTACTGCATATGTACCTATTGACTATATTACCGTATTTGCATGCCAATTTGACTATATTACCGTTATTTGTGAGTGTCTTCTTGTGAGTGTCTTATTTGTGTGTCTTATCTTTTTAACCATTTATACAGTAAAAGGAAAAAGTCTTTTGTTTTAAACGCTTGAGATGATAAATTTACTTATTTTGATAAGAATTTATAATTGTTGATAATATGACCAATAAACATGACCTAACGATTGAAATTATTTTTTTAATATAAAAAACTACTTTTTGTGACTTGAATATACAATTTAGAAATATGCTGTCACTGACTTTTTTTGTAGGCATTACCAAGCTCTACAAGTTTTCTCTAGAACTCAATCAAATATCTCTTATCGTTAAAGCAGCGTTCGTAAGAAACATTTTCATTCGACCGTTTTTTCTCCGACTTACTTTGCAAATCCAACTACCATGAAAAAGTCTTTTCATTTTTCTGATTATTATATAGTCCTATGACACTCACAAATAACGTGGCTTTCTATTGGTAAAAGAATTTTCAAAATCCGTTCAGTAGATCCAGAGATTACTTCCTACAACCTCACAAACTTTACCTCTTTATAATATTAGTATAGATTAATGTTTGTAAGTTTGTATGCAAGGGCTAATCTCCGAAACTCATCTTATTTCAAAAATTCTTTCACTAATGGAAAGCTCCATTATCGATGACAAATATAATTTTGACAAATATTGGTTTTCGATACGAAATCATGATATTTGTAAATCAAGCCGTATAAAAATGACCTGATGAGTTGCTTTATCGGCGTGCGCTGACGAAACGGTTTGATATATGTAAAAACAATATATGAAAGAAAACATCCAACTCAAAAAGATCTATAAAAAAATCAACGACAGCATACGGGTGAATCAGTACAACGTTGTAAGCAACTTTTAATAAAAATTTTTGGAAAAAAATAAAAAATAAACTTAAAAAAAAAAATGTTTTTTTTTTTGATTTTTTGATTTTATTTTTAAATATTATGAAAATCTATGATCACGATGCGCTATCTAGCGGTTGGTAAAATGTCGCTGATATTGTTTATTTATTACCTACCGCTAGATGGCGCAGCACGCTCAAAAACTTCTCAAACCTTTATTTAACAGTCAACTTCTTCAAATTTTCAAATTTAAAAAAAAAACAGATCGAACTTTTTATTCGATCGATGTGTTTGTTAATTTTAAATAATTTTTCAAATTTTTCGGCCATTTTTTTTACAATTTTAATTAGCATTTTTTATTTATTCTGACTTTCTGATTTTAATTTCTTGACTATTTTATTGATTGTTTTAAATTTTGGTATTATTAAATACATCTTAAAAATGATTTTGATGTCCTAAAAGCAATAATGAAGTATGTACGTGGTGGTATGTATGTACGTGGTGATAAATTTAGATATTATAAAAACGGACTAATAGAGTGTAATTTAAATGTACCTAGATATTAAGTTTCTACAATCTGTTACGATTTTTTTTTGGAAATAAATTGAAATTGAAATCGAAATTATAGGTGGCGTGAATCTGAGGGGGACGTCTTGCACTATATATCTAAAGCTAGCGTCCAAAAAGGCAAATAAACGCCACCCTACTTAAATAACCAAATCGATTTGAAACTTTACGCGAAGCGAAGCCGCGGGCAACAATTAGTGTAGAGATAAAATGAAGTAAATTGGTACGAATAATAACATCTCATATCCGTTGGGTATAAACAACAAAGATAAAGAGTATTTATTTCTATCACAACTATTACAATTATAAAAATAATCTTAGGAAAGACCAATTATAAAGTAGGAAAAACCAATTATAAAAATAACCTTAAACTAGTTATTAAATTTAACAAAGACACATAAACAGTACGTTGCTTCAAAATATTACAATTAACAAAAGAGACTATAATTACAACTGTCCATAAAAAAAAGTTCGGTTGGGTCACCCCAAGACTCTTGCGGCTAATAACCCCCCCCCCCCCCCCTTGCAACCACCCCTCCTACAACTCCACTCCTGCCATCCCCTCGCCCTACAAAATACCCCGCGACAATCCTCCCCTCCGTAATATTTTCGTAGTATTTTAATGTTATTTTATTAGTGTTTTCGTACTATATTTGTAGTATTTTCCGTGGTATTAAAATGGTGTTTTTCCAATATGATGTAGGAATTTGATTTAATAAGTCGGAGATATACCAAAACAAAATATCTTGCGGTTTTGGCCAAACAACACATTCGTGTACCGAATTTCAAGTATGTCCAGTATTTCGATATTGAATTATGACTAACGCGCCCCTGGTGGTCCGATCCCAACCACAACTCTTGCCATGACCAAATGTTGCCAGCATGTCAAATTTCAGCTCAATCGGATTAAGCGTTTGGGCGCTATCGTGGAGGAATACACACACACAGGCTCTTGACGAGATAATTCCTCTACTCACTACACACTGTCAACAGCCCAGACACAAAATTTTGTATGCGCATTCAGTTAGGATATCTTGTTCTACGTTTCACCATGACATTGCTGCTGCGCCCGGGGTTGGCTTCCAACAAGGGAACTCCTCAACGGACAACATCACAACATACTCAATAACCCCACTATCTCAAGGAAAATTTCCATCCGTTGGGAGGATATGGTCTTCCACTTCGATCAAGCCGGAATAACACACTCGCCATTCCGATACATCATTCTTCTGTTTACACGAACTCTTTTACATTCCATTCTGCTCGTTTATGGAATCAACTCCCTCACTCTATCAGACATGCACCTTCGTTGCATACTTTCAAAAAGTTGTTGAAGAAACATTTATTTTTACACAACCACTAACCAAATACCTCACCTTATCCTCTCCTTTATCCTTTCCTGGGCAACCTTAGCATAAGTTACTGACATATATTTGTATAAGTTTATTTTAAATTTAACTTTACTACTTCTTTGTGTTTTGAACTGTGAAAATTAGGAATTATTTTATCAAATGGTTTATATTTATAATGGCTATAGCAATAATTCCGCCATTTGTGCATAAAATGTCCTCTTTATAAAACCAGTGTAATATTCATTAAGTTATGTTTTTCTAGCACAATAAAGCTATTCTATTCTATTCTGTACAGATACGAAATTTTGTATATGAATTCAATTACGACAGCCCGTTCTAAGTTCCACCAAGACAGGACTGCGGCACCCAGGATTGGCTTCTAACAAGGGAATTCCTCAACGGTCAACAGCACAGATACGAAATTTTGTATGCGCATTTATAGTCGGTTTTTTATTTTTCGTTAAAATTTTGTTAAATTTTATCTTAAATGATCTGCTGCCCAAGTAAATGTTTTAATTACACCGAATAAATAATAAATATTTTTCTGTTGGTTTATTTTATTTCAAAAACCCTAGAACATGCCAAAGTAATAAAGCTTGTGAACCTTCTTTTTAAAGTTTTAAAATGTAGCCGACCGAATACACGGAGTTTTGCGATTGCGCAACTAAATGATTTTGATATTTAAGAAGGTCTTTACGTTGGACGGTCTCAGGAATCAAATAATCAAAATTTGAACGGAAAAAAAAACAATTACATTTTTGTGCAGCAGCCAAGTGCAGAAGCCATGTCATGGTGAAACTTAGAACAGGCTATCATAACTGAATGCGTATAAAAAAAATGTGTTTGCGCTGTTGACCGTTGAGGAGTCCTCTCGTCGGGAGCCAACCCTGGTTGTAGAATCAGGTCATACTTACCATAAAAAATGATTGTCATCAGTACTAAACCAACATGTAAATTTTCAACATCATATCATAATATTTGGAGAGCTCCCTCAATTCCTTGTGTATCCCATCATCAGAACAGGAATTTAATAAAATATGACCAATTTAAACGTATATTCTTTTAAATAAAACAGAGAATTTTAGAAAAAAAAGAAATCGGTTCATAGGTGACAGAGTTCAGAGGTAACAAAAATTACACAATAATATATATACAACCGAATTGAACCTCCTCCTTTTTTTAAATCAGTTGTGTCACTCCAAGACTTTCCCAGCAAGCAGACCACCCCCCCCCCCTTCACAACGTAAAACCCTAAAACTCCCTCTCTTACCCCCCCTTTAACCTTCCGCCACAAACCCTCCCCCCTCCTACACCCATCCTATTCCCAAAGTCCCTCTTTCAAAATGCCACGCTACCTCCCGGGTTACCCCCCCCCCCGACCTCCCCCCCTCGACCCCCCCCCCCCCTCCCCCCCGCCCGATTGTGATGACTGGCGCGCCTTCTGATGAACAAATTTGAACCACTTTTTAACTCTTGCCATGACCAAATGATGCCTGCATGCCAAATTTCAGCTCAATCGGATGAAGCATTTGGGTGCTGTCGCAGAGGAATACACAATCACAGACTCACATACTACAATCTGGAAATGGTCTTGATCGTCTCGGGGAGGGTCAAAATAGATATTTCCGTCCATCTCGATTTTTTAGAGCCTTCACAAGACTTTCCCTTAGGCTGGGAAAGCATAATATATTTTCTTTAATGTCTGTCAATCATATTTGTTATCTATCCATATATACGTAAATGGCTCGATTGTGCAAGTAGCGTCGAATCATTTATATATAGGTCCAAATTAGTATAAATATACATAGTCACTGGGCAAAAATAGACCATAGGCCATATTTACTTTGTATCCATGGCACAAAAATCGGTTGTGTAACCCCAAGACTTTCCCAGCATGACTTCCCAGAATCACAGTATCTGTCATATGAATTTTGGAAGATGCGTTATTTTAGTAAACAACATTGGAATTCATAACCATAAATAACATTTCATTTTATTTCGAGCAAAATCGAAACATTCGCGTAAAAGCTTAACGCCACCTAGCGGATATCCTGTAAAAAACCTTCGAAAGTGCACGTCGGAGTCTAAGCATAGACACGAACCGCAGCCGCGATTCATAGGTAGTAGTGCATAGTGACATAGTTACGCGGTAACAGATGACACTGGCCGCCCGCAACTTTAAGGTGCTCCCTCAGTGGGAGCATTCGCCTGTAATGTAACGTTACATATTTGAGTATTAAATCAACTAGAGTTGTCAACTATAGCGGGCGAGCCCGTCACCTCAGGAAGTTTTAACGATTAGTCGTTCAAGTCTTCTGCGCTCCCTGGAGTGAGCGCAGAAGACTTGAACAAAACAGTCCACCGTCAAGCTCCGACACAAACCCGTAAGAGGCCAACGCCTTAACCGCGAGATAGCCAGGAGTGTTACCCAGCTGGCTTACAATTGCGACCAAGTTACTTTAGTCTCTCGATCGGTTACCAGTTCGAGGTCGCTTGCGCGGTCCTCTCCCTTAGGAAGCGGTGAAACGGTGTATACTGAATCTATCGCGGACTACGGCATCCTTTGCCCGGCTGTTCACCCAGGATCGGGTTATCGATGGTCAAGAGTAGGTGCCGCTTCAAGAGCAGTCGCCGTACGGTCAACAACCATCACCACTCTATAGAAAACAGTACTGCTTCCAGACTCCCCCGAGTTTTAGTCAGAGTGCGGCTTATGCCGCACGGTGCGCAGACCGTCCAGGAGCGCCAGAAGGTTGATTCCTACTCAGGCTCAGTCCTACCCTGGCTCGCACTTCATGCGTAGAGGCCGTCGGATGGGTGGTGACCCGTGAGTGTGACCAACCCTGAACAGAATGGGTCTTCGTGACCAACTCAGCAAGGTCCCCTTAGCTCACTGAGCATTACATCAGTGAGGGAGGAGATCCGAGCATTACAGTGTGCAACCTGTAATGATACAATCTGTAATATTTTAATACAACTTTTAACAATACAGGCGAATGATCGTCAGTCATGGAGGCAGTATTGTAACGTAAAGCTCAAAATCGTATGTAAAATGTTACTTTACAGACGAATGCTCCCGATGAGGGAGCATCTCTAAGGTGCTCACCGGGAGCATTCGCCTCTAATTTAACGTTAAAGATTGGGGCACTACATCAGTGAGGAAGGTGATCCGATCATTACAGTCCGCAACCTCTAATGATACAATCTGTAATATTTTGAGTCAACTTGTAACATTACATGCGAATGATCGTCAGTCAGGGAAGCAGTATTGTAACTTTATGCTCAAAATCGAATCTAAAATGTTACATTGCGGCGAATGCTCCCGGTGAGGGAGCACCTTAAAAAAGCAAAGAAAATACAATTATAACAAATAAAAAAGGTGGAATTACATATTAATTATTATTATTCCTTGCACGTAAATATCTAAAATAAAGGCCCTCAGCTGGCAACTTAGACTGCTTTGCCGCACTGAGCATTTCCATGCTAGTGGTCGGAAGTGTTCTTTAATCATTCATTGCTGCTGGCTGGTCGGGATCCTCATTTCCTGCGTTTAATATTTCTAACATGAGTTGTCCTTGGCCTTTCATTGTCCTAAAATAAATAAAGTTCATAATATTTAACAAATCATGTAAGGTAAAGCAACTCAAAAAACCCAATTATCATTTCGTGTTGGTTGTAAAATGTTATAGTAAAACAAAGAATTCATTTAAAATGTTATAAATAGAATATTTACCTCTATGAAAAGTTTTTTCAAAAAAACAAATAAAAATTATATAATTAGTCTAATTAGTTTAAATATCAATTAGACTAATTAGGTAAAATACTGATTATGAAAAGTCATACTGAAATAAAATGTCGCAATACAAATTAATTATCACTTTATTTTAACGAACGAAAGAACGTCATTCAAAAGAAAACGTTTAAATTTGAGTAGCTAAGGAAAAACAAATTCAAATTCCATCTTGCAGGTCCTGCTTGTAAACCGGATTGTGGTAAGACTCCTAGTTAACATTATTATTTCTCTGATTTTTTTATATTAAATAATATTAAGTCCTGACCCATGTTTTCACTGCAATGGGAAATTAGGGCCAACAACTGTTTCAAATAAGTTATTAGTAAAATCAGAATTTAAAACAACAAGAAAACAAAAATTGGTTGTGTCATCGGTTGTGACTTTCCTGTCAAGACTTTTCGACTTTTCGACTTTTTGACCTTACGAATTTTGTGTCTGCTATTGACCGTTGAGGAGTTCCCTCGTCGGGAGCCAACCCAGGGTACATCAGCTATGTCATGGTGAAACTTGGAAGTTGCTATCATAAATGAATGCGTATACAAAATTGTGGGTCTCTGCTGTTGACAGATGGGAGGTAATGGGCCCTTGCTGAGTTGGCCACGAAGACCCATTCTGTTCAGGGTTGGTCACACTCACGGGTCAACACCTATCCGACTGCCTCCACGCATGAAGTGCGAGCCTGGGTAGGACTCTGGTCTTATGGTTAGTTTCCCCTGGGAATCAACCTTCTGGCGCTCCTGGACGGTCTGCGCACCGTGAGGCGTAAGCCAATCGACTGTGCACTCTGACTAACAGTCGGGAGAGTATGGAAGCAGTACTGTTTCCTATAGAGCGGGGGTGGTTGCGGACCTTACGGCGACTGCTCTTGAAACGACCATCGGCTACCCAATCCTGGGTGAACAGCCGGGCAAAGGATAGATTGGGTACACACCGTTTCACCGCTTCGTAAGGGAGAGGACCGCGCAAGAGACCTCGAACTCGGAACCAATCGAGAGACTGGAGTAATCTGGTCACAATTGGAAGTAAGGTCGTGAGTGTAGGCCCGCCGGGTAACACTCCTGGCTATCTCGCGGTTAAGGCGTTGGCCTCTTACGGGCTTGTGGCGTAGCTAGATGGTGGACTGTTTTGTCCTCGAGTCTTCTGCGCTCACTCCAGGGAGATAGAACGACTAATCGTTAAAACTTCCTGAGGTGACGGGCTCGCCCGCTGTAGTCGTCAAACCTAGTTGTTGACCGTTGGGGATTTTAACCACAATATTTACAGCTCATGCTATAACCAGATAATGCCTGCTCAATCAGATGAAGTGTTTCGGCGCTATCGTTGGAGAATACACACAGACAAACAAACAGAAGTGCGTCCACAATACTTTCCTTAAACAGAAAAGTAAAAATCTCTGTCTCGAGCCAACCCTAGGTGCGCGGTAAAAATTAGAACGGGCTATCATAATTGAATGCGTAAATAAAATTTAGTTTCTGTGCTTTCGACCGTTGAGGAGTCCCCTTACTGAAAGCCAATCCTAAGTACAGCAGCCCTGTCGCGGTGAAACTCAGAACGGGCTATTACAATTGAATGCGTATACAAAATTTGGTTTCTGTGCTGTCGATCGTTGAGGAGTCCCCTCGTCGGGAGTCAACCCTGGGTGCAGCAGCCATGTCTTGCTAAAATTTAGATCGAGCTATCATAATTGAATGCGTATACAAAATCGTGTGTATATGCTGTTGGCCGTAGGAAAGTAGCCTCTTCGGGAGCCGATTCTGGTAGTAGAATCAGGTCATGCTCACCATAAAAATGCATTATCATCAAAACTGAACCAAAATGTATAATTTTATCTTGATAGGATAAGAGGAAGTAGTTCTAATTCAGCTTACAAAATTTGACCTAAACAAACATACATACTAACTAATATACATTGCAAGGCAAATAAAAGCTTGTGAAAAATATATTTAACTAATCGAAATATTGACAGCTATGCAGTTTTGTTATTTTAATGGGATTTAGTTAATAAGTCTGCGGTAAACCTGCTCCTGACTACTTACTGGTTTAAAGTCGCTTGCGCCTCCACCTATTGTGGTACAGCGGTAATTCTGTGTGAATTTATCACGGATCTTTGCGTCCTTTGCTAGTCATACCACCCGGGATCGCGTGGCCAATAAGTCGTTTTAAGAGTTGCATGACAACTGGTCAACATCTGCCCCCGCTTCTTAGGAGACAGTTAATTTTCATAGTCTCCACACTCGTCAAGTAATTAAACAGAGTCCACAAACCGATTGGCTGTCACCGCACTGTGTACAAACATTGGGGGCTAACGGGCCCATGATGAGGTGGCCACGATGACCCATGTGTTCAGGGTCGGTCACACTCACGGGTCAACACCCATCCGACGGCCTCCCCGCATGGGGGGCGAATCCTGGGTAGGACACTGGGTCAACCAGTCTCCCCTGGGAATCAAACCTCTGGCGCCCCTGGACGGTCTGCACACCGTGCGGCGCAAGCCATTCGATTGTGCTCTCCGACTAACAGTTAAGAGTTTCAAGGCGATAGGTGAGGGCAGCAAACCCCGCCCACCGCCCGGGCAGTTATAACGACGAGGGTCGTCTTGTCTGCCCGGGATGTCGTGCTACGACAACCCTGCGCGTACCAGAAGGGTAAAACGCGCAGGGGGTGAAATAGGGTAAACCTTAGAGTATAAATAAGCTTGCTTATTTATACTCTAAGGGGTAAACCAACCCCCCCCCCCCCCCCCGTACCACCCCGAGAACCCATTTATTCGAAAAATAAAAGGTATTTACAAAAAAAATAAAAATTTACAAAATATTACAAAATTTAAAGAGAAAAAAAAAACAACAATAGCGTAAATTTAGGAGCCGGTAAGCGGGGTAGAGGACGCTCCAGAACAATGAAGGTGAAGGCGCACTGTCCGTGGGCAGGTCTCGGAGCAGCCACGGGGGGGAGGAATCCCTGGATCCTGCAAAGAACGAAACGCCCCTCGGGGCGGTAAAGAGACGACACAAAGACGGGCACTTCGGGCTGGAAGTAGCCGCCGAATCACGCCACCAAGGAAGAGGATACCCCCCAGGGGGTACCCCTGGGGGGTATCCCGAAGCCTCATGCTTTCCCGACTAACAGTCGGGGGAGTCTGGGAACTGTATTGTTTCCTATAGAGCGGGGGTGGTTGCGTACCTTATGGCGACTGCTCTTGAATTGACCATTGGCCATCCGATCCCGGGTAAGAGGCGGGCAAAGGACGCCTTGGTCCGCGATAGATTCGGTGCACTCCGTTTCACCGCTTCATAAGGGAGAGGACCGCGCAAGCGACCTCGAACTCGGAACCAATCGAGAGACCGGAGAAATCTGGTCACAATTGGAAGTGAGGGCGCGAGTACCTCGAGCCCGCCGGGTTTATTCCCGGCTAACTCGTGGTAAGGCGTTGGACTCTCACGGGTTGTGACGTAGCTGGACGTAGAATTGTACTGTCCAAAGTCTTCTACGTTCACTGCAGGGCGACAGAACGACTAATCGTTAAAACGTCCTGTGGTGACGGGCTCGCCCGTTGTAGTCGACACCGCAAGATGTGTACAAACATTTGGGATCTAATGGGCTCTGTTGCAGTTTGGCCACTAAGACCCAGTTGTATAGTCGGTCGGTCGGTCAAACTCACGGGTCAAAACCCATCCGACGGTTTCCACGCAGCAGTGCGAGCCAGGGTAGGACGTTGGCCCGCGGGCCAGTTTCCCCTAGGTCAACCTTCAGGCGCTCCTGGAAGGTTTGCGCACCTTGCGCATTCTGACCAACAGCCAAGGGAGTCTGGAAACAGTACTGTCTCCTATGGAGCGGGGGTAGTTATTCACCTTACGGCAACTGTTCTTGAAACGACCAATCGGCTACCCGATACCGTGTGAAGAGCCTGGCAAAGGATGCCGTGCCATCACCGCTACTTAAGGGAGAGGACCGCGCAAGCGACCTCGATCCTGTAACCAGTCAGAGGGCAGGAGGTATCCTGAAGGTTAATTCCAAATGGAAATATCCTTCCAAACTGGTAGTCAGGGCTGCCCGCTGGGTACATTTTCCCGGTGCCTCGCCGTAAGGCGTTGGCTTCTGACGGGCAGGTGGCGTAACTAGACAGTGGATTGTTTTTCGTCCAAAGTCTTCTGGGATCACCTCACGGGTTTGTGGCGGAGCTTGACGGTGGACTGTTTTGTACAAGTCTTCTGCGCTCACTCCAGGGAGATAAAACGACTAATCTCTAAAACTTCCTGAGGGCTCGCCCGCTGTAATCGACAACTCTAGTTGCCAGAAAAGTATTGAGTTGCCTCCATTGCAACGGCACACCTGGCACAAATCACCCTCTTGTGGTGGAGCCACTAAAATAAAAAGGAAAAGAAGAAAACTATTTGTTTATTATTTTCAGGATATATAGACTTTACTGCAGCGTAAATTCCAATATGCTGCGAAGTTCTTCATTGCCAACAGTGGACCGAGCCATAGTGGATGGCTTTGATGATCTGGCGAAGAAATGTTCCTGGTGGAACAGTAGCAGTGATAATAAGATGTTTCATATGCTACCGATGAACAATGCCAGGTAAGCGTGTTTATGTACGTCGAACCGTAGATACGGTAACCAGTTGGTAAGATATCGTCTTCCGTCGGTCCGTCTGTATGTTACCGTCGATTATCTCTGTGGGGCGATGATGGGGCGAAATGTGAGGCGACGGTCAAACTTAACGCCTAGATCAGCTACCCCACTTACACGCCTTAGCTTGTAACGGACCTTAAGTCCATTACATGCCATCAACAAGTGCATCGATTTCCAGTGAAAGCTACAGACACAATTCAGCTATTATTTTGACTCGTGCAGCTATGAATCAGCACAATGAAACAATACTTTTACTCGGAATATTTTTGGATTGCATCATTGATCGGCCTATATAAACTGGCGCAAAAGCAACCAAATTATCATTCCCCGAGTGGTCACCTTCCCCCAAGGTTGCGACGGCATTCGGCACTCTCTCTCACGAGTTAGGTTAACGAATCCGGCTCTTTGGTTTCCTTTCCTCATTCTCCCTGATTCTCGAAGCATCAGTCTGTAATCCGACAGACTCGAGCCGTGCCCAGTACAAGATACAAGGAGCACACGCACAATCCTCATCCACTACTCCCACATAACCTCCGTCGCGCAACCCTCGCGTCTCGATAAAGTAATTCGCGCATCTATACACTCACGTCAACGTAAACTATTCGGCAAGCGTTATAACTGGCAATATTCAAACCTTCGATCAATAAATTCCTTCCACTTCATTCAAAACCGCCTTTCAATACGGAGATAACTCGTAAGTTGATACCACCACCTCACACCGAACAACCTGGAGTCTTGTGAGGGGTGGTCCCTCACAAGCTGATGACCTGCGACGAGTGTCCGTGAATCATGGCATTATCCGAACTACATGCGCTACAGCCAGTGCCGGGTTAATCCGTGTAGAGGCCCTTAGGCCATCGAAGATTTTGGACCCCCTTTTCACTTTTCAAATTATATCCACAATGATAAACGATATAATATTATTAACCAACTTTAAACTTTATAAAACTGCATCAACTGATAGGACTTAAATATTCACTCATCTTAATTTTTTGAGGTAAACTCTTTTAAGACATATTGGAAATTCATATTTTCCAATAAGTCGTATTCATTCGGTGGCCATAATGGCAAGTGAATTAAGTCGTTATTGTGTCATCGATAATCGGTGATACTTTTTAGGCAGTTTCAACTTCAAAAAAACGTTCACCAAGTTCACAAGTAGCGTTCTTAATCTTGAAACATATATAAATTTTCTTTGTAATTATTACTTGTTCGAGGGCCCCTAAACGGCGTGGGCCCATAGGCCAGGCCTTATGACTAATCGGGCACAGCCTCCAGCCATTATTCACCTTAACGTCTCTCTTGCGCTCTAAACACGTCTCTGTGGTGCGGGTACTCAGAAATAACTGGAGATCGTCAGCAAACTCCAGATAGGAAGACGGCGTTTTTCTTTATTCTTTATTAAGAAATCACACAGTATTAAATAAACATTAAGTTACATTATGAAACTATAGATTACTTAAAAATAAAACCTATTACGGATTTCAATAAAATTAGAGAAATTAAAGTTGAACTGCATAATGAAACTAAAATACTTAAAATTATATTACTACATAAGAGGACAGAAAAGGCTGAATGTGTAGGTGTGAAGTGTAAAATGCATTTAATAGTATTAATAGCGTATATAAAGTATAATAATAGTAATAATAATGACAAAATAGCTAAAAATATTCAGTTTTTGTATTGGCTAGGGCTTCATATACAAAATATTTGTAAGTGGTTATGGAATTATTAAATATATCGATAATATTTAAATGGGTGTTGTAAAGCTCACAGCAGCATGTGAGTACTACTCACAGCAGCGTGTGTATTTCTGGATGACCTTGGCAATCGAAAAAGGTAAAATTGGCGCGTGGTTCTCGTTAGTATTAAACTCGCCCATCAGGTCAGTGCAGTCAAATATGCCATTCATTATTTTAAAAAAGGACAAAACATCATTCACGTTACGCCGATATTATTGCAAAAACTTTTGGTCTGGAAATTTAAATACCCAACGAACTTGTTTGTATATTTTGTAATCTATTAATATGAACTTGATAATGGGGAGACCATATTGGAGAGGCATAGAATCGAACTTCAAAACATTTTGCAGTTAAAAATTCTCTATTACTCTTGTACTACGCTTTCGTCCGCAGTCACCTCGAATATGCTTCTCAAATATGGTCCCCTAGCTATAATGTTCACATAAAGAGAATTGAACGTATTCAAAATGTGTTCCTGAAACATTTGAATTATCGCTCCTTCTTGTCCTTTCCCAATTACAACGAAGCAGCTACCTTTCACGGGCTTCAATCATTACAATCAAGAAGAAAATGCGCAGACGTGGTGTTTTTCCATAAACTATTAGCAGGTTACATTGATTGTTCTGATCTTCTTGGAATGTTAACTTTCCGTGTACCATCGCGACTCACTCGCCAAACGGAGTTATTCCACCTTCCGCAGGTTAGTACTAATTATGCAAAAAACTGTTTCATGTATAGGGTATGTAAAATTTGTAATACGCAGCTCGGCGATATTGACTTATTCAATACGTCATCATTCGCTCTTAAGAAAGCAATTATTAATGACGGTATTGATTTATCATTGTAATCGCAATATATAATATATTATAAATAATATTTATTCAAGAATATCTTTAAATAATATGTATGACTATATTATGGAACGTGTATTTACATAAAATTTTATTTACTTATTATGACTCCTTTCTTCCCAGTTCCCACCTCTCCCTATGTGTTAATTCTTCAAAAAAAAAATATATTATTGTGTTTAAATTATGAATGTTTAAGTGGAAACATGTAATTAGCTTTATTTTTGTAACTTAATAATTTTGTAACAAATTTATTGTAACAGCTGTATGTTTCCTTAAGAATAATAAAATTTAAAAAAAAATAATAGTTATTACATACATTGTTATTATGTGTCTCTACGCTATTAACAAATAAACTGAACAGTAAGGGTCCTAAATATAGGATCGTTGACCAACACCAGATAGCAGAATTCGCTATTATGTAGAAATTACTGATGACATATGTAGTGGTTAAAATGGTAGAAATTTAAAATTATTCCAAATAACCCCTAGCTGACTTATTTCTTATTATTTCCAGAGTTCCATATATTATTGAGAAATTAATAGAATATGGCAATTTAAAAGTGGAGAATTCTTCAAAACCACTTGAAGGAATGACCATACTGGATGTCGGCTGTGGCTGTGGACTCCTTGCAGAGGTATTTAAAAAAGGTCTTTCTCTAAATATTCTTATTCTTGAAGTGCATCTCCATTACTGGAGGTTGGCCGTTGGCTCTGAAAACTGTTTTGGTCTTGCGCCATCAGGAAGAGATGTTCCGCACTGGTGATCCCGGTCCATTCTCAGACATTGCACAACCACGACTTATACCTCCTTCTAGAATGCCGTTTACCCTCAATTTTGCCCATTAATATCAGTTGAATCAGCTGATATATGCCGCAACACATGCCCAATATATTCAATCTTGCGGTTTTGACGGTGTGCAACAATTTTCGCGTCGTACCAGCATGCTGAAAAACTTTTTCATTGATAACTTTATGAGTCCCGCTTATACGGAGCATTCGACGGTAGCACCACATCTCAAACTCTTCTAGCCGTCGTCTGGTGTCTTCTGTCATGGTCCATGCTTCGCTGCCGTACATAACCACTGTCCAGATTTTGCAATTCAGGATCCGAGATCTGAGTCTTAGATTGATTTGCCTGCAACACAAGACTTTTCTCATTTTATTGATTGAGGCACGGGCGATTTCTATCCGGGTCTCAATTTCATTATCGGAGTCCCATATTTCATTCACCAATTAACGGAGATATTTGTACTGCTGGACCCGCCCAAGAACTTTACCTGCTACCGATAAAGCCTCGATTCGCACTCTGACTAACAGTCGGGGGAGTCTGGAAGCAGTACTGTTTCCTATAGAGCGGGGGTGGTTGCGGACCTTACGGCGACTGCTCTTGAAACGACCATCGGCTACCCGATTCTGGGTGAACAGCCTGGTAAAGGATGCCGTGGTCCGCGATAGGTTCGGTATACACCGTTTCACCGCTTAGTAAGGGAGAGGACCGCGCAAGCGACCTCGAACTCGTGACCAATCGAGAGACTGGAGTAATCTGGTCGCAATTGGAAGTGGTTCAGAATATTCGACAGATCGGCGGGCGCAGGCCAAAAGGCACGAGAGCGGATGCCAACGTCGATAAATCTTCCCAAAAGCGAGACCTTCATACAAGGGGTAGGAAACATAATTAGTCACGGACGCCGAGGATTTGAGATTCCTTGAAGAATAGCTGATAACTCAAAGGGAAGGACAGAATAGGCTATAAAATAAACGAGCTGCGACCCTGTAAGGCGACACTCTAGCGACCGACCCCCGAATCCATTGAAACTAAATCGTGAGAAAGGATCCTTAACAACATATGGTAACGATAACTTCACGGGCGAGGCGACCGGCAAAGACTACGAAATAAAAAACTGTGGACGTTACAAATAAATCGTACATACTCCAAATCCCACAATTAACCCTAGAAATAATATAGCTTAAAATGTAAAGAAAATTGCATGATTAATTAATTTAAGCATAGCATATAGCAGTTCGTTTAATGTAAAGTAAAGCGCTAGGAGAGAAAACTTAATTAGCCTAATTAACGATCTAACATTAATATTAACTTGTTACTAATGATCTGAAACTAACCTATGTATAAGACAATGTGTACTCGTGAAAGGTAGCGTTTGTCGAGAATCTGTAGCAAATAATATGTCTATAAAATGTTTAAATGTTAGACAGAGACAACTATTGTATTCGCTTCTCGTTCTAGCGTGCAAGCGAGAAAGCATGATGCGATGTCTCTTTCAAGGGGTTGTATCGGTTTATGCGCCCTGTTTCGTGATTGGATAATACGTGTGCGGTGTAGTTATGGGGGTGTGTTTAGAAATTTCTGGAAGGAGCTAGACCAATGAACGGTAAAGGCGGTCGCTATCTTAAAAAATATGTAAGGCGATCGACGACAGGAAAGATCGAAAGCTTCAGTTTAAAATTAGCAAAGGGTCAGCGCGAACGCTGATCCAAGCACCGGGGACTTATTGTAAATTATAAGTACACGGAACTCAATGTAAAAGTAAAAATAAGTGTTACCGAATAAAAGAAAGTCTCGCGAATAAAGTGTTTACTTTCGACGGAAGCTTATCCTGCGTGACCTAAGGAAAGTGAGCTTCTATTACTGAAGCCTCTCGCTGAAATAATTTCCTTGTGAGGTCGGAATCCACCACTCGTTCGAGACGACCACCCCTGAGAGAAAAACCAACCTAGCTGGTGAGTGATTACCATTTGAATACAGTCCAAGGTGAAAACCATTGAAGATAATCGAAGGGGGTAATTACCCAACATAAAGGGGTCGCTTAAATTCACAAGTTAAGTGAGTTTATGCAAACCGGGTAAAAATCCCAACCATCGTGGTCCTCCGTCAAGCCGAATAAAGAAAATGGGAAAGAAAAGCGACTTTGGATCAAGAACGAGAAAACAAAAATAAAAATATGGATTCGAAAAGCACGCAATCCGAAAATCCAAGACCTTCATCGCGCGCCTGGTCAGAAAGCAGCAGAAGAGCGAGCACGTCCAGGAACTGCGAGCAGCATCTGAAGAACTTCGAAGAGTGAACCTCCAAAAAGCCAAGAAAAAGGCTGATAAAAATAAATTGGATGCAGAACTGAAAAAAGTGGCTGCGCGGCGCACAGCGCGCAGAGCGGCTGAAGAAATCGAAGAAGAAGCTGACATGGACCTTCAACGAGCGGCGATGCAGGAAGAACTGGATGCAGCGGAAGAAGACTCGCGGCATGCTATGAGGATGCTGGAAATTGTCTCCGAAACCTTCGGGACAGAAACGAGCAGTCGAGGAAATGATCGCGACGTCGCAGGGGACGTCACGGCAGCCAGCAGAGTGTCGAGATGGGCCGAGTATCAAACTCCAGCTGCTGAGACGTCACCAGAACCCTGGGGGGGAACATTCGCAGAAGAAAATGGAGATGCGGCATTAGAAGCGGCACGGCGGCGGCGCGCAGCGCTGCGCGGGGCACCGCAGAAGATTATGGCGCGACGGCGGCGTCCGGCGCGACGGCGGCGTCCGGCGCGACGGTGGCGTACGGCGCGGCGAATGCGGAGGGCGCGGCGAATGCGGGCGGCGCGGCAGCTGCGGACAACGCCAGGGCGAGAGCAGAGACCAAGGCGGTGTCGGCGGCGGCGGTAAAGGCCGCCGCTGATACACACCTGGGTACGAGCAGCGATGGAATTAGCAGCTCGAGCGAAAAAATGATAAAAGAGGTATGTAGGATTTTTTCTGTAGCGTCCAGAAAACCGCATTTTGCAAAAGAGTTACCTTCATTTCACGGGAATCCTTTAGAATTCGTAGCCTTCAAAGCTATCTTCAAACAGTCGACAGACGTAATGCATTTAAATGATGCACAAAACTTATTGCGTCTGCAGACAGCATTAAAGGGTAGAGCACGCGAGGCAGTGACAGGCTTGCTTTTAAGTCCTGACAACGTGACAAACATCATGACCACGTTAGAGGCGCTATTCGGTAATACGAATTTAATCATTCAGAGAACGATATCGGATTTGAGGAGAGAAAAAGGGTTATCTGATAGTCTAGATGCAGACGGTTTAATGCGATTTGCGTGCCAGATAAAAAATCTGGTCGCGACCGTAAAATCGGTAAATAAATTAGAACATCTTTATAATCCAGACTTATTGGCTTCACTTGTGGCAAAATTGCCAAAGAACTTATTAACTCTGTGGCTAGCTGACAGGGGAAGGGTTGGTTTAAACGATCCGGTATTAGTTTATTTCGCATTATGGTTAGAGAAATTAGCTATCAGCGCACAAGACGCCGGTCTATGTACCGCCGAACTTCCTAGGAAAAGTTATGATAACCCGCGAGACAGGAGACAGAAAGAAACTGGCTCTAAAAAAATATATTTTACATACCCAGGGCAAAGAGGATCCTAAGTGCCCTCGGTGTGAGAAATCCCATTATTTAAATAAATGTGAAGAATTTAAAAATCTAACTTTAGCAAGCCGCTGGGATGAGATAAAGAAAATGCGTAGGTGTTTCAAATGTTTAGGGCACAACCACGGCCGAAAATCGTGTTCGGCATATAAACGGTTTCCAAAGGGCAAATATCATTATCCGCTGACCGCCACGCCGCCTGCAAACGAGGCGGACATCGCGGCGGCGCCGCGCGCGAGCTCCGAGGTAGTGGTGAACGCAGTATCTGGAAATCAGGTCATTCTGCAAGTATTACCGATAACCGTGGATGGAACCAGTGGTAGGAAAACATTATATGCGTTGTTAGACGCAGGCGCGACTGTTTCACTCATTGATCAGGGCGTGGCAATAGAACTAGGGATTCGAGGCCCGACGCAGGCATTACAGCTCTCTGGAATCGGGAATATGAAAGAGAGTAATAACAGTGCCGAAGCGGTGTCTTTCAAAGTAAAGGGAGATTTAGGTAAGAAGGAGTACGTAGTACGAACTTACAGCGTAGCCTCGCTAAATCTACCGGAGGTAAAAAGCGTGATAGGTGCGCAGAGGCCGATCGGAGGGATGGTGCGTTCGACTCAGGCGACGACCGTAAAACCTGACCTCCTCCTGGGAGCTAACTGTTTGGAACTGATAGTCTCTAGAGGGTTAAAAATGGTGGACGGGGGCCTATCGGTATCTAAAACACTCCTGGGATGGGTGGCTATTGGGGGGAATGACACTCTCGAACGAGAAATTAGTTACCCGGCGCTATGCTTAAATCAGGAAAATGAACCGTCTTTGGATAAATTAATTGAAGAAAATCTGAAGCTAGAGTACGATTGGCCACATAAAAAGCGAAAGCTTCAGGCCGATGTTAGGGCTGAGAAAATCTTAGAAGATACTACTTCTTTTAAGAATGGAGTCTGGGAGACAGGTCTGTTATGGAAAGAGGTCAACTTTTCCATACCAGATAACCGAGACATGGCAATGACTCGTCTGAAGTCAGTGGAACGGAAAATGGACTCCGACCGTCTTTATGGAGAAAAATACTGCCAGCAGATAGAGAGATATCTAGCTGAGGGGTATGCTTCGGAAGTCGATAAAAACAATTAAAAAACCGCCCTCGAGTGTTATTTCTTCCGCACATGGGGGTTATTCACCCCGCGAAGAAAGACAAAATTCGTGTCGTTCACGACGCTGCGTCCTCGGGCACAGGCGGATCACTGAATAGTATGTTACTAGGTGGACCGGACTATTTAAATAGCATATTAGGAATTTTATTACGATTCCGTGAAAATGCAATCGCTTTCACGGCCAACATACGAGATATGTATCTTCGGATAAAAGTGAGAGAGGAAGATAGCTTCAGTCAGCTGTTTCTCTGGCGAGGTTTCCAGCGTGAAAGTCCTCCGAGAATAATAAAAATGGACTGTCTAATATTCGGTAGTAGTAGTTCACCTGCCTCCGCGCTCTACGTAAAAAATAAAAACGCAGCTCGGTTTAAGGACCAGTACCCAGCGGCTGTAAAAATAATAGAGCGCGATTCGTACGTTAATGATTTGTTATCGGGAGTAGACACGTTAGAGGAAGCAAAACAAGTCATCAGGGAAATTAATTTGATTCATAAAGCTGGGAATTTCACTATGTCCGGTTGGGCTTCAAATAAAAACGAGGCTTTAACCGGGATACCAGAAGAAAACCGCGCGTTCGCGCAAGTATCTCTGGAAAAGGGTGAGTTGACATCCCAACGAATATTAGGCTTGACGTGGTTACCTGCCTGTGATCAGTTAGCATTTAATGTGTGCATGGACCGCCTCAGCGAAGATCTGACGACAGGAAATAAGATTCCGTCGAAGCGGGAAGCGCTAAAATTAATAATGAAGCTGTGGGACCCAATGGGTGCGCTTTCACCGCTCACTATAATAGCTAAACTAATCATGCAGCAGGTATGAAGTAGCCGAGTGGCCTGGGACGACGAGATCCCGGGCGATGTAGTTAAATATTGGCTCCGGTGGTTGCAAGAACTGAGATTAGCGCAAGATGTGCGAATCGCACGTTACAATGGCGCTACCAAACAAGCAGGTGAAAAAAGGCAATTGCATGTATTCTGCGATTCGTCCGAAAAGGCGATGTGCGCTGTTGCATATGTTAGGATTACAGGCTGTAGCGGCGAGCACAAGGTATCTTTTATAGCTAGCAAAACTCGAGTGGCACCTTTGAAAGGCAAACTGACAATCCCCAGGTTGGAACTGACCGCGGCGCTGCTAGGTGCTGAACTGGCCTCAAAAATAAAACAAGAAAGCGCATTAAGTTTCGATGACGTCTTTATGTGGACAGACTCTAAAAATGTGTGGTGGTGGATTTTGTCACAAAAGGAATGTCACCTCCAGTTTGTAGCCAATAGACTAGGTATGATCGATGAGCTCATGTCTCCAAGACAGTGGCATTGGTTAGCAGGGAGCGACAACCCCGCTGATGATGTCACACGGAATACCACCAAAATAGATTTAAGTCCGGAAGGTAGATGGTTCGCAGGACCTGCTTTCTTACGTGGCAGTAGAGAACACTGGCCGCTCCAGGAGCCAATCGATCCGAAACCGGAAGAGAGATCATTGTTAGAATTTAAGACAAAACTTATACTAACAACGACAGAAAAAAATGAAAGCGTAATTGACATATGTAGATTTTCCCAGTACATGCGGGCGAGTCGAACCATGGCATATGTGACAAAATTTATAGATCTGTGTAAAAAAAAAAACACGTCAAAGGTACTCGAAAGCGACGATATCGCAACCGGGAAAAAATTTCTGATCAAGGAATCACAACATCGAATTTTCGCACACGAGATAGACCTGATAATTCATCAGAAAATATTGCCGAAAGACAGCCGTCTGTTCGGATTGAACGCGTATATCGACGCGGAAGGGTTAATACGGCTAGGAGGCCGGATCGAAAATGCGAAAGACACACCTTTCGACACAAAAAGGCGATATATATTACACGGAAAGGATAGATTCACGGTGTTACTCGTGAAACACTTACACGAGGTTAATGCTCACGGAGGCGCTGAATTAATTTTATCAGTGCTAAGAGAACAATTTTGTGTCATTGGAGCGCGACAGACGGTGAAAAAGATCTCACGAGAATGTGTCTATTGCACTATCCGTCGCGCGAAGCCTATGACCGCAGAAATGGGACAACTCCCACCCGCGCGAATAACCACCCGAAGGCGCTGTTTCCACACTGTAGGTTTGGACGCCTTTGGGCCGTTTTTCGTCACTAATCGAAAGAAAGTGGAAAAACGATATGGTTTACTCTTCACTTGTTTTAACACGAGAGCGACCCATATCGAACTAGCTGGAGATTTGTCAACCAGCTCGGCCCTGTTAGCTATAAGACGTTTTATAGCAGCCAGGGGAAAGCCGCGGGAAATTATGAGCGACAACGCCACTGGTTTCCGCGGTGCGGACGCTGAATAAAGAAAGGTTTTGTCAGCAATCGACAACCATGAAATAAGGGATCATCTAAGTGCAGACGAGATAAAATGGAGTTTCTCCCCTCCTTCAGGACCCCATTTCGGTGGAGTTTGGGAGAGTCAGATAAAAACGGCAAAAAAATCGTTATATGCCATATTAAAGGAGCGCGCGCCAAACGAAGATGTGCTGAGAACGTTATTATGCGAAGTCTCAGCGATGATGAACCTCAGGCCCCTCACGTATATATCTCTAGATACTCGGGATGAGAGACCACTCACGCCCGCGGATTTCCTATTAGGCCATGCAGATGATAGTACAGCGGTAGGTCAGAATAATACAACTGAGTTATATAACAAAAATCACTGGAAACAATCCCAAATACTTGCTGATGCTTTCTGGCACCGGTGGTCTAAAGAAGTACTTCCATTGTTGGTTAAACGACCTAAGTGGGCGACAAAGGGAACTCCGTTAAAAATCGAGGACTTAGTAGTCCTGTTAGATCCTTCCCTAGAACGAGGAAGGTGGGCCAGAGGTCGGGTGACTCAAGTTTTCCCTGACAAAACAGGCCAAGTGCGAATAGTAGACCTATTAGTGGACGGGAAAATATATAGGCGCCCTGTCAGTAAACTTGTAAAAATACATACAACAGCTGACCAGGCAGAAACAACTGTCACTAATGTCTAAGTGGAAAAAGCGAAAGTCTATTCGACACAGTAGAAAATAAAAATAGTCTAGCTAGAATTTAAAAGTGAAAACGCAAGTTGACGTTTGACTCGTAAGAGATGAAAAACGAAAGTTAACGGAAAGCGGTACGTATCCTAAGTAGAATAATAAGAAATTCTCATAGGTTGAATGAGAAAGGATCTGTCACATCACTAGACCAATAAGAAAAATTGAACGTGACATTTAGCTAAGTAGAATCCCATAGGTGAATGAGTAAAAAATAAGACTGGATTTTGTAAATAAAATCTAAATTAGGTAAACCAAATAGATGGAGAAAAGAGCCAATGAGGCTCAGAGCCTATTGGGGGGGGGGGAATGGTTCAGAATATTCGACAGATCGGCGGGCGCAGGCCAAAAGGCACGAGAGCGGATGCCAACGTCGATAAATCTTCCCAAAAGCGAGACCTTCATACAAGGGGTAGGAAACATAATTAGTCACGGATGCCGAGGATTTGAGATTCCTTGAATAATAGCTGATAACTCAAAGGGAAGGACAGAATAGGCTATAAAATAAACGAGCTGCGACCCTGTAAGGCGACACTCTAGCGACCGACCCCCGAATCCATTGAAACTAAATCGTGAGAAAGGATCCTTAACAACATATGGTAACGATAACTTCACGGGCGAGGCGACCGGCAAAGACTACGAAATAAAAAACTGTGGACGTTACAAATAAATCGTACATACTCCAAATCCCACAATTAACCCTAGAAATAATATAGCTTAAAATGTAAAGAAAATTGCATGATTAATTAATTTAAGCATAGCATATAGCAGTTCGTTTAATGTAAAGTAAAGCGCTAGGAGAGAAAACTTAATTAGCCTAATTAACGATCTAACATTAATATTAACTTGTTACTAATGATCTGAAACTAACCTATGTATAAGACAATGTGTACTCGTGAAAGGTAGCGTTTGTCGAGAATCTGTAGCAAATAATATGTCTATAAAATGTTTAAATGTTAGACAGAGACAACTATTGTATTCGCTTCTCGTTCTAGCGTGCAAGCGAGAAAGCATGATGCGATGTCTCTTTCAAACGGGGTTGTATCGGTTTATGCGCCCTGTTTCGTGATTGGATAATACGTGTGCGGTGTAGTTATGGGGGTGTGTTTAGAAATTTCTGGAAGGAGCTAGACCAATGAACGGTAAAGGCGGTCGCTATCTTAAAAAATATGTAAGGCGATCGACGACAGGAAAGATCGAAAGCTTCAGTTTAAAATTAGCAAAGGGTCAGCGCGAACGCTGATCCAAGCACCGGGGACTTATTGTAAATTATAAGTACACGGAACTCAATGTAAAAGTAAAAATAAGTGTTACCGAATAAAAGAAAGTCTCGCGAATAACGTATTTACTTTCGACGGAAGCTTATCCTGCGTGACCTAAGGAAAGTGAGGTTCTATTACTGAAGCCTCTCGCTGAAATAATTTCCTTGTGAGGTCGGAATCCACCACTCGTTCGAGACCACCACCCCTGAGAGAAAAACCAACCTAGCTGGTGAGTGATTACCATTTGAATACAGTCCAAGGTGAAAACCATTGAAGATAATCGAAGGGGGTAATTACCCAGCATAAAGGGGTCGCTTAAATTCACAAGTTAAGTGAGTTTATGCAAACCGGGTAAAAATCCCAACCAGGAAGTAAGGGCTTGAGTGGAATCCCGCTGGGTAACACTCGTGGCTATCTCGCGGTTGGCCTCTTACGGGCTTGTGGCGGAGCTAGACGGTTTACTGTTTTGTCCAAGTCTTCTGCGCTCACTCCAGGGAGATAGAACGACTAATCATTAAAACTTCTTGAGGTGACGGGCTCGCCCGCTGTAGTCGACAACCCTAGTTGCTACCGATATAGTAGGTTTTAAATCAGGATCCCTGTTAATTACCATGACTTTTGGTCATCGAAATATTCATGGAAAAGCCAGACTTTTCACTGCACTCATTAACTATGTCAACCAACCTTTGTGGTTCTTTCTGAGTAGAGGCAATAAAAACTGTGTCATGGGTTAGCGCAAATTATTGAGCTAACATATTGATCGCAAACATATTCTCTGACTATGCATTGTTATTTTATGTTTGTCTTTTAGGCTTTGGCGAGAAATGGGGCCATTGTGACAGGAATCGACCCAGCTGAATCAGCTGTAAAAAGAGCCATAGAACATGCTCAAATAGATGGAAGCTTGAAAAACAGACTTCAGTATGAGGCAACAACCATAGAAGTATGCCATTTATTTTTCATATGTACCGATCTAACATTTTCCCGATTTTATTTTATAAACAACTAGCAAATTAAACATTATTTCCCGCGTTCTGCGCTGTTTTCCTGGCACGGTGGCTTTTGGGCATTGCACCACCTAATTCTCCCCTTAGCATAGTAAAATTATTTCCCGCGTTCTGCGCTGTTTTCCTGGCACGGTGGCTTTTAGGCATTGCACCACCTAATTCTCTCCTTAGCATAGTAAAATGAGTACCGCCCCCTTGTCTTGTTTTTTACTTTCACGGCCAATCAACGGTCAGGGAAAGTATTGTGAACGCGCTAAAAGAGATGAAGACCAAAATATCTATTTTGACCCCTCCCCCCTCCGAGATGATTAAGACCATTTCCAGATTGATGACTATTTGTGTCGTCTGTGTATCGCATCATCCGATTGAGCTGAAGGTTGGCATTCACAAAATACACACTCACATGACATTTTGTTTGAAATATACAAATGAAATGAAATATACAATGAAATATACAAATGAAATATACGATTTTTTAATTCCGCCGTATTTAATAAAATACCAATCGTATTGGAAAATAGCCATTTTAATACCGCGGAAATAATACAAATATACACTACATTTGCGATCCTAATCTCTTGACTCAAAAATTGTCGGGGGGGGGGGGGGTGAGTTGTTGGGAAAGGTTCTGGTGTTAAGGGTTGGACGTTGGGGGTTGAAGGTTGATGGTTGGGGGTTAAGGGTTTGGGGGGTTGGAAGGCCGAAAAGTAAGGGGGAAGGGGGGAGGGAGAATGTCTGCTTGCCGGAAGAGTTTTGTGGTGACCAAAGCATTTTTTTTAATTGCGTTTTTTGAAATTTAATTATTAACCAATTATTTCGAATTGTGGATCTGTATATGACGGGAGCTAAATAAGCCCTGTTGGAGTTGGCCACAAAGACCCATTCGTTTTGGGGTCGGTCATACTCACGGGTCAACACCCATCCGGCGGCCTCTACGCAGATGGGGGGGGGCAAGGCAGGACGCTGGCCTGCGGGCCAGTCTACCCTAGGAGTCTAACCTTCGGGCGCTCCTGGACGGTTTGCGCACCGTGCGGCGTCAGCCAATCGATTGTTTAGTCCGACTAACATCCGGGGGAGTCTGGGAACAGTATTGTTTCCTATAGAGTGGCTGTAGTTGTTAATTTTATGGCAACTGCTCTTGAAACGACCATTCGGCCACCCGATCTCGGGTGAATAAGCCGGGCAAAGAGATATCCCTCCAAACTGGTAGTCAGGGGGCGAGACTGCCCGCTGGGTACCTTTCCCGGTGCCTTGCCGTAAGGCGTTAGCCTCTGACGTGCTTGTTGGCGGAGCTAGACAGTCGATTGTCTTGTCTCTAAGTCTTCTACGTTCATCCCACGGCTGAAGGAACGATCACAAATCGTTATACCAGACTGGGGTGACGGATTCGCCCGCTGTAGTCGACACCGCCCTACTGTGGATCTGTATCTCTGTATATGGCGTCATCACATTTTCATTCAATTTTACCAAATGAGAGATTTTTTTTGAAGTCGGTTAAAAAGAACGGATGGATTGATTTCGTGAACGGAAATCATCCGGTGTGATAATTGCTCTGTAATGCTAACAGACTGCATCACGACGCATCACGACGAAGTCACTTAATTATCAAGGGCAAAACCCCCTCTCATCGATCAGCCGCTTTTCGAGGGAATCGCTTATCACGATAGCAGCATTGCCGAGTTTACTATTTAGGGAAATCAACGCAGAACCTTCATAACGAACATCTATGGCTATCAGAGTTCAAACCTTCGAACAAAGTAAATTATATCACTATTTGACCCCAATAAATGGGCACCATCGTTGAGCAGTACGCGTGTAAAATATGTTGTCGCCATCTGTTATTTTTTGTTTGAACTAATTTATTTTAATCTTTAATTTTTCCCTCGTTCTAATTTTTAATCTTTATGTACTTTTTCTTTCCTAAAAATACATTTGGTGAATTCTTACATAACAATATTTTATTATCATAAACGTTACAATGTCACTCGACAGATGGCGTTCATTTTAACCCCGTACGAAAATGATTTTTTGAAATACATCTTGATAGCTTAGCCATTTCGTGCAAATTATTTACAAATTATATACCTAAACCTTCCTCGTATATCGCTCTTTCTAATAATGAAAACCGCATCAAAATCCATTGAGTGGTTTAAAATAAAATGACGGAGAAACAGACATAAATAAATGTCGACTTCCTTTTATACTATGTAATGATTATACGAGTATGTAAAATAAAGATAGTTAGTTATTGAAATAGAATTTTGTTTTTTTTATTAATACATAGATTGAATTGATTAATTATTGTTTTCAGGAATTTTCAGCGGTTAACACGGACCTGTACGACGTGGTTATAGTCGCCCATGTTATAGACTTCGTTGTCAACCCAGCCTATTTCCTGAAGTTGTGCTGTGCCAAGGTCAAACCTGGAGGTACCATCCACATCGAGGCCAAAAATAGAACTTTTACAGCATTTTTTAATATCATTTGGTTTCAATATATTACCAGGAAAATGCAGGTTGGACTTTACTATTGGAAAAAACATAACAAGCCACAGGAAGTCGAGAAAGTTTTGAAAAAGAGTAAGAAATTATACTATTGTACTGTAATTATACTATTGTATATACTACGTGTGAATTGATCGATCAGCTTCCGCGACCAACTTAGTGATTTGATACTTCTGGGTTGGCCATATTTATACTTGGATCGGCGACCGCGTTCGCACCTGTGCCTTTGGGGCCGGGTCCGTAATTTTTGCCTGTGCGGCGTCGTCTGCGCGGTCGGTCACGCCGCGCCTTAAAGCTCGGTTGACACACCACGCAACAACAACATTGCAGAAAAAGCGAAAGCTGAAAGGAGGCCCTGAGAGGCCTTCGCATCCGATACCACGCTATAAGGGCAACGCTCAAAGCGCTAAGAAACGACCGTTTTGCGGTCGTCTATATCATCGATAAGAGGTTTCACCCACGAAGAGCATGCTGCCTTCTCAAACGAGAAAACTCACTTTTGTGAAGCGTTCGTCAAAGAGTTTACACTATTCCACATCTCGTTCGAGCTCGTCTGTGTTTCTCTGACTCGTCAGTGACGTGTGCTGGTGATATTTTCGCGTTTATTATTGCGCGACGAATGATCAGAAACAAAATAAAGAAGAAAAAATAGCGCAGGCTTATAAAATGCCTCTCATTCTATTAAAATTTGGATTTCGCATAGAAGCCACTATGTTTTCCAGTGCACTGTCGCATTTCTCTGTTTTTATATTCCACCGAGTGTGTCTTCCACAAGCATGGGTTTCCTTCATATAGTTCGAAAAACAATAATTTGTACATCAGTCCATTTAGTCATGGTTGCATTGAACAACCAAAAGCCACAAAAAATACCAGAACAAAACTTTTTCGCACCCGTGCGAGACGCCTCTCGAACGTTAATTAATAAACATGCATTCGCGGGCGAATGACGCTGTGTTCGTGCACATATGCGAGCTTTCGAGATCCGCCTACACAATACATGAATGCGTTCGAGAAGCATTGTCAGTGCGTGAACTCGCATCTTGTCAACCGGGCTTAACCTGCCCGTTTTCGGCTGAGGTCTGCGAGGTCCGACCCAAAACAGCCCCTGTCATACATTTGTTGCCTACCCGAAATTAAAATGAAAATATCTCTATTTTACATGAGCGTCAGCCGCAATACTAACATTCATCCCGTTTATTTTATTGCAGATGGATTCGATAACATAAAACGTATGGGGCAAGAACATCATATTCACTCAAACACATTTGAAATAAATGAAAACACGACCATGTGCTACAGCGTAACAGCGATGAAAAAAATTTGTTTTAGTTTTTTTTATTACTTAAATAAATGGGCGTCATTTCGTGAGTCGTTATTTTATTAAGTATACTGTGAACTGACCATGCAGACTACGCAAGAGGCTGACAAAAAACATAGTATGTATAGAATGTTTCTGCAGTGATGTTAGTGAATTCGGTAAAATATTCAGTCGTGAAATTCATCGAAACCAAGAGTTTAGCTCCAAAAATACCTGTTATTATGACTAAAATCCTACCCTAATATTCCCGGACGTTCCAGTATGAGACGCCAGTATTTAATAGCCATGTTTAGAAGGCCAAAAAAACATGTTTTTCATGTTTTTTATTTTAACCTAAAGTTGAAATCTGATCATGAATCTTTTATATCGGTTTAATTGCCATTGGATAGATAAAAATATTTTTTTTAACCCCTCAGGCCTCGATTGGCCGATATCGGCCAAAACACGATTCAGTGTGACGGCCCGGTTTTAATTTTATTTTAATTTAATTTGTTTTATTTTATTAGGTTTTATTATGTTATTATGTTTTATTTTAATTATGGGTACAGTGGTTTGGCAGTAATTAATGTTTTGGTGAGACAGTGTCACAATTAAATTTTTATACAAATTTTTACTAAATTTTTTTGGGACATCAACTTGTCAATCGACTGAGGGGCCGAGGCCTGAAGCTATCAGCGATTCCAGAGGTAAAAGATTCATGAATAGATTTCAACACGAAAAACATGTTTTTTTGTCCGAATAAACCAGGCTCCCCCCTAAGCAACAAACTTGACATGGACATCGGAAAAAAGTAGTATTGGAAACAATATTTTTTTATATAGCTTACGTAAAATGCCCACATTAAAGTCAAGTTTGATGCTTAAACTATTACATAAAATTAAAAAAAAAGTATATCCGCATGCCTTGTATGCCTCAGTATGCCTTGCGACTGCTGAATAAACAGCAATAAAGGTACGTATTTTCTTTTCCTCGTCCACCCTGCCTTGACCCCTCAAATGTGAGACGTCCAATAATGGATGCCTATGGCAAAATGTATACAAAATGTATATAAATTTATATAAATGTAAATATAAATGTAAATGTGCGCCGCTCTATAGTAATCCGCTCTATAGTAATGCTATAGCTCTATAGTAAACCCCGCTCTATGTAAATGTAAATGTAAATATAAATTTATATACATTTTGCCGTAGGCAAACCAGAGCTAATCGCCATTCATTTGAGGGGTTGACCCTTTATAGCTTCATGTGACATTTCTGTAACAAACTCCTAATCCCTCTAAAATCCCCCTAAATAAGGCACTAAATTCATTTAGTTCATTTGAATCCGTCTAGCACTACTGTACCCTACCACTTAGTATCGAGTACAAATCATAGATAGCGTAACTAAGCGACTTGTGTGAGTTTAAATGTTGCGCGTTGATGAAAGTGATAAATTAGAACTAAGGCAGGTGTTGAATGACTGATTAAAAATATATAAAAAGTCTATACAATTGTGTGGTTTTCGTGGAAACCTATAGGTAAGAATATAATTTTATCCATTCAAAATTTCGAAGCAAAAGATGGCAAGTTAGGATGTTCTAACATTTACTGGAACTGACTATGGCAAATTCTTGGTTATTATACCGAAGAGTAAGGAAGGTAAAATATCTCAACGGCAAGCAAATGTTCTCAGCGGAATTTAGACTTGAGATAGGCGAGAACTTATGCGAGCTTGGCCTGAAGCCTAACTTCAAAAGTCGAAGGTCTTTAGAAGACGAAATTCGATCAAAAAAACAAAAGGGCCCTGCGCAACATGTTCCTCCATTGGCAGTAAGGCAGGACCAGGTCAGTCATTGGAGGAATTTGGGTTTAAAAGAGGATACGTTGCAAGATTCCTAAGTGCACTGGCGTTTCACAAACAATTTGCGAAAAATGCAGTGTAGCATTATGATATAATAAACAAAATAATTGTTTCAAATTTTTCCATACAACATACATGTTTTTTTATACGTTGAACTCACAATGGGTTAAAGCCGCTAAATACTAAGCGATTCAAAAGACCTCACATTTCGGCACCAAATGTCGACTTCACTTTTTACTATTCACTATATCCTTAAATGAAACACTGCTGGTTGGTATGACTCAATTTATTAACAATTCCGAAAATACATAGTACCTCTGCGACATCGCGAGTTAAATTGCGTTCAACGCCATCTCTTGGAATTGAAACTACCTACTGTTGCAAACATTGACATTATATTATTTCTTCCGCAATGGCTGTCCACTCTATACATACAACATTTTAACAAATAGAAAAACCGACTTCAATTGTTTTTATAAATTGGGAGCTAACGGGTCCTTGCTGAGTTGGCCACGAAGACCCATTCTGTTCAGGGTTGGTCACACTCACGGGTCAACACCCATCCGGCGGCCTCCACGCATGAAGTGCGAGCCCGGGTAGGACTCTGGCCCTAAGGCTAGTTTCCCCTAGGTATCAAACTTCTGCGCACAGTACGGCGTAAGCCAATCGACTGTGCACTCTAACTAACATATTGAGTTGTCAACTACAACGGGCGAGCCTGTCACCACAGGACGTTTTAACGATTAGTCTTTCTATCGACCTGCAGTAAGCGTAGAAGACTTTGGACAAAACAATCCGACGTCTAGCTACACCACAACCCGTAAGAGACCAACTCCTTACCGCGAGATAGCCAGGAATAATACCCGGCGGCTCGAGACACTCGCGCCCTTACTTCCAATTGTGACCAGATTTCTCCGGTCTCTCGATTGGTTCCGAGTTCGAGGTCGCTTGCGCGGTCCTCTCCCTTACGAAGCGGTGAAACGGTGAATAACGAATCTATCGCGGACCAAGGCGTCCTTTGCCTGCCTCTGAACCGGTATCGGATGGCCAATGGTCATTTCAAGAGCAGTCGCCGTAAGGTACGCAACCACCCCCGCCCTAGAGTCCTACCCAGGTTCGCACCCAAACTCTTACTAACAACTTGCGGTGTCAACTACAACGGGCGAGCCCGTCACCACAGGACGTTTTAACGATTTTCTCGTTCTGTCGCCCTGCAAGTGAACGTAGAAGACTTTGGACAGAACAAATCCAACGTCCAGCTACTTCACAACCCGCAAGAAGCCAACGCCTTACCGCGAGATAGCCAGTGTTACCCGGCGGGCCGGCCCTCGCGACCTTGCTTCCAATTGTGACCAGATTTCTCCGGTCTCTCGATTGGTTCCGAGTTCGAGGTCGCTTGCGCGGTCCTCTCCCTTACGAAGCGGTGAAACGGTGTGAACCGAATCTATCGCGGACCAAGGCGTCCTTTGCCCGACTCTGAACCGGGATCGGATGGCCAATGGTCATTTCAAGAGCAGTCGCCGTAAGGTAGACAACCACCCCCGCTCTATAGGAAACAATACAGTTCCCAGACTGCTCTTGAAACGACCATCGGCTACTCGATCCTGAGTGAACAA
The DNA here is from genome assembly GCA_944548615.1 of Micropterix aruncella. NCBI lineage: Eukaryota > Metazoa > Arthropoda > Insecta > Lepidoptera > Micropterigidae > Micropterix > Micropterix aruncella. The sequence goes on from OX155975.1 coordinate 8,678,705, forward strand.
CCGGGCAGGACCGCGCAAGCGACCTCGAACTCGGAACCAATCGAGAGACTGGAGTAATCTGGTAGCAATTGGAAGTAAGGGCGTGAGTGTAAGCCCGCTGGGTAACACTCCTGGCTATCTCGCGGTTAGAACCGCGTAAGAACGGCCATGTGGCGGAGCTTGACGGTGGACTATTTTTGTTCAAGTCTTCTGCGCTCACTTCAGGGATTCAGAAGACTAATCGTTAAAACTTCCTGAAGTGACGGGCTCGCCCGTTGTAGTTGACAACTCTAGTTGTTTTATAAAGTGCAGCAGCCATTCCATGGTGATACTTAGAATGGATCATAATTTAATGCGTATATAAAATTTTGTGTCTGTGTTGTTGATCGTTGGGAAGATCCCTCGTTGGAAGCCAACCAATCTTGGTGAAACCAATCTTAATTAGAACCAGCTGTCGTAATTGAATGCTTATACAAAATTTCGCATCTGTGTTGTCGACTGTTTAATAGTCCCCTCATATCCCTATGCCAACCCTGGGTTCAGCAGCGCTGTCATAGTGAAACTTATATCGAGCTATTATAACTGAATGCCTATACAAAATGACGAGGGGACTCCCTAACGGTCAACAGCACAGACAGGAACGTATGCCTTCAATTACAACAGCCCGTTCTAAATCTCATTAAGACAGGACTGCGGCACCCAGGGTTGGCTTCCAAGGTGGGAACTCCTCAACGGTCATCAGCACAGATTCGAAATTTTGTGTAGCATTCAATTTATTATAGCCGGTTCTAAATTTCACCATGACATGGCTTCTGCTTTTATAAAAACGCAACGAAGCAGCGAAAAACGCAACGAAGAAACGCAATCGGGCCGGCCCATTACATATGTAGGTACACTTTATTGCATAGGATGAATTATGAATTTAATAATATCTATCTCGCTTTATTATGGCTTATGGCATATCAATAAATTATCGTCATGGTTTTATCTTCAAACGAAAATTTAGCAAGCGTGTGGTAAAATCAATATAACCGTATTTTTGTTATTGCTTGTATTTAATAAACAATATTCTGGTACATGTTAGTTTTTTATGTTTTCGTATCAAAGGATGACAGCACGCTTTTTGAGTGTTGTTAAAGCTTATTGCAATAGCAAATTTAATTCGATATTTAATAAATATTTAGCATATTAGTTCGAAGAGACGGGAGACCTATTTAGGTATGTACAGAACACTGTAAAAAATGGAGAGAACATTTTCCACGTAAATATTCCAAGACGCCTGACATACAGTGGCGTAACTAAGCCGGTGCATCCGGTACGGCGCACTAGGGCCCACATGGAGTACGGGAGCCCAAAGTGGAAATTCTGTCAACGATCGACGTTTCATTCAACTCTACTAGAAATATAAGGGGCTCTCTAGGCGATCAAGCATGTTTGTCAAGCATCGCATCGCGGGCTGGGAGGGGATCGTAAACCGCAGGACTTATGCAAATATTTTTAAAAAATATTTTTCACAAATGCCTAATTTTGTAGTTTATACCATGTTACGTTAATTAGACGTAATTTATTGATGAATGACGTGACTTCCTGGTATAAAACTGCAAAATTAGGCAATTTTAGTAAATATTTCTAAAAAATATTTGCGTATTTCCTGCGGTTTACGATCCCTGCCCAGCCCGCGACGCACTGCTTGACGAGCATGCTTGGTCGTCTAGAGAGCCCTTAAGGAAGCCGATGAAATGAGTGTCTCAAACTGATCGATGATTTTGCGATGAGTTCAAATCAAGGAAAAACTATTTTAGAAGTGCATTTGTTTATACTTTTTTGTAATATATTATTGACGTGACAACGTCTTATAAATCGATGGAGCCTGCTGCACGCACGAAAAAACATGACTCATGCGGCGTTACCTCGCTCTGAGGCGTTCCATTTATTATATTTATTATTCAATATAAATGCTGCCATCTACCGGTTGCGACAAGAATTATTTACTAACCTCAGTCTAAAATAGTACGAATGAAAATCGCTAGATTGATTTAAATTCTTGACATATTTTTATATGTATTCTTGATATACGGAATGTTATTACTGAACGGACAATTATCTTGTGGGTACAACGAAGTGCAACAAAGTAAGCAACTTTTATTAAAAAAAAAAAAAGGAATCATTACGATGCGCTATCTAGCGGTTGGTAAAATGTCGCTGATATTGTTTATTTACGACGTATTACCTACCGCTAGATAGCGCAGCGTGCTCAAACCCTTCTCAAACCGTTATTTAACAGTTTGAGATTTCAAACTTTCAAATTAAAAAAAAACAATAAACTTTAAACAATAAACAATTATACAATTATACTGCTATACAATAATACATTTACATGTTGTAGTCAAATCGGTGAGTATAAAAGCATATATTTTTGGGTGTTTGTAATAAACAATATCAGAATCTTAAATGAAACTGCTTCAAATGCAACCATTCCATCAGTATTTTCTTATGACGTTGTCACGTTCAACTATCATCAGTAAACCGACTTTACAGACAACCGATTTTTTAATTTTTTTTTTAAATAACATATATTAACTCAATATCTAAGAGAGTATTGGGCAACTTAATGTCATGACAACTTAAACTGCAGTTTTGACTATTTGTTACGACTATTAATAATAATGTGGTGAGACTCTTAACCCTTCGAGTAGCGGCATAATTTCATGGCAGACTGCGGCCATTTATTGGAATTTCTTGCAATATCGCCGCGCTCGACAAAAAATACTATAACTATGGAACTACTATAGCAATCATAAAAATAATAACTGTGCAATGATTGCATTGAAATTTCGTATATAGAATATTGAAATCTCATTTTGTAAAACAATTAGATAATTATGAATAAATATTGAGAAAGTCGAAAAAGTGAAAAAAAACTCGGCATTTCTAACTTGTACTTGTCTTACGGAAAAATACGGAACCCTATTTAGAAATTGTAAATACTATTGTGATCTTCATTAGATTCTCTATCAAAAGTTGTATTTCGTTTCGTTTATTTATGTACATACATAAATATTTAGATATTATCTCATAAAAACTAATATTTTTTTATGATTTGTCTATGCGTCTATGGTAATAATGAGATATTTGGTATGGATTTTACGATGCGTTCAATTTAGAAAATAATATTACTGTGCGCTCCGGGAGCAAGCCGCCAATATTCGTCGTTACTTAGTCAACGGTGTTCTGATGTGCAACCAAATTTGGTCGTTACGTAGCCGAAGGGGTAACATTTAGTATCGATTTTTTAAGTTATTTTAATCATTAAGATGCTATCCATTAAATATTCTGTCTAAACAACGATGTACAAGTTTTAAAGAAAATAGAAGTGTTTTTACACAAGGACAAACTATGAGATGGGCGGAGGTGGAGGAGGAGGAAGGGGGGGAGGGGAGGAGTTATACATTAAGTAGATGTCTCTTATTAGTTTTTTTAAACCTGATCAGGTTAACATGTTGTCTCTGTGGCAAAGACAGAGACAACATGTTATTTTACATTAGGTCATTTAAATATATAGATATATAAAAGTTACTACATTTGTAAAAATATTGTGTGGTACTATGATGTAGTAATAAAACTGGTATAGTCTTACCAGTTTAGCACTTGGTAGTTCTACTCAAAATAAAGTAAAAGAAACTGACATATTTTTTTTAACTTCTCTCTAACATTCAAAGTATGAGAAATACAATTCAGAAAATAAATTAACACTAAAGCGTTGTAATATTAAAGAAACAAATGTTTCGAACATTCTCTAACTAAAACTTAAATTAGTTCAAGCGAACGAGATAGAGCAATACGTTAGAGCGGAATATGAAACGAACGATCGTCGATAAAAACTACCTGTCGAACATATACTCGACCGGATAAATTTGAACACATTTCGTGCGGTGTTAGATTCAGATGCTTTATCTTTGGTGGGTAGTTTTAATGCAAAATAGTGACAACTGTTCATTTCACATTCCGCTCTAGCGTATTGCTCTGTCTCATTCACGCGAACTAATTTTCGATTTTAGTTTACGAAGAAACACAAGCAAGCCCATTGTTTCTATGTGACCCCGCTTGTACCGCTGAAGTTCTTCGGAACTTGTTTCGCAACATGTTCGAGGCAGTGCCACCAAATATTAATACGCCGATTTATAATGTAGCTACAATATAAATACCTGATGTACATAGATAGGTATACTGCAATTACACTATATAAGCTAATGAATGTAAGTAATCCAATTCCAAAGGTTGCACCAGGAATATAAAAAAAATATTTGACAAAACATATATAGCACTTCTCTGTCGATATAGAAAATACGCCAAATGGCCGAGGGGTAATAACACTGTTTTACAGGACAGGACAGGACAGGACAGGACAAGCCCCGGGTTCGAAACTCATTTTTTCGTCCGGACTCATTTTTTTTCGTTTTTTTCTTCTCTATATATTACTAAAATAGTATTAACATTTTACAAAACACATTATTTTAGCTCTCTCTATTTTAATTTTTTTTTCATCGAAAATTAAAAATTTTAGTACCAACTGTCAAATTTGAAAATTCAAATTTCATGCCAGATCCTACCGGTGGTTTCTAAAGGTTGCACCAGGAATATAGAAAAAATATCTGACAAAACATATATAGCACTTCTCTGCCGATATAGAAAAAAACGCCAAATGGCCGAGGGGTAAAAACACTGTTTAACAGGACACCCACCCGGGTTCGAAACCTCGTCCGGACTCATTCCTAGCTAACTTACCATTCCTAACACATTATTATTTACCTACCATATATTTATGATTTGCATGCTTTTTGTTCTTTATATTATTATTATCACATACCTTTAAAGATTATTTGAAATTTTATTTTTTACTAAAATTTTTGTTTACTTGATTATATATTTCACGGCATTCTTCAACGTATTTTTTTATTTATCATTAGGCAGTACTTAATTATACGAATCTGAGGCTACCTTAGTGCGGACGTCTCGTGCGATCCAGTTAGGTTAGGTTTAATTTATTTGAAACATTTATTATGATTTTTTGTAAACTAAAGAATTTGAATTTGAATTGGGGGGGGGGGGCTATTGTTCAATTTGCACTGAGGCCCATTTTTCATAGTTACGACACTGCTGATATATTTGAAAAAGATCACCTAAGATAATAATCTCGCTGTTTTCCAGACGACTTTTTGAGAAAGTTTTTAGAAACTTTCGTGAAGATTTTAAGATTTCCATCAACAAAATGGCCGTCATTTTAACCATGTCAAATAAGATGTGAAAATGGTCTATTTTATTGAGTTTGGATCGCTATGACCTCTGAAAAACACTGTCGTATGTGATCCAGGGGGGAACCTAAAACTCAAAAAACCTCAAGAACCTCAAAAACAAAAACAAAATTTTCACTAATTTTAGTAATGAACCCCACCTGGCCTTAAGAAGTTTTTCAGAAGAAGAAAATCATAGCCAATGACGTCAATAAAAGACGGGAAGTCGGTTGTTATTTGCCTATTTTTGTATATTTTTTTATTAGAATTATTTGAAGACATAACTTTTAATTTATAGCCTAATTAGAGTTATCTGCATAAATAAAATAAAAACTCGTTATAATAATTAATGTAAGGACATTGTCGTTAAATAAAATTAGAAAAACTAAAATAAGTATGTTTAATTATTTTTAATTACAGAGATTGACGGAAATTACATTATAGATTTAAAATTGATGGACTGATCAGCTTCTTATTTAGCAGTTTCCAGCAAATGGCTTTCCTGGTAATGAATTGGTAAAATATTGTAATTCATTTTAGGTTATATATTTTTTTAAAAGAAGAGCAAATAGAGCTGTCAACTACAACGTTCGTTCGTTCTATCTCCCGTGAAGTGAACGCAGAAGACTTGGACAAAACGGTCCACCGTCAAGCTCCGCCACATGCTTGTAAGAGACCAATGCCTTATCCGCGAGATAACCAGATATGTTACCCAGCAGACTTACACTCACGGCCTTACTTCCAATTGTGACCAGATTACTTCGGTCTCTCGATTATTCACGAGTTTGAGGTAGCTTGCACGATCCTCTCCCTTACGAAGCGGTGAAACGATGTAAACCGAATCTATCGCGGACCACGGCATCCATTTCCCGGCTGTTCCACCCGGGATCGGGTGGCCGATGGTCGTTTCAAGAGTAGTCGCCGTAACGTCAGAAACCACCCCCCGCTCTATAGGAAACAGCACTGCTTCCAGACTCCCCCGACTGTAAGTCAGAATGCACAATCGATTGGCTTACGCCGCATTGACTCATAGGGGAAACTAGCCCCAAGGCCTGAGTCCTACCCGGGCTCGCACTTCATGCGTGGAGGCCGCCGGATGGGTGTTGACCCGTGAGTGTGACCAACCCTGAACAAATGGGTCTTCGTGGACAACTCAGCATGGGCCCTATAACTCCCAAAAAAGAAGAGCAAATTAATGCCCCTTCTATCGGTCTCAAATACAAAAGACACGGCTGCATTCAAATAGTAACAAACTGACTGCTGACAGTCACCTTGGCCATAACAACAGAAACTCGTAAGGACGCTGAATGCGATCGGTCTTATATAATATGGACGAGGCTGCATTTCGACAATTGCAAACCGAGGGCTCGCAGTCAGTTTGCTTATTACAACAAAGCGGCTGTATTCAAAATAGTCATCTTAGTTGGTTGGTTTGTTCAATTAAGGCCCCTGGATGGTTTGGTAATGGAGGGATCATATAACACCTGACAGTTTGTGTAGTGATACAGCATTACAGTATTGGAGCTACATGATAAATGGTATCGTATACAGCAGCCTTTCCCAATAAGTAGTAAGTGTACCCACAGGGGTACGCGGGGTTGCTTGAGGGGGTACGCGCGGTAAGGTATTGACTAAAGCAATTATTAGTAATTGATTTGAAATTTTGTGGCTGCAAAAATTGGCTTACTTATCAGATATCTTCACCAAATTTAATGAGTTTAATTGGGGATAAGTCCAGGATAAAAAAAGTCAAGTTTATTAAAAATTCCGAGTCATAATAGTGATTTCTATTCCTATTCTTTCTGTGTCCATGGTGCAAGACTCTGGAACGATCTCCCAGCAAATATACGAAACTCGCCTTCTTTACCATCGTTTAAGACTCACCTTAAGGATTACTGCCTTTCTAAGAAGGAACCAATTCTTCCCTTTCTCTCCTGTTCCTCTCCCAATTTCCTCTCCTCGGGCATTATTCGTTTTAAATTCTTCCACTTGTCTGTATGTTATATAATAATCTTTATTTTCACAATGCGCGCATGTACCACTGTGTTTAGGTTAGTTGTAAGACATTGCCATGTGGCAATAAGCTCGCCTTTTTGTATACGAATTAAGTGCAAATAAAGAGTTTATTATTATTATTATTATTATAAAAGCATATGTACTATGTAGGATAAAGTTGAATTAACTATAACACAATTTCTCTCTGGACATCGTTATTGGTATATGCAAATATGACGAGTTTTCAAATCTAAAATTATATTTGGATACGACTTTTTCATCATTGAAGAAATATATAGAATCGGTCATACGATATCACTTGCAAAATATATAGAAAGAGTTACGCAACTATTTGCGTATATAACTACGTATATTGTATGCACTGAATGTTCCCTGAAATAAAATAAAATAAAACCATTCCTAAAATCCACTCCCACTTCAACCCCCTCAAAAGATCCTTTCATTCCTTTAGATGTAAATTAATGATAAAACATAGTCTTTATATTACATTTTTCAATACGAATAATATGGGACATAGAAGAAGCCTCCTCATTGAAGAAACATCGTGCACATTTTCAACTGTCTGGTTTGCGACCATAAAAAAATGGGCATCCCTGGAAACCGTGAGTTAATTCACTAAACTCACCGACTCATCCTTCTACCACCGGGCCAAAGGACATTCTGACAACTAGGGTTGTCGACTACAGCGGGCGAGCCCGTCACCTCAGGAAGTTTTAATGATAACCTGGAGTGAGCGCAGAAGACTTGAGGACAAAACAGTCCACCGTTTAGCTACGCCACAAGCCCGTAAGAGGCCAACGCCTTAACCACGAGATAGCCAGGAGTGTTACCCGTCGGGCCTACACTCACGCCCTTACTTCCAATTGTGACCAGATTACTCCGGTCTTTGATTGGTTACGAGTTCGAGGTCGCTTGCGCGGTCCTCTCCCTTACGAAGCGGTGAAACGGTGTTTACCGAATTTATCGCGGAGCACAGCGTCCTTTGTCCGGCTGTTCACCCAGGATCGGGTAGCCGATGGTCGTTTCAAGAGCAGTTGCCGTAAGGTCCGCAACCACCCCCGCTCTTTAGGAAACAGTACTGCTTCCAGACTCCCCCGACTGTTATTAAGAGAACACAGTCGATTGGCTTACGCCGCACGGTACGCAGACCGTCCAGGAGCGCCAGAAGGTTGATTCCCAGTGGAAACTGACCATAAGGCCAGAGTCCTACCCAGGCTCGCACTTCATGCGTGTAGGCCGCCGATTGGGTGTTGACCCGTGAGTGTGAGCAACCCTGAACAGAATGGGTCTTCGTGGCCAACTCAGCAAGGGCCGAATAACTCCCGGACATTCTGACAATATGCCGAACCAATCTCGCTCATTGGTGCTACAAAGCAAATCCAACATATTACTGCAGAACTTTACAGGATGAAGATGTCAACCCCTATCACACACCAGGACCTACAAGACACGAACAACAAGACCACCCATGGCGTAGATATATTTTTGGAGAGACGTATCTTAAAATGGCTGGGACACGTTAACTAACTAACTAATACGAATAGACACGAAATGCATTATTGTTTACACCTCCACTCCTCTCCATTGCGTAAAGATTTTTATAAAAAAAAAAATCCTGGCAACGAAAGTATTGTGGACGCACTTCTGTGTGTCTGTCTGTATTCCTCTACGATAGCGCCAAAATGCTGCTTCCGATTGAGCTAAAATTCGGCATGAAGACATCATTTGCTAATGGCAAGTGGGGAAAGGATTATGGTTGAAATCGATCCACCAGGGGGCGCGCTAGTCATACTTCAATCTCGAAATATTGGAATAAGAGACTTGAAATTCGGTACACTGATGCGACATAGGGTCAAAACCACATAAAACCGCTAAAACCGCAAAATTTTGGTTTCAAAATTTCTTATACAAGAGACACAAAAAACCAACTTACATTTTATTAATTAAATAATAACGTCGAGCCACCCGAGGCTAGCCGAGAAACGAACCATGTTTGAAAATATCCATTTTAATACCACGTAAATACTACAAAGATACTAGATTTGCTGTCTGGGTAGGAGGGGGGGGAGGGAAGTTGGTCGGGGAGGGAGGGGATATTCTTTTTCATCCGATATTCTTCATCTTCTGTGGGTACCTATTCCGCCTCATTTAGAAAGCTTTAACTTCGAAGAAAATAGACCAATTAAGGATGTATAAAGCTCGGGACGAAAGTATTCTTCTTCTTCCGTCGTTCTTCTTCTTTTGAGGGTTCCTATCGCTTTATCTAGAGTGCTTTATTAGATACTACTTAGGATCCTAGATAGTGCTTAGGATGCAGAAGATAGGTCAAGGGGCTTGTGGAGGGGTGCGTGGGGAGGGGTTTTTGGAGGTTTGAAGCGGGTGGAAGGGGAGATGGAGGAGGGCGGTGGAGGGGGGAGGATTGGAGGTTTGAAGGGAGCGGTTTAGGGGGATTGGCACGCGGGGGTTTGTCTGCTTTGGATGACACAACCGTTTTTTTTATTTCATAAAATTTCATAAACAGAAAATGCATGTATTATGAGCGGAGGCATAGGAGGAGACAAGCATAGGAGTATGCTTGCCCCTATCTTAAGAAATGGTATATGCAGTAAGAGTAAAACCTCTTCTGCAAAAATCTTCTATCGTTTGCAATAATCAATATTGAAATCGTCCCAGCTGTTTTAGAGTTACACGGTAACAAATACCCACACACACCTACAAACAGACGAAATTGGTAACCTATTTTTTGAAGCCTTATACGTGTTTCCTGCCTTCTAGTTTAATAAGAATTAGATGTCAAGGACACAGTAATACACATTTAGTGTTTCCGCAAGATAAATATTATAAAATCATGTTACGCTACACGAGACACACGTATTCAAGGTAACTTGTGTAGATTATTAAATTACCGTAAACTGGGGTGAGATTGTAAATGGATGTAGGGATCGCTTCATCCCCTGGCCTAATGGAAAGTATGTGAACGCGCTAAAAAAATCGAGATGAAGCCGGAAATATCCATTTTGACCCCCCCCCACCCCTCCCCCTCCCTGAGACGATTAAGACCATTTCCACATTGAAGTCTGTATGTGAGTCTTCGTATACGTGTCCTCCACGATAACACCCAAACGCTTCATCCAATTGGGCTGAAATTTGGCAAGCAAGCATCATTTGGACATGGCAATAGTTGAAAAGATTGTGATTAAAATCAGTTCACCAGGCTTCAATCTTACTTCAATCTTAAAATATTGGACTTAGAGATTTGAAATTTTGGTACACAGATGCGTCGTTGGGTCAAAACAACGTTGTAAAGTTTAGGTTTTAATACCTTAAATACAAGCGATACAAATAATTTTCAAATTCCGTCATAATGAAGAAAATAATAATAATAATAATAATAATAAAACTCGAGATTATTGCTTATTTTAGAGCTAACCTATACTATTGTAAGAACATTATTTGCGAGTAGACTACATAACTTAACCTATATAAAGAGTATGACAAATAAAATAAAGGAGGATAGAAAGAAGTATATACTTTACTCTTTGTGGGCACAGATTTGCCATATCAAAATAATCTTAACACCTATAAGGACGCTAAAATTTTAAAAGGAGGGGAATGGGAGGGGAAAGGGAATTTATCTGGAGGATTTCAAATGCTCTCCGAGTCTGTTTTTAAAAGTTGTTATGCTGCATCATATTAGAAAATAGCCAATTTAATGCAACGGACATGATCCAGGCATCATTGTGCACAATAATGTACATCAATCTTCCCGAAGCAATTAAAAATAGTGAGAACACATCCACTTTTAAAAAATCACTAACCAATTGGTTGTTGGAGGTGGGTAGGGATGGTTTAGGTAATATGCTGACTGTTGTATTGTGAATGATAGTATTTAGTATTTAGTTTTTACCATGATAATTTTAAATGACTATTATAGGTATGTAAACGTTATATCAATATGTAATTAATATATAATATATTATTTTAGTTTTTATTTTTATTTATTTTGGTTTTATTATTATTTTCGTATACATATATTTTTGTGTATGTGTGCATAAATGGATATATATTTTATCTATAGATGTATATGAGTATCTATATTTGTATATGCGTAAATATTTATAGTTTCATATTTGTCGATTTAAAAACAAGTAATAACATATAGTTTAAGTTGACAGTGCACACTTAATATCTAGTCATTAAAAGTCTGCCTTAGAACAGGCCTAGGCCTAGTTAGGAGACTGTGTCAAACATTAAATATAATGTCGCATCAATTTCTTGCTAACATCTTACTTACAAATATGACATTAATTGTTTACTAGATGTGTTACTAAATAAATAAATAAATAAATAAATTGGCAGACTTCTATCTGAAAATGGTCCTCATCGTCTCGAGAGGGGGGGGGTCGAGTTGAATATTTCCGTCTTTATCTCCAAAAAATATTTTTGCGCGTTCACAATACTTTCAATAACGGTTGGTTGGCCGGAAAAGTAAAACGAAATCATTAAAATAAATTAATAGTTTAAAAAATACACTAAAAACACGCTTTTATAAATGCACGTAAAACCTTTTTTTTGTAGTCTCCGTTTTCTTTGTGTTGCTGTTTCTTTTTTTGTAGTTTTTGCCATATTATTCCCACGAGTATTGGATTGGACATTTCAACGGTCCCCCCCCCCCCCCCCCCCTCCAGAGGTCCGTGTAGTGGAGCAAGACTATTTACATCAGGGTTTCGCCCGGTTCCCTGAGGTGACGCTAGCGACATAGTATTATTAACCACCCTCATGCCATTCAGTCCTCGGCACGTTTCTCACCTTCGCTTGGGTGGGATATTTAACAACCTACTACCCTATTTACACATCAATATACATCGTATATAGATATATCAATATTATTCTATTTACACTCTCCATGTACACGTCTATATACATTTTATACAGGCACCTATGTCAATATTTACATTATTTGCACTCAACATTTACAAGTCGATATATATTAGGTTTGTTACAACCTTGAAACCTGATCGTGTTCAAAGTCTATTACGTGACCTTTCTCAAAAGTGCAAACACGACTATGATACGATATTCCTTCATGGAATGCCAGTGCCTATCTTCCGGCTTCATCATCAATCAGACCTTGAAACCTAATAGTGGTCAAAGTTCATTCCAAGATTTTTCTAACAAGTCCAAACACAGCTATGATACGATGTTCCATCATGAAGTTCGAGTTCATATCTTCCGATTCCATCATCAGATCAGTTTGACTGTACCATATTATTGTATTGTCATCAGAACTACATACAGCTGCCAATTTTCATGACGCTACGATCCTTGGAAGATGGAAGATTCCATTACATAGTTAGTTACATACAGGTCGACCTAATAAAAGCATGTTAATAATAATCTATTGCAGATGTCAAGCAGTAAAAATGTACTTTTCATCGAAGACTGTAACGGTGGACAAGGCGATTGTCGACAAGTATATAAAAATCTCCAAAGAAGCTTCATGGTGGGATAAAAAGAGTGGACTATATGGCTTATATGTATATGGCTTATATGTACTTCAACAAAAATGGTAATCCGTTTGATATTGCGTGCCGTTTGTTAATAAAGCAATACTAGAATTATACGATACAACCCTTTCTATATATAACTAGCTGACCCGGCGAACTTCGTACCGCTTAACAGTCAATGAACGTTACACTTAATTAGTCAATGAATGTTACTTAATTTATGATGTTATGAAAGTAATAAAATGAATACAAAATAAATATTAAGTTCACTACTTTATTAAGATAATAACACAAAAAGAAGCATAAAGTACAAAAAATATGTATATCAATCGCGTGTCAGCAAGACATGATTGAATTAAAATATTTACATATTGTGCAGCATGGGATGCACTCGGTTTAATTCTTTTCATTGAAGCACCTTGTGATATACGACATTAGGCGCAAGAACAAATAAATCGGATGATTTGTCGACACGTGAACATGCCACGTTCAATTGACCATGAGAAAACCACGAATTTACATTTTGTATGTGAAAGTGTTTTTTCTTTTATTTAAATTTTTCGTCAACTTTCCAATTTTTGTTTTTAATAGTTATTCTGCTATTTGGGACGGAGTCAAATGCAATAAATCAAAAACCATAAAAAACGGTCCATCCGTTCTCGAGTTATAAGTGTTCGAACTAACACGACTTTGTTATATATATATATATATATATATATATATATATATAGATATATATAAATATATATATATATATATATATATATATATATATATATATATATATATATATATATATATATATATATATATATATATATATATATATATATATATATATATATATATATATATATATATATATATATTGTTATATTTGATAAGGTTTGTAAAGAAATCCGTTTATAGGATGATGTTTTTATTTAAAATAAAATTAGTAAAAGCTACTTAAAAAGTAGCGAAGGAAATCCCAGCTTGTATTGGGAAATGCTTATGTTTGAATGAGATATACTTACGGATGTGCACGACTTTCGACGGTGCAATGTAAGTTTAAAGGTCCTTTTGCAGTCGACTAACGATCACTATTCATCCATATATCTCATAAATAGGGCTTATCCTTATGCAACACAAAATGCCTTCAATTGAGACGAATTAAGCGAAAAATTAAAAAAAAATATATATATATATATATATATATATATATATATATATATATATATATATATATATATATATATATATATATATATATATATATATATATATATATATATATATATATATATATATATATATATATATATATATATATATATATATATATATATATATATATATATATATATATATATATATATATATATATATATATATATATATATATATATATATATATATATATATATATATATATATATATATATATATATATATATATATATATATATATATATATATATATATATATATATATATATATATATATATATATATATATATATATATATATATATATATATATATATATATATATATATATATATATATATATATATATAATAAATAGACTGTTTTCTTTCTGCACCTGAAACTCGATTTTTAAAAACATGAATCGAAACAAAAGGTCTAGCAAAAGGATTAGTTTTCACAAGAAGTTTCTTCGTTCATTCGTGGTAATTTATATTTCGCATTTGTATGTAATTTATACTTATTATACTTTTTATTTTGAGTTTGTATTTAATCTATAATTATAAAAGGAAGTGGTATCCTTCCTTAATAGTAATAAATAATTTTCTTTATTTAACAGCTTTCCAAGTCTAACCAAAAGCATTCTTGAACATTACAAAATACAATATGATAATGAGACACAATATTTACAAGGTTTGAATGTTTTGGATGTTGGATGCGGTGTCGGATTCATCGCTGAAGTAATTGTTAACAAAACTACTCTTATTATTTAATCGTAATGTACGAGTATAATATAAAACAGCCGAATTGCTATTTTCGATTTCCTATACTGCCTGTACTAACGCGAAATAACAATAATTTATTTCATTAGCATTGTAATATTCTGGTTTTTATATTTGTTAGAGCATTAGTTTGAGCAACACTTTTGAGATGTCATATTCAACAGGCGAACCCGTCAACCCAGGAGGTTAAAACTATATGTGATCATTCTTTCACTGAGCGTAGCGACAGTGCACAGCAGAGTCCGCTGTCTAGCTACGCCAAATCGCCTGTCAGAAGCCAACGCGAGGCACTGAGAAGCACCCAGCGGGTTGCCTCGCCTCTGATTACCAGATTTGTTGTCTAGTCTGGTCACGGATCAAAGCTGCTTGCGCGACCTCTACCTAATGTTAGCAGTAGTTCGAATCTATCGCAGACCGTGGCATCCTTTGCCAGTTGGTTCACGCGGGATCGGGTAACTTGGGTTTTCGACTACAGCGGGCGAGCCCGTCACCTCAGGAAGTTTTAACGATGAGTCGTTCTATCTCCCTTGAGTGAGCGTAGAAGACTTGAGGACAAAACAGTCCACCATCTATAGCTACGTCACAAGCCCGTAAGAGGCCAACGCCTTAACCGCGAGATAGCCAGGAATGTTACCTGGCGGGCCGACACTCACGCCCTTACTTCCAATTGTGACCAGATTACTCCGGTCTCTCGATTGGTTACGAGTTCGAGGTCGCTTGCGCGGTCCTCTCCCTTACGAAGCGGTGAAATGGTGTAAACCGAATCTATCGCGGACCACAGCGTCCTTTGCCCGGCTTTTTACCCAGTAAGGTCCGCAACCACCCCTGCTCTGTAGGAAACAGTACTGCATTCAGACTCCCCCGACTGTTAGTCAGAGTGCACAGTCGATTGGCTTACGCCGCACGGTGCGCAGACCGTCCAGGAGCGCCAGAAGTTTGATTCCCAGGGGAAACTGACCATAAGGCCAGAGTCCTACCCAGGCTCGTACTTCATGCGTGGAGACCGTCGGATAGGTGTTGACCCGTGAGTGTGACCAACCCTGAACAGAATGGGTCTTCGTGGCCAACTCAGCAAGGGCCCATTAACTCCCTAATCGGGTCCCTAATCTTAACTCCCTACGCGGGATCGGGTAGCCGATCGATCGTTTCAAGAGCGGGTAATATTAGATCATCAACCACCCTTGCTTCATAAGAGACCGTATGTCGTTTCCAGACTCCCCCGGCTTTTTGCCGGAGTGCACAGTCGTTCGATGCGCGAGCAGCCCAACTGCGACCGAATAACATCACCGGGAGAAACTGACCCATCTGCACACTCAGTTGCAGGGAGAAGAAGAGTCCTTGCCAGGTTCGAACTTCTACGTCGGCTCAACGACCCCAAGAACGAGGCTTAGTAACCTAACTGCACGAGATCCATTATCAGTCAAGTTTGCACAACAGTTAAAGGAGCAGCACCTATAACGGGCAAACACGTCATTTCAGGAATTTTGACGATAGTGATCGTTCTGTCTCCCATGATGTTCATGTAGAAGACTTGAGGACGTGTACAAACCTACAATCCAACAAAGCCAACATGCCCACCAGAAGAGGCACTAAGAAGGGCAGAACCCAGCGGGCCACCTAGATACCAGTTTTGGCAGAATATCTCCGTCTGGATTTAACCATCGTACTAGTTACGGGTCTGAAGTCGATTGCGCGGCCTCTACCTGTTCTAGTACAGCGGTAATTCTGTGTGAATTTATCGCAGACCTTGGCGTCCTTTACCCGTCGTACCACTCTGGATCGGGTGTGCAATGGGTCGTTTCAAGAGTGGCATGACAACAGGTCAACATCCCACACTGCTGAAGAGGCAGTATATTTCCATAGTCTCCACAATTGTTCAGTAATTAATCAGAGTACACAAACGACTGGCTGACGCCGCACAGTGTTCCAACCATCCCCCAGGGGAACCGGCTGAAGGATCTTCAGCCGTGAGGTCTGACGAGCGAGAGTCCTTCTCGGGATAGTCCCTCACTCGAGGAGGCTACTGAATTGGAGCTGAAACGTGAGTTTGGCCGACCCTAGAAAGAAAATGAATCCTTTAGCCCAAACTGCACGAGACTATTTGCTATCCAAACCATCTACTACCTAGACCATTCACTAGTTTGCACAGCACCGAGATTCGAAAAAACCAATTCGCCTATTTTACCTTACAAAGTTAAAGCTAATTGTCAAAGCTATAATAAAAATTTGGCAATTGGCTGAGTATTCCTTAATATATTTTTTTTTCTCATAGCCTTTGGCAAAACTTGGCGCCAAAGTTACAGGAATCGATGTATGCGATGCTGTTATAGACCATGCTATAGAACACTCTAAACTGGACAGTGATTTGGCTGGAAAATTGCACTATCAGGCTTCTTCTATTGAGGTATGACTTCTTCTTCTTGAATGCTATGTTCGTTATCGGGGTTTGAGGATCATGAGTTAAGTCTTCACTATGCAGACAGTAGGACGGAATAATTCTTTCGATGTAATTTTATATTAATGTCGACAAATTACTCAGCTATGAGTGGCGTCGTCTCCCTGACTATTTTTCTCCTAAGAATATCCCATTTCTTAACACTAGAAAGATATATGTAAAAAGATACATAAAAGTAATCATTCGTAAAATTGACGTATGATTATCATTAACTTACTTTTGTGTTAACTTACTTTAACTAAACATAAACACGTATTTTTTTATAACAAATAAAATATTTGTGATAAAAGGTGAGAAGGGAGTTGTCAGTTTAGCCCTTAAAACATACTTTGAGGTGTATAACACCCCAGGCGTTGTTTTTTGCTTGGTATTTTTTACTCTAAGTCAAATCGGTTTGAAGGTTTCAGTACTTTATTAACTCGTGGTTACCTACGAACGCTACAGTCGCCATTACAAAGTACAAATAAATACAATAATTACATATTACAAATATTTTTGGGGTGTTACACCCCAGTGTAGTAATTGTGTATGTAAGAATAACGGTAGGGTTTAGGGGTTAAATAAATAAACGTAAACTGAATACCCACTGAAAAGGCATTAGCTTTAATGGGGAACTGTGATATGTAATTTGTACCTTTTTTATTAATAAAGACTACTACCAAAGAACAAAATTATATAATATCGTGAAACATGGATATTATTTAAATATATTTATCAAAACATATTACTATTATAAAATTGCAATTTCAATAACATGTCAATACGTTACTATCAGTGCGTTCTTGAGGGCTGGCATAACCACATCGCGAAGTACAGAGAGGTACTTCACTGGCTGTCGATCCGGGAGAAAAGAGACATGAGAGTTCTTTGTATGCTTTTCAAGATCTTGAATGGCGTCGCTCCCAATTATCTTACCGGCAGATTTACTGCACTATCGGCTCATGAACGCCCTCCGAGATCAAAAGATAACTTGCTACTCTCTATCCCTAGTCACAGCACTGTTTTCTTGTCATTCTATTTCACCGTGTATGGAGCCCGTCTTTGGAATGCTTTGCCGAAAAATGTTAGAAACGCGCCAAGCATAACGAGTTTTAAAAACAGACTATGAGATCATTTGAAATCTTCCACATAAATTCCCTTTCTCTTCCCATTCTCCTCCTTTTTAAAACTTAGCGTCCTCAAAGGTGTTAGATTATTTTGGTGTGGCACATTCTGTGTCCACAAAGAGTTAAATATAGCTAATCCGGGGGGCCTCTCTCCAAAGTTGCAATACAAGTAACTCTGGTTGAGAAATACGCCGCCAGTAGTTCCCCACCTATGCAACGGGTTAGATGGATGAGATTAAATCGGAACATATCAAGCAAATCAGGAGGCAAGGGAACGTTACAAAATTTTATTTTCTTTGAAGTAAACACGACCTCTGACAAAACATGATCGCACACTCACAAAAGGCCTGCATCAGCGCAGGAAGGCTTAAAAAGCCGCCCATCTGTTAGAGGTTTCCTGTGGTTTCCTCTAACCAAACTTACAGGACGAATGCCAGATGCTTCCAAAGAAATCGGCCACAGACGTATAGACCACCCACCCTACACTCACAAGTATAAGTTACTAGGAAATATATACGTATACATATAAATTATAAACCGGACATTGACAATACTATCAATAGGAAATAAATCAAGACACGAGTATATTTATAACACATCAGGTTAAACACCTTGTTTGTAACTTGCAAGGTGCCCCAATCCCAAAAAAAAAAAAAAATTTCTTTCTATTGTCTTTTTTCTGTGTTAGTCTCTTAATATAGGTTAAGATCTACTCGCAAATAATGTTCATACAATATTATAGGTTAGGTCTAAAATATTGCCTGCAGGCAATAAGCTCGCCTTTTCGCACGAGTAAAGCGTTTTATTATTATTATTATAGCTGACATGATTACGTCAATATCGCCGAGCTGCGTACATTTTACCCACCATATACATGTAACAATTTAGTTCATAGATGCATTCTCTCAACCTCGTATATTTATTTTTCGTCGTTTTTCCGAATCCATCAGCCCCGCGAGCACAGAAACATATGCAATAGATCGACTGATCAGCTGATATTTGACAGAACCCGTTTCGAACGGTAATGTCCCGTCTATTACTTTTAGTAGGGTCAATGTCTAGAATACAAAGGATAGCACTAATACACATTACTAAAGAAACATTTAACCAATCACATAATTTATAATTTATGCTTTTCAGAATTTTTCTGTATCGAATAAGGATCTCTACGATGTCGTGATAACAGCCCAAGTCTTGGACTTCGTCAAGGAACCTGACTATTTCCTGAAACTTTGCTGTTTGAAAACCAAACCAGGCGGTGTATTCATTGTACAGGCGAAAAATCGTACGATCACTTCGTTTATTACGTTAATCTTATGGGGCTCTATGATTAGCAAACAAATTCCCAAAGGATTATTCACCTGGACTACATTCAATAAACCTGACGAGATTACTAAAGTTTTAAAAGAAAGTAAGTATATATGTTACACTGTGGATATAACGATAAATTTCAAGTAGGTTTACTGCTTATATAACCCGGCAACGAAGAGGCCGACAGACTGGCAAAACAAGGCACACTGGAATGCCCTGCAGTTGTTGGAGTCTTCCTTGCTATATGTAAGAAAATTATCAGGGACTGCTTGGAGTAGGAACATTGGGCATCCTGAAACCAGATTCAAGGATGTCGCCAGGCAAAAACCATGATGGATCAACCACTTCCAAAGTAAATCAAGGCTCTACTTGACATCAGCAAGAAGAACCTTAGAACCACTATCGGTCTCCTCACCGGACACACGACCCTTATAGCACATCTATTCAACCTTAGCTTGACATAGAGCTAGGACTGAAGAATATGTGGCAAAGAACCTGAAGACAGCATACACATTGTAACAAAAACTGCTTATTTTGTTGTCTTGTTTTTCGCACCTTTGTGCAGATTATGTTCGCTGCACCCGTTTTTTCCATGTTTTCCCCGTGTTTAGTCATGTTTCCTGTTGGTTTTCGCTGTTTTCATGACTTTCTCCCATATTATGACAATTAAATGAACCTTTTACGAAATTTCGTAAACATCAAATTTTTGACAGATAGAGCTGTGCAGTCGTAATTTTTATCGCTCTAGGCGATTCTGGCGATTAATCGCGGTTGTGCTGGTCTAGCCCTACCTGTTATGGCTGACTTCCGCCGTCCTGCAATCATTCTATTTCGCTTCAACATGGCTAAGAGAGACAGAGAGATTGGGCTGTGAGAATTGGCGACCGCCGTAAGGAGTAAATCGGAGAGTGACCGCCTGGCGGTAAAAAAATTTGTTATGTGAAGTGTGTGGATTTATCTGCTTGCGGCATCTATGACCTTCTGACACATGCGTATTTTAATTGCTGCTAATTAAGTAACGAAATCGTCACTAAATGTGACGAGACTTGCCTCCACGTCAGGAAATTTGCCTTCATATCCGGAATTAACCTCTATTTGACTGAACACATGTGACGTGCCGATAAGCGGAATTTGAAGAAAAGGGTGCCTGTGGGCGAATAAACACGGATACTTTGCATAACCTTGTGTTTCTTTTTGTGCTGTAGTCTTTTGTGTCTGAGGAAAGGGGTTTTCTGTTGGCCAAATTCAGTGCCGATCAATATAACCCACTCTCTGAGATCGATATTTTTTTAGGTTAACTTTCTTTCGGGTATCTTTCAAAATTTCTTTCGGGTATCTTTTTTTAATATAATTAGTTTCCTTCTTTTTCTTTAAAAGGAGGTGGCGTCCTTTTTTTTGCTTTCATTCTTTTGGGTTTTGGGAGTTTCTACCTTGTTTCTTCCAAACACGGAAATTAGTTTTTTGAGGTTATAAAATTAGCGCTCCAACGTTAGGCCTGTAAATTGGATTTTGGCTTCCAGAATATTCTTTTCCTCAGCCATTGAAGCACGATTTTTTAAGCACTTTGTTTTAAAATTGTATAAAAAAAAATTAGAAGCATTTTTTTTTGTTTTTATATAATTTTCATTCATAGCGATTACCGTGAAAGAGGTTTATAAGCACCGTCTTTTTGTTTTTTGTATTGAACATCATCTTTTGTCATTATATAGCAGCATTCTTTTTGTAATTTAAAGCGGTTACCGCAAAGAAGTATTTTGTACTTGCCGTTTTTTTTATGGTTACTATATTTTTTTTGTCTGAATCTTAGATTTAAAGGCAATTGTTTAGCAGCAGATTTTGTTATTTTAAGGCGGTTTCCGCGAAAAAGTTTTACGCTTGCCGTTTAAGTTTGTTAATATCATACTAATTATTTTTTGTTAATTTTCAGATGTGAAGGCAACATATCTTGGTGGAGGTAAGCAGCAAATTGTGATCAGAAGTGCCGCAAGCAGTAAAAAAAAGTCAGTTTATTCCATTTTATTTTTTTAATATTTTTTATTTATTTTGGTTTTAATTTTTTTGGTGGGATTTAAATTATATATATAGACATGATGGCGTCTCCAGCGATAGTGTATTATGCTGCGTCACATTTAGTAAAGGCAGAACTCGATTATGAGTTCACGATTCGTGAGGTCACTCCAACCAATGTTGAAGCGATGAGAAAACAATTTAATTCACTCTTAAGGGAATTTCCCGCAGAATCAATTACCTCAACGGATTTAGATCCGGATTCAGAATTTCAAGAATGTTCGATTAGACTTTCATGTCTCCAAGAACTTATAGAGGAATTTATGAATAGCAAACAGAAACTTTTATATAAACGAATTAGCACTAAAACTGCACATATCTTTCATAGAATTTCACGCATAAATCCTGCTAATTCAGACTCCAAGAAATTATTAGATAATTTAAAGGAGGAAGTTTTGGAAATTGTCGTTTTGTTAGAAAAATATTTAGATATTGTTCGTTCGCCTAGCCCGTTACCAAATCCTGTAGTTCTTCCGATACCTTCTACTTCATTGCACGAGGGTGAGAAGCTTAGTCCTGAGGTGGTTCCTTTGGGCAGGAATTCTGAAGTGACGTCAGCTCCGTATATACAGCATGTTGATACGAAACCAGTTCCTTTGGACAATAACTTTGTCATTTCTGATGAACGCATTCTTAAACCTTTAAATCTTGGTTTCACATTTGACGGCGATTCCTGTGTGGTCGAGTTCTTAGAACGATTGGATGAGATTAGGTTTTCGCGTAATATCTCGGATGCCAGGATGCTGAAATCGGCTTGTGAACTATTCCAGAAACAAGCGCTTAGTTGGTACCGTGCTAGAGCTTCGAGCATTTCCAGTTGGAAGCAGTTAGTTGCTGCACTCCGCTCCGATTTTGGCAGTTTAAATTACGATGCTGAAGTTTTGTCATTTGTACGGGGACGTAAACAAAAGTCGGATGAGAGGATGCATATTTTTGTTTCCGTCATGTTGGGCTATTTCAACAGGTTGTCAAGGCCATTGTCTGGTGAGGAACAATTAGGAATTATCCTTTCAAATATCTCAATTTCTTACCAACGACATTTCATGCTAGTTGATATAAATTCAATCGACGAACTTCTGCGTTTAGGAAAAAAAGTTGAAAATGCACAACAGCGTATCAACGCATCTAATGCAGCCACTCCTGCCCAAGCGAAGGTCAAGCCTTCTGGCTCGAAAGCAGTTTATGCGGTCGACGAGTCTCCTACCAAATGTGCGACGGAGGAAGTGAAAGTTGAACAGAAGTTAAAAGAGTGTAACGTTTCTTCTGCTGGTCCATCCAATCGTGGTGGTTTTAATCGTGGTGGTTCTCATCGCGGTGGTTTTCATCGTGGCGGTTTTAATCGTGGAAATTTTTCCCGTAATGATTTTTCTTATGCTAATTCGTCTTCTGGTAATTACAACCAAGGAGCCAATAATAGTTCGCGTGGTTCACGCGGTGGCACTCATCATGGCTATTCTAAATATTGCTATCGTTGTGGTAGGTTTAACTACACGGTAGCCACTTGTCCGGAATGTTCTAAGAATAACCGGCCTGGTAATTCCCCGGTTTCAGAGCCAAAAAACTCGAAAGGCGGGGCAGAATAGAGGATTTTCTACATTCTGCCTCGATATTGTTTGCAAATGAGAAGGATAACCGTCGCCCTTTCTTAGAAGTTTCACTTGGTGATATAACTGTTTGTGGATTACTCGACACTGGATCGAGTGTAACGATTTTGGGTGCTGATTCACATAAATATTTAGTTGATATCGGTTTTACTCTTAATAAGTCTCCGTTGGTGACTTTATCCACTGCTAATGCAAGTTCGGTTAAGACGATTGGGTCTATGTTTCTTCCTTTTAAATTCAATAATCGATGCCAGGTTATTCGAGCTGTTGTAGCTCCTGATATAGGTACTTCCCTTATTTTGGGAATTGATTTTGTCCGAGAATTTGAGTTGGCTCCGGAAATATTAAAATTCGTCAAGTTTGAGTCCTGCGATGCGATTGTTTGGCATCGAGTCAATGAAGTGAGGGCCTTGCGGCCTTTTGCTTCATTGACTGGAGACCAGCGATCGCTAGCAGACAGGATGATCAATAATTTTAAAAAAATTTCTTCCGAAGTCAAAGGTCTCGGTCGTACTAATTTGTTGTCCCAGGTTATTGATACTGGAGATCATCCTCCAGTGAAACAGCGTTACTATCCTTTGTCTCCAGCTAGATTGGCGCTGTTGAATGAAGAAGTTGATAAGATGTTAGAGTTAGGTGTTGTCGAACCTAGTTCCGGGGGTTGGAATAATCCAACAATTTTTGTTCCAAAGTCAGATGGTACTCTTCGTTTCTGTCTCGATAGCAGGAAGCTGAACTCTATCACGAAACCGGATGCGTATCCCCTGCCGAGAATTACTACTATCTTGGACAGTTTGAGAGATGCGAATTATTTATCTTCTATCGACTTATCCTCTGCCTTTTGGCAAATCCCTTTGGATCCTTCTTCACGAGAGAAGTGTAGCTTCACTGTTCCTGGTCGAGGATTCTTCTGCTTCAGATCTTGCGCCTTCGGCCTAAGAAACTCGCCGGCGTGCATGCAAAGACTGGCTGACAAATTGTTCGATCCCTCTTTCGAAAACAAAGTTTTCTGTTACCTAGATGACATAATTATTGTATCTGCTACTTTTGAAGAACATATAACTTTGTTAAACAAAGTATTAGATCGCTTGTTGTATGCCAACCTTTCTATAAATTTCAAGAAGTGTCAGTTTTTCCGTCAGGAATTGAAGTATTTAGGGTATGTAGTTGATTCTCACGGTCTACATACCGATCCCGAGAAGGTAAAATGTATTCTCGATTTTCCTACTCCAAATTCTCCAAAAATGGTAAAGAGTTTTCTTGGTATGGCCGGTTGGTATCGTCGGTTCATTAAAAATTTTTCTAGTATTGCTGCTCCCTTATCTCGGTTGACAAGTACCCGCAAAGGTGCTCCCCCTTATGAGTGGACGCCCGAGGCGGAAGAGGCATTTCAAAAACTGAAATCGGCCTTAGTTTCTAGTCCGATTTTGGCCTGTCCGGATTATTCAAAACCGTTCGCTCTTCATTGCGATGCATCGTTGTACGGTTTAGGCGGAGTTTTAACCCAGGAAGTGGATGGCGTCGATCATCCTATCGCTTTCACGAGTAGAACACTTTTACCCGCTGAGACGCGATATTCGGCTACCGAACGCGAAGCCCTAAGTGTTATTCATGCTGTCGAGCATTTTCGCGGTTACTTGGAGGGCGGTCCCAAATTCACTATCTTTACAGATCATGCCAGCTTACGTTGGTTTTTGCGCTTAAAAAATCCTACCGGCCGTCTGGCTCGATGGGGTATTCGTCTATCTGCTTTTGATTTCGAGATCGTCCACAAGAAAGGTGTCGATAATGTGGTTCCCGACACGTTATCTCGGTTGCTTCCCGTTTCCTCTCTGTCTGTTGTTTCCGACTCATGGTACAACGATTTGTTTAAGGCAGTGTCTGAAAATCCCGCTGGATATCCAAATTTCCAGATTAAGGACCATGAATTGTTTAGGTACTCTAAAAGCAAGTATCAACTCACCAGTTGTTACGATTGGAAGTTAGTTGTTCCGTTGCAGCTTAGAGAAAAGCTTATTCGAGAAAATCATGAGTCTGATTTGGCTATGCATTTTGGAATTTTTAAGACACACCGTCGTCTTTGTCTTCGTTACTTTTGGCCTAATTTACACGGAGACGTAGTTAACTTTGTTTCTAAATGTGAAACTTGTCAGCAATACAAACATTCAAATATTTCCCCTTTGGGTCAGTTAGGAAATCCTAAGTCCTGTGCCTTCCCGTTCCAAATGGTCTCGGTCGATCTGTTGGGTCCTTATCCGATGACGAGGAACAGAAATATGCATATTCTCGTGGTGACAGATTGTTTTAGCAAATACTGTTTACTTTTTCCGTTAAAACGTGCTACCAGTAAACTTGTAAGTTACGTCGTTGAACATAATGTATTCCTTCGCTATGGTGTTCCGCAGTATTTAATTTCAGACAATGGAAAACAGTTTATCGGAAGGGAGTTCACTGAACTGATTGCGAAATATAAAATTCCAAAAGTATATTTAAACCCGAAATATTGCCCTCAAGTTAATCCAACTGAGCGTCAGAATCGTAGTGTGGTCACTGCGTTATCGTTGTGTGTAAAAGACGATCATCGCAGCTGGGATCTCTACCTTTCTGAGATTCAGATGGCCATTAACGCGGCAGTCTCGGAATCAACAGGGTTCAGTCCATTTTTCCTAGTCCATGGTCGTGAACCAATAATGAATGGTTCTTTTTATGCTCAGGCGCCGGAATCTCAAGCAGAGGTTATTTTTGGTAGTAGGTTGTCTTACGCTCAAAATTTGAGTGAATTATCTAACATTTTTCATGTAGTGCGGCAGAAATTGTTAAAATTACATGCACATAATAAAGTTTACTATGATCGAAAACACCGTCCTGCGGAATTTCAAGTAGGCGATACGATCTATAAAAAGACTTATTATCTAAGTAATGCTGGGAATTATTACATTTCCAAATTTGCCCCAAAATATGAAAAATGTAAAATAATTAAAAAACTCTCTGCGTTAGTGTACGAGTTAGAAAATGCTACAGGGAAGAATATAGGTTCCTGGCATATTAAAGATTTTAAGCTAAATCCGAATAGTTCAGAATAGTAGTATCGGAGTTCTTCGCGTTAACATTCTATTACAAAAATTGTCTATCTTGGGTGAAACTAAAATGAGCCCTTTAAATTGTCTTTACAAAGGCATTGTACCAAGTGGTATCAATAGCTGAAATCATTTTGTTTTGTCAGTCATGCTAGCATTTCTATCTAGCATTATTGTTGTAAGAATGTCTCATGTCCGGGATGAATGAATGGGGATTGGTATGAAAGGTAGTAAATGACAACTACTATAGTCTCTTAGTAAGTAAACGTTTAGTCGAGGTCTA
The DNA here is from genome assembly GCA_944548615.1 of Micropterix aruncella. Taxonomy (NCBI): domain Eukaryota; kingdom Metazoa; phylum Arthropoda; class Insecta; order Lepidoptera; family Micropterigidae; genus Micropterix; species Micropterix aruncella. Next base: position 8,705,371 of record OX155975.1, read on the forward strand.
ACGCTAGAGTTATTGTTGTTTTCGGTAGGAGTCGGGTATCCGCAATGAGTTGATCCTTCCTTAGTTGTTGGAAGTTGTCGGAGTTCCATAAGTTTTTTTTTGGTTATGTTGGTGTTGGGTTTAATTTCTTGATTTTCTTTTCTTACTCTAGTGATAAGAGTAATGGGTGTAAGTTTTAGTTGGTAAAAGTTTGCCTCTGCTATTGTTACTGAACGGATTAATTGATTATAGTTAACGTGAAGAAGGTTTGTTAAGTTAGGAGTTGTTAGTTGATGCTTTGACGTTTTTGTTATCCTATAGTAGGATAAATTGAATCGGGACGATTCGTCTGAAATCGTCGTTGGCTCTTCCGATTTCTTTTTTTGGAGGGGGCTGTAACAAAAACTGCTTATTTTGTTGTCTTGTTTTTCGCACCTTTGTGCAGATTATGTTCGCTGCACCCGTTTTTCCATGTTTTCCCCGTGTTTAGTCATGTTTCCTGTTGGTTTTCGCTGTTTTCATGACTTTCTCCCATATTATGACAATTAAATGAACCTTTTACGAAATTTCGTAAACATCAAATTTTTGACAGATAGAGCTGTGCAGTCGTAATTTTTATCGCTCTAGGCGATTCTGGCGATTAATCGCGGTTGTGCTGGTCTAGCCCTACCTGTTATGGCTGACTTCCGCCGTCCTGCAATCATTCTATTTCGCTTCAACATGGCTAAGAGAGACAGAGAGATTGGGCTGTGAGAATTGGCGACCGCCGTAAGGAGTAAATCGGAGAGTGACCGCCTGGCGGTAAAAAAATTTGTTATGTGAAGTGTGTGGATTTATCTGCTTGCGGCATCTATGACCTTCTGACACATGCGTATTTTAATTGCTGCTAATTAAGTAACGAAATCGTCACTAAATGTGACGAGACTTGCCTCCACGTCAGGAAATTTGCCTTCATATCCGGAATTAACCTCTATTTGACTGAACACATGTGACGTGCCGATAAGCGGAATTTGAAGAAAAGGGTGCCTGTGGGCGAATAAACACGGATACTTTGCATAACCTTGTGTTTCTTTTTGTGCTGTAGTCTTTTGTGTCTGAGGAAAGGGGTTTTCTGTTGGCCAAATTCAGTGCCGATCAATATAACCCACTCTCTGAGATCGATATTTTTTTAGGTTAACTTTCTTTCGGGTATCTTTCAAAATTTCTTTCGGGTATCTTTTTTTAATATAATTAGTTTCCTTCTTTTTCTTTAAAAGGAGGTGGCGTCCTTTTTTTTGCTTTCATTCTTTTGGGTTTTGGGAGTTTCTACCTTGTTTCTTCCAAACACGGAAATTAGTTTTTTGAGGTTATAACATCGTTGGTCGCTTCCCAGGCCTCGCCTCAAAAACCCACAGTTTATTGAGACGAGCCTTTCTCGAACCCAGCGATCTGCCCAACTTAAAGGTCAGCTCTCTGCATGGACTGGAAATCAGTACCGGGCTACTTGCAGAGCACTGACCCAACCACAAAGTGGTTAGTTACAAAAGATTGCCCAAATATGACATAAAATGTGACTGAGATACGAGGTCATGGTCGCCTATGATCGGTATCGCACAAAGCACTTAAAGAAAAGAAGTCTGGGTGCTGGGTCACATAATCTGGCAGTGCTGGGTTATATAATATGGCAGTACTGGGTTATATAATCGTGGTTTTCTGTTGCAGATAGATTTTTCAATTCGAAAATTGTTGGACTTGGGATACCTTTATTCTTCAGCAAAAACAATTTTGAAATAAGCGACAATCATAACACATTTTACATGGTGACATCTGCAAGGAAACAATGAAGGAAATTGACCACTAGCTGATACTTGAAATCGCGAAATTGACCACTAGCTGACACTTGAATCATTGAAATCGCAAATTGCATATTAACCCTTCCGCTCGCGAAGAAAAATTCAGCTGTCCCATTTGGGCGAGACGTTTTTGCGCGTAAAATCGACGCCAGTCGACGACCTTGATAAAAACGACCATAACTTGTAAACCACTATACGGATCATAAAAAGAAGAACTGTAAAATGATCGCATTGAAATTTGACATATAAAACATTATAACCTTATCTCGTAAATCAATTAAGATAATAATGGCGACAAATAACAAATTTGGCGAAGTGAAAAAACTCGCCTATTTATCATTTCGATGTTTTTATCACAAAATACGAAAGTCTATGCGGAAATTGTATTTACAGTTATGTTCTTTATTAAATGCTTTACCAAAAATATTATTTTGTTTTACTTCTTTGCATACAAAAATATTTAGTTTTTCAGTCATAATAACCAAGAAAAATTTGATGTCTCCTCGTAAATTTTTTTTTGTTAATTTTGTATTTCTGACTACTTAGGGACTTTATTTATATGAAATTCTTTCATAATAACTTTTCCACTACACTACACTTCTTATAAAATCATACCAGACCTTTCAGCTTTGTCTGATATTACAGAAAAATCCAAACTTTTGCGAGTCGGTGACGAAAATTTGGTATTAACTTTGACAACAAAAGTGTACAACAAAACTTTGACAACAATAATACAAAAGTGGATAAAGTTTTTCAAATATATTGTGTTATTATGTGCTTATTATATGTCTAATAACTAATTATTATACTCTAAAGAGTCACATTTCATAGAAAAACTATAGGAAATCACGCTCAAAATATGGTAATTCTTCCATACTAATTACGTAAACAAATAGGTATGCGCGCGCACCCCGCGATTTCGCGAATATCGATAAAATTAGGCAGCGCGCCTGTCTATGCAATATCGCCGCGGTGCGTTCTTATTTGTTTAGGCAAATTCGGAGTATGATTTTCTAGTTTCTTCTATGAAATGTGACTGGAGTATAATAATTAGTTATTGGACATCTAATAAGCGTCAAGTTTTCAATACATTCGAAAAACTTCTAACCACTTTTGTATGCCTTTGCAATTATTATGAAATCAGACTATCGCGGTTGCTTCACATTATAGCTTTATAAACGAATTTACCGCGTGAAGTGTGTAGCACCCGACGTTTCGGCGACGTTGCCCAGGGTAGACTGGACAGCGGCGGCTGCAACGTCGCCGAAACGTTGGTGTCCAAATTTTACGTGGTAAATTCGTTTTTTAACCACATTTGTATCATGCCTTTGCAATTATTATGAAATCAAAGATTATCGCAGTTGTTTGACATTATAAATAGCTTTATAAACGAATTTACCGCGTGAACTTTGTGGCACCCGACGTTTCGGCGACGTTGCAGCCGCCGTTGTCCAGGGTAGACTGGACAGCGGCCGCTGCAACATCGCCGAAACGTCGGGTGCTACAAACTTCACGCGGTAAATTCGTTTATAAAGCTATTTATAATGTCAAACAAACGCGTTAAGTTTTTGATTTCATAATAATGGCAAAGGCATTATACAAAGTGGTTAAAAAACGAATTTACCGCGTGAAGTTTGTAGCACCCGACGTTTCGGCGACGTTGCAGCAGCCGTTGTCCAGAGTAGACTGGACAGCGGCCGCTGCAACATCGCCGAAACGTCGGGTGCTACAAACTTCACGCGGTATATTCGTTTTTTAACCACTTTTGTAGAATTATTATTATTATTAAAATTTCCTAGAAGAAAACTCAACAAACCAATTTTTTTATTATTTACTAAATTTCCAGTACAAAATTTTACAGTAAGTCATTTGATAAAAATAAAACAAACATGTCATAAAAATAAACAAAACAATTGTACCGACTAAAATAAAAACTTTCATCAGTTGGTATATTAGGTATACAATTATTCGTTTCTTTATATACAAAAGAAACATAGAAAAATATAACAAAAAAAATCTAAGTGAAAAAAGTTGACGAGATTGGATTTTATCATTTATTTTTTATGCGACTTATGCTTTAAATTTTTTTTATTGGTACTAAATTTCTAGTACAAAATAGTACCTACATGCACGTTTAAAAATTGCCACATTTGATAAAAACTTATAATGTATCACAAAAAAAAGTGCATAACACACATCACGTTACATCGTTGAAATATAATGATACATATAATCGAGTAATGGAGTTTCATCAAAATTCCTTGTAATTCAACAAAATTTCGAGTGAAACGTCGTTATTCTATATAAAACAGTAATAACAAAACGCCGCCCGTCGCTCTACGCCGCGCGCCAGATCTCCCGCGTCCGCCGCCCGCTACTCGCACCGCCGCCGCTATAGGTCGTCTGAAAATTAAAACAATATTATTAGTTCTCACGTCCTGTCTAAATTTCAATTCAATTTCAAAAACCTAATTCTGTTGTAGTGATCGAAAATTCCCCCTGACCACAAATTTCCGTTTCTTTATTCCATCATAACTTCTAAACGCTTAAGACCAATTTAAAAATCTGCAGTATTACTAGAATCGTTATGTCATCCCGAGTGTCATAGGGTACCTCAATCTAAAAATATTAAGTAAGTAGTTGTCTAAATGTCCAAATATCAATAGGTTAAAATAAATACATCGACGGTGGAAAGGAAAAATTTACTAAACGACAATTTGGGCGATATTGAGTTATATATTTCACTAGAATCATAAAAAAATCCTGCGTCGATTAGTCCCACTCTCAAACTGCTGGGGTAGTTTTTGTTGTCGCTTGGTATTTTATATTTTGTTGATTATTTACAGTTTTCGGCAACCAAGCGACAAAAAATTTGGTCAGTTCTTTAAAATGATCAAAAAAGTCACCTGTCGGTTGACTGGAAGATATTGAGTTGGTTGACTGGAAGATATTGGGTTGGTTGACTGGAAGATATTGTGTTGGTTGACTGGAAGATATTGTAATGTAGCAACAAGTCCGCCATTGTACCTTATTTTTTATTGTGCAATAAAGAGATTTTCATTAATTCATTTATTCATCTTAGCAATCTTTATGTTAGTTTAGATTTGAAGAATACATTATATTACATTTTCGTCGTGTACAATTGACGGCTAAAAACCGCTGCTCTTGGACGTGTCAAAATAATTGTTCACCTGCGATGCGAGTTTACCTACAATTGATCTTTTGGCCCGAGCTAAACGAAAGCGTTCGCTACCGGAAAGCTGCATAGTTGGACGGTGTCGACTACAACGGGCGAACCCGTCACCCCAGGCTGGTATAACGAAATGTGATCGTTCTTTAAACCGCGGGATGAGCGTAGAAGACTCAGCAGTAGAAGACGCACCGGGCAGTTAACTCAGCGGGCAGACCAAGCGCCCTGTTACTGCCAGATTTATTCAGTATCCCGACTGGTTACAGGTTCGAAGTCGCTTGAGTGATCCTCTCCCTAGTGTTGCGGTGATCGGTGTGTACCGAATCTATCGCGGACCATGGCATCCTTTGCCCGGCTATCTCCTGGTATCGGGTAGCCGAATGGTCGAATAGAGTCGTCAACTACAACGGGCGAGCCCGTCACCTCAGGAAGTTTTAACGTATAGTCATTCTATGGCTCGTGAAGTGAGCGCAGAAGACTTGGACAAAACAGTCCACTGTCAAGCTCCGCCAAATTAGATAGTAGTGGGCGTAGAAGTTGTAGGACGAAACTCTGGTTTTCTCAGTAAATAAGCCCAAATCGAAAAAAAGTTGTACGTTATTTTAAGCTGCATTTTAGTTTCACTATAAAATCCGATATTCAAATATACAAATTTCTCAAAAATAATAATATCGAAAAAAAAAAAAAATCCGTATTTTTTTTTTTTTGTTTTCTATCGATAGAAGTACAAGACTTTACTACACACATTGAGAAATCTCGCTTTTTGCCGCCAAAATATAAACTGAAAAAAAGTGTCTGATTTGGAAACGACGTGTAAGTATCAAAATACATCTAATTCCTTGAGTATATACCACCTAAATGGAATAATAACGATTTTATAAGCGAAATAAACCAATGTTACTACTAAATTCGCGAGATTTCATTAGTTTCGAAAAAAATGTCGCCACGCGGCCATCAAAAAGAGACGCGACACTCCACACATTTACTAAAAACTACGTGAAAAAAAGGAAATAGCCTTCTCCAATCGCTAATTATCATTCCTACACAATTTTAGAATGCATATAACTCACTTTTACGGGTAAAATCCAACTAAAAACACTTAAAAACACTTAAATGTAGCACGTCGCTTGACCTTCGTGCGACGCTGTGTCACGCTGTCGCGACGGATATTTCCACGAACCGTTGGCAGGGTTTCAAATATCATACAGCTTTTATCGCATGATACTATCGTATAATGTAATGGTAACGAATCATTGGCTATTTTCTGGCATCAAACGATAAAATATAGAAGCGCGTTCTATTTTTTAATGGATTTTTTCCCAAACGGCGACCGTCGCCTCCATCATAACGGCGTAATTAGGACGCCTCACATTCCAACATATTAAAGTTTATATCCCTGATGGGACGCCCGACATTTGTCGGGTTAAGTAATATAATGATATAGGCAATTGCTTGCCAGCCTACACCAAAACGTTACTCTATGCGGATGATACAAGTTTCCTGTTTCACGATAACAATCTTAACGACCTAATGACCAATGCCAATCATGCGTTAAACCTAGCAAGTTCATGGTTCACAGAGAATAATCTCTTGCTTAATGCAAAAAAAAACCGTAACTATGCACTTCTCCTCAAAATATAAATCGTCTGCTATACCATTTAATATAACTCTAGACAACAGTACTCTAGAATTAAGCAAATCGACAAAGTTCCTAGGTATCATGATCGATCATCATCTTAGCTGGAACATCCATATTAATGAACTGTGTAGTGCGCTTTCTTCGGCAATATATGCGATAAAAAAGATTAAATTCTTAGCTGGTGAAATCGCTGCATTAACTGCGTACCATGCCTGTTTCCATTCTAAAATGACTTATGGTATACTGATATGGGGGAATGCCACAGACAGTTCTAGGGTTTTCATTTTACAGAAAAGTGCACTAAGAGCAATTGCAGGAGTATCCCGTGACACGCACTGCGAACCATATTTTCTTAAGTACAAAATATTGACTTTTACGTCTCAATATATTTTACAATGTCTACTCTATGCTAAATCAAATATTAACGAACAAGAGGTAAACGGGAATATGCACTCCCACAATACACGCAGACGTGATGACGTTATCCTGCCTAAAGTACGCCTTACGCAGACACAAAAGTCCTTTGGATATTTGAGCTATAAGCTCTTTAACCAGCTACCACTCTCCACAAGAAAGATGCAAACAAAGGCGTTTAAAAGATTTATTAAACAAAAGCTACAATCCACACATGCTTTCTATAAGCTGGGTGATTTTTTTGAGCATGCCAATTCCTTCAAATGGGAATAACATTAATATGTAACTTTCAGGTACCTCATTTTAGTTCTTATTGTTTAATAATAATATTATGAATTTAATATTTAATATGTAGATTACAATGTGTAATGTAACATACCTGATCATATACATACGTTGTTTTTTCCAATTTTGTATTGATACTTCCTATTGTGTGATTATTTTTTGTATAAAGTGCTTGATGACTATTAATATTCTTATAATAATCTATTTTATATGTATACTCATGTACATGGATTCAGCTCTATTTTTTTTATTTTTTTTTTATTTTATTTGTCTGCCGTGTAAAGCCGACTTTAGTCAACGCTATTGTTGAATTAATATTTATGCTTTAATCGTTTTATATCCACATTTAAACTGACGAATTCTAATATGCGATAATTAGCTTTAATTCATAATTCATGCTTTTATTGTATATTCTGAATAAATAAATTGAATACTGAATACTGAATAGGATTTAATATAAAAATACCTAGTCAAAAGAGTATAATTCATTGTCAAAGTCAAATATTTTTTGGTAGTTACTTCAATGTTCAAATATACTCAACATACCTACATGTTTAAAAATGTTAATAATTTGTGCACCTAAGTTTTATTATACTATTATTTTTAACATTTGATGTATGGTTAGTCTGTCATGATTACATAACCATTTCTTAATAGCAGCTTAATAGCACGATTCGATAACCATTTCTTAGCATAATAGCATCTGCGTCGCCGGGGCACTGTAAATGTGGCCGGGACGATGCTTCAAGAAGAAGACAAGTAATCATATTACGATTTGTGGTAGCCCTTAAGATTCCTGACGTCACTTGCTTCGATTTCAGTTTTGTTCCAAGAGAAGCTACTGTCTGGTGTACTGTGACTAAACCTAGCCTCGGGCGGCTCGACGTTATTTGATTAAAAATTTTGTCGGTTTTTTATTTTGTGTCACTTGTATAAGAGATATTGCAATCAAAATTTAACAATGTGGTTTTGACCCTACGACGCGTCTGTGTACCAAATTTCAAGTCTCTAAGTCCAATATTTCGAGATTGAAGTATGATTAGTGCGCCATCTGGTGAACCGATTTCAACCACAATCTTTTCAATTCTTGCCATGACCAAATGATGCCTTAATTCCAAATATCGGTTCAATCGGATGAAGCGTTTGGGCGCTATCGTGGAGGAATACACACAGACACGCAGAAGTGCGTCCACAATAGATAGATAGATTTTTATTCGAAGTAGACTTACAGTACTTTCCGAACGTCTTATATTTCTAGACATTTATGCCTTGCTTGTAGGCTTTACCATTGATTACTACACTATATAATCAATGGCTTTAAGTAATGGTTTTCATAGCTATGTTACACAACAACGACTTGACCAGACCAATGTATCGCTTAAAAAATCTTCAATTTTATAATAGCCTTTGGAGCACAAAGTATCTTAAACAATTTTTCTAAATTTAGTGTCTGGTAAAAGGGTTAGTTCCTCAGGCAAAGTGTTATAAAAGCGAACACCGTCTCCAATGAAAGATTTACTCACTTTTGATAATCTAGAGCCCGTAATGGCTAGTTTATTTTTGAACCTGGTGTTCCTTTTACTTTCCTTGCCAGGAAAGTAAAAATGAAAATGGATTATTTGTGGGATCGCTTCTATTTTTAGGTCCGATAAATAAAAAAAATAAAAAGCTTCATTGAAAATAACGATAAATATATTTCACAAACATTTATCTTTAAGTTATCCGTGTTATCAGGTGCCGATGTCATTTCTCTTGGTAAGTTATAACTCCTTTTTCGATCAAATCCGGAATCTCGACTGCTAGCCACGGTCCCAACTGAAAAAGACACAAACATAGATAAATAACATAGCTAAAAGAGTCAACTCTACTCTCTATCTGATAAGAAAGCCTTTCCAACATCTGTCAAAAGAGGTGTTTATAAAGATCTACAAGGCATATGTGAGACCTATTCTTGAGTATGGCTATCAGCTCTGGATCCCCTACATATACTAAGATGTATATGTCCTGGAAAAGGTGCAGCGAAGGCCAACCAAAATTACAGTGGGCCTGAAGAAGAGGAATTATGAAGATCACTTGGAATTACTTGGACTGACTACTACGGCCCGGTGGCATTGTGGTTAGGTCGCCTGATCTTACGTATGGTCCCTGGTTCGATTCCCGGCTGGGTCACCATTTTCCGTTGGGATCAAATTAACGGAATTGCATTTTCAATTCTGTCGATCGAATGCAATAATAAGACATACACTTACAGACATGTTACACATACACATACATATAACACGTCATAGTAGGGTTGGTTGTTAGAGATTGTGAGATATAACAAGAGATATGACAATAAACCCGCCCATTGTGTCATTTACACAATAAAGAGTATAAACAAACATACTCTCAAGCAAATACGAAGAGGGAGCCTGATTAAGACATACGAAATTCCCACAAATTATTACGATGTGATTAGAGAATATTTACAAATTATTGTCAACACAAATCTTTTAGGTCCCAGCAAAAAAACCAACTGTGGAAACTTAAATCTAATCCTCTTAACCCCTCAGGCCCCGATTGGCCGATATCGGCCACAACACGATTCAGCGTGACGGTCCCGTTTTAATTTTATTTTAATTTAATTTGTTTTATTTTATTATGTTTTATTATGTTAATATGTTTCATTTTAATTATGGGTACAGTGGTTTGGCAGTAATTAATGTTTTGGTGAAACAGTGTCGTAATTCAATTTTTTTTACTAATTTTTCCATTTTTTTTTGCGCCAGCAACTTGTCAATCGGCTGAGGGGCCGAGGCCTGAAGGGTTAAGAACGATCTTCAAAATAAGAGTAATGGACAAAATAGAGCTCGACACATCGTCAATGGAGTCAAAATTGGACTTCGGTCATTTAAGCTGCGAGCCAAACTCAAATGAGGACCGGCTGCCGCCATAAAACTACTATATGAAATGATTAATGCAAGCTCTGTCAACCAATAAATAAAATACAAACAGAGCTGCCATGGAATTCACCGACCAAAGTCAGGCTCATCATAAAACAATTTTTTTTTTTACACTTCTGGGGTGAGCCGATTCTGGACTAACGACCGGCTATGGTAGGTTTTGCACATCTGTCTTGCTACATGTGAGCGTTCACCTTAACACCCATTCACTACCCCTTCGAAGCCATAAAATTTTAGATGCGGAAATTGCGGTTTTAGACAATTTTTCTAGGAAAGAGTTGATTATTAGGCTTCTATTTTGATTATTTATATTTATAGTTTGACAATCTAGTAGTTAATTCTTGACTACCTATGTATGTTCAGTAAAGAGTAGTAACGAGACTTACTACCTAACCCAATTATTTTGACACGTCCAAGAGCGGTCTTTAGCCGTCAATTGGACACGACGAAAATGTAAATGTAATTTTCTGGAAAGACCAAGATCTTTAAAGAGGTGAACTAAAGATTTGGCTGGCTTTAACTTTTAGCTTTAACTAACACTAGCGTTAACTTCCACCACGTGAAGGTGAACAGTGAAGCCGTTCCGGGTGATGGCATTTGCGAGATCATGGTATTCAATTTGTACTCGTGGTCTTTTGGGATATTTGATTCCCATGGAACAGTTAATTGCAGTAAATTGCATTGTCATTGGAACTGAACCAACATTTAAATTTTAACTCCATAGGATAAGAGAAAGTGGTTCTAATTCAGCTTGAAAGATTTTACCTAAACAAACATACATACTAACTAACATACATTGCAAGGTAATTAAAAGCTTGTAAAAAGCCATGATTTGGCTACATTTACTTATAATTAAAATCCATTTACTTAAGCAACTACATTAAAAAAATTATTATAACTTAATATTTAATGTGCCTCTATAGCAAGCACCGTTTCTGCCATGCGATTCGGCGAATTTGCAATTAGATTTTACAGCATTCAGGTAAGGTATTTTTGCCCAGTTTTCTTTTTAGCTCTTTCTACAGATCTTCCTTATTTGTTCGACGTATTTCTTTTTTTTATTGTCTAAAGATTCTCAAAATGGCTAAATTAAATTATGATCGGAACTCTGGGCAGTCCAGTCACACAAATCAAGGACCATCCTGATTCAAGGACAATCATGTTTCTTTGCTCCATTTTTTTAAATCATTTTTGCTGTGTCCTTGGGGTTGTTGTCTTACTGCAGGATAAAGTTATTTTCGATCAAGCGGCATCCAGATGGAATAGCTTACTGCCATAATATTTTCGCTATCTGCATTCTGTGTCTCATAAATTCTGACCAAGGGTCCAACCCCATTCGCCGACAAACCCCCCCCCCCCCCCATACCATTATAGAGCCTCCCTCGTGCTTAACTGATGCAGCCAAAGACGGATCTTTATATTGTAACAAATTGGCGGCTATTAGTTTGGAAAATTTCGAATTTAGGCGCATTTGTGCAGAGGACCATTTTCCACTGCTCCATGGTCCAAGCTTTATGTGCTTGGTCAAAATTTCATTGTCTTTGATGACTATTCTTTCGAACTAATGGTTTCCGCGTGGCCACACACCATTATTTATTTATTTATTTATTTAAGAATCAATTACTATAAAACATTGATTAGCTTACAAAAATAACAGGAACCGAATGGCAAAACCTTATCCTTTTGCTTATTTGTTTCTGTCACCCAACTGGGACTAGCCCATTCTAGGGTGGACAGGACTCTAATATTACAATCAAGTTTGCTTGATTGCTTGATTGCTTACAAATGTACAAGTTTTAGTAAAAAGCTAATAACACTAAATTGCCCTAAAATGTGGTCTTCAGAATAAAATTAAAAAATAATAATAAAAAATAATAAAAGATAATATAATAAATAAAATTCAATTCCATTATATAATCGGCAATAAATATAATATAAAATTCGATTAAATAATATAAATAAAGTTATATGTGAGAAAAGAAAGAAACAGTCTTATAAACAGTCAGATTTAATATAAAAATACCTAGTCAAAAAAGTACAATTCATTGTCAAAGTCAAATAATTTTTGGTAGTTAGTTCAATGTTAAAATATACTCAATATACCTACATGTTTAAAAATATGTTAATAATGTGTGCACCTAAGTTTTATTAGACTATTATTTCTAGCATTTGATGTATGGTTAGTCTGTCATGATTCGATAACCATTTCTTTAATTTATTTTTAAATTCCCTAAATGTCAAATTCATTTTTATTTCCATATTGATCAGATTGTAAAATCTCGGCGCAATGAAAGAGTAATGTCTTTGTCCAAATGATGTTTTCCTTCTGGGTATTCCTGTTTTCCTGGGTATAGAAGTTTTCCTCCTGGGACTCTAAGATTATTTTTCAGTAGAACCTTCAAACCGCCGATGGGGTCACCGAAATGCAGCATGACTCTTTAAGATCCTCACTAAATCACCAGAAGGGTTGGCTTTTTTTTTACCTCAAAGATTAGGCCATTAAATAGTGCTCCGATGATTTCTCAATCTTCGTATGCCTTCCACTACTCGTTCGGTCCTCCATTTCATCGGTTTCTTTGATTTTTGGACATAATGGCTTACACCAACTGACTTCCTTGCTATTTGTTCGATTTTTCGCACCGAATGTCTTTCTTTGTGGTGAATAATGATTACTTTTCGATCCATTACAGTAATTTAGCCCATTTTGATAATAATAAGAGTTCACAGGTCAACAGCACAATAGGCACTTTTCTCTAGCAGGGTTGAACGATGGGGTATTTCGAATTTTCTTTTTTTAAATATTCACAGCAAAAATCAAAAACTACTTTAAAACAACCGTCTTGCGAAGTGTTCAAGATGCAACTACTCAAAAATAACAAAGGGGTTCAAAACAAAACCCTTTTTCAGAATAGCACTTTTGAGACAATTGCACCATTGTCCACTCTTTTAATTGTTTTCCAACCCACAAAGGTTGTAGAAATGTTAAATAAAGTTTTATGACTCCGATGAATGAGCAACACCAACAATAAATTATTAGTTTAAAAAAAACACTAAAAACACGCTTTTATAAATGCACGTAAAAACCAAAAAATGCCTATCTTCCGGCTTCATCATCAGACCTTGAAACCTAATCGTGGTTAAAGTTCATTCCAAGACTTTTCTAACAAGTCCAAACACAGCTATGATAGGATGTTCCATCATGAAGTTCCAGTTCATATCTTCCGACTCCATCATCAGATCAGTTCGACAGTACCATATTATTGTATTGTCATCAGAACTACATACAGCTGCCAATCCTTGGAAGATTGTTAAATTAGTTACCTTAGATTCCATTACATAGTTACATACAGGTCGATCTAATAAAAGCGTGTTAAAAAAAACGGGATGGGTGCACCATTAACTTTCAAAAATTATTTTACCGGTAAGTGTTCGAAGACTTATTCATAGCAGTGTATATGAGTATGACAGTTACAATATAAAAATAAAAAACAAAAATGATGATAACTTAAATAGGTTTGCTCAATTAACCGAAAAATGCATATAACAGAATAATTTTCTTTTGATTGTATGGCAAAAAGTAGATTATTTTTTTCCTCAATCAAAATATATTATTTGTTGCTTGCTAACTAGGTTAGAGGGCAAGTTCCGCCCTGCGGCGTAGTTGGTTTTTCTCTTGAGCAGGCCGAACAAAGATTTTTTGAAGGGCCTGGCTCCCTAATAAATGGCTGAATAGCGGCCACTTTTTTATAAAAACATGTAGTACAGAATAATATAGTACATTTGTACAGTATAATACAAATGTAGTACAGTAAAATTAAAATCCATTTACTTGTATTCGTGCGAATTTATTGCAATGAAATTTTTCTTCGAAAAGTGCTTTATCTATACTAATATTATAAAGAGGTACAGTTTGTGACGTTGTAGGAAGTAATCTCTGGATCTACTGAACCGATTTTGAAAATTTCTTTTACCAATAGAAAGCCACGTTATTTGTGAGTGTCAAAGGCTATATATTAACCCGAAAAATGGAAAGACTTTTTCGTGATAGTCGGATTTGCAAAGTAAGTCGGAGAAAAGCGGTCGAACGAAAAAGTTTCTAACTAACGCTGCCTTAACGATGATTAACCCTTGGAGTAAATGGGTATTTTCATGGATGCATCTGTCTCTTTTGCAGGATTTTCGGCGACATCGACTTAAAATACTATAACTACGAAACTACTACACCAATCATAAAAAGAACAACTGCACAATGATTGCATTGAAATTTCGAATATAGAATATTGAAATATCATTTTGTAAAACAATTAGATAATTATGAATAAATATGAGAACGTCAAAGAAGTGAAAAAAACGCGGAACCAGATCTGGTCGTATCATACTCAACGGATAATTGTTTCAGAACCAGATTTGGTCGTATCATACTCAACGGGTTAAGTTATAGAGAAAAGTTGTAGAGCTTGATAATGCCTACAAAAAAGTCAGCGACAGCATATGTCTACCTTTTATATTTAAGTCACAAAAAATAGTATTTTATATTAAAAAAATAATTTAAATCGTTAGGTCATGTTTATTGGTTATATTATCAACAATTATGAATTCTTATCAAAATAAGTAAATTTATCATCTCAAGTGTTTAAAACAAAAGACTTTTCCCTTTATCTGCATATAATTTTCCTTTTACTGCATAAATAGTTAAAAAGATAATACGCACACAAATAAGACTTTCACAAGAAGACACTCACAAATAACGGTATTATAGTCAAATTGGCATGCAAATACATACGTACATATGCAGTAAAAATATAACCCTTCTTTTGGCAGTCAGAAAATAAATCATAGCACTGAGTACTAACCGAACCACACTCATAATTTCATCACAGGTAAAAAGTTTTACCGCCCAAGGAAGTGGGCACGGGTCAGCTAGTTGGACATAAACATACAAAAACAGTACTGGTAGTTATAGATTGATAGTTTTAATATAGAATGTGTCCTCCTTTTGCGTTGATAACAACTTTCACTCTTGTAGGCATAGAATTTACCAAGTTTTGACAGCTTCCTTTCAGTTTATCATCGTGAAACCAGACTTGAATTACTGCACTGATCATCTTGGTTTTCATGGTACAATCCATCTTGGAGAGACATATTTTGCAAAAGGCCCAGAGGTTTTCAATCGGGTTGATCGGGGAATTTTCTGGGTCATTCAAGTACAGTAATTTGGTTCTGTGTGAAAAACTGTTCCACTTTTTTTCAAGAATGGCATGGGGCGTGATCCCGTTGAAAATTTTCCTCAATGGAAGGATAGACCATGTGGAGCTCCCGTATCATATGGTTTAATAAGATGTCAATATATTGGTCAGAATTTCAATTCAGACTTATTGTTTGTTCCCTATAGTTGTTAACCTTGTGGCAACTGCTCTTAAAATGCCCAATCGGCTACCCGATACCGGGTGAAGAGCCGGGCAAAGGATGCCGTGGTCAGCAATAGATTCGGTAGACACGGAATCACCGCTGTTAGACACGGAATCACGGAGTTGTTACGCAAGGGAGAGGATCGCGCAAGCGACCTCGAACTCCAAACCAGTCGGGAGGTTGGAGAAATCTGGCCTCCGATGGCAGTCCATTAGACGATACGTAATAGTTGCCGACAAATACAAATAGTTCACAGAGAAAACGCATTTAAGGCAAAGCTCCGTAGGCAAAAGCGGCTACTTCGTCGCCAGTTACGTGAAGCCAAGAAAGCCGGGGATAAAGCCCTCTGCCACAACTTCTCGCGCGCGTACCGCTCTATACTAAAACTCATACAGAGCGTAGCAACGCAAAACGACAAGCGCAAGGCAGCATTTCTCAAATCCAAAGAGGAAGCCCGGTTCGACAAAAACCGTTTTAACTACAGCAAAACGGTTTTGTCTGCCGCCAAGGGAAAAATCTAAATCCCGGAAGAAATGGCCACGGAATATTTTTCGACCACGTATGAGAACCCAATGCGGCTCCATAATTACAGCCCTCCGCCGGGCATTACACCTCCGCCCCTGCCTACGGTAGCTTTTGCTTCTCAACCTCCATCTCTAGATGAGATTCTTAATCAAGTAAAGAGGAAGCCGTCGGGCTCTACTCCGGGTCCCGATGGTATTCCCTATTTAGTATACAAAAAATGCCCCTGCCTTCTGCAATATGTAGGATCCATCTTCCGAAATATATGGAATAGCGGTGTAGTCCCACAGAATTTTGGCCGAGCGACAGTCATCTTAATTCCGAAGGTCCCAGTTTGCACCGGACCAAAGGACGCTCGGCCCATTGCTCTCACACTGTGGCCAAAATCTTTTTTAGCATAGTCCACACGAGGATGAGCGAATTCATGCACCGGAATGAGTACCTTGGAGTATCAGTTCAAAAAGGCTTCATGCGTGGCGTCTCGGGCTGCCTCGAGCACAATTCTCTCCTGGCTGCTGCCATCAAGGATGCGAGACAGCACGAACGCCAAATCAATGTATGCTGGCTCGACCTAGAGAATGCCTTTGGGTCAGTCCGACACAGTCTCCTCCACTTTGCACTCCGCTGGTACAACTTCCCACCAGTCGTGCGTGACATTGTAGCCTCCTACTACAACTGTCTGACTTTCCATGTTAAAACGCAAGAATGGACTACCCGCTCTATACCATATTCAATTGGACTATTTCAGGGCTGTTGCCTCTCCCCGACGATTTTTAATATAGTTTTTAATATACTGCTGGAAAGCCTGACCCAGTTTGACAGGAAGTGGGGCTACCGTTTTAAAACAGGCGGCCAATACACCTCGTCGTGCCTCGCTTTTGCCGACGACCTAACTTTCATCACCAGAAGCCCCAAGCAGCTTTCCCTGCTATTACAGAAAGTGGAGCTTTTCTGTGACTGGTCAGGCTGTATAAAAGTGAAGCCCTCCAAATGTTTTTGCCTTGGACTCGCCCGCATGGGCACAAAATTTACATCCTATGACCCCAAATTGGTCTATAAGGGCTCTAATATCTCCCTTATAGACCCAAACAATCATTTTAAATTCCTCGGCAGAAAAATCACCCATCAGGGAAAAGACGTCTCGGGCGATCATGTTATAGAGCATTTCAAAAGTTGCCTGGCGAAAATAGATGCCTTGCTAATTTCTGGCCCTCGTAAGGCCTGGATCTATGACAATTATCTAACGTCACATTTGTCATGGCCCTTTCTTATTTACGATTTTACCAAAACCCAACTGTCCCGTCTAGATGCGCTGGTGACAGCTAGTTTAAAATCCTGGCTGTCCTTAGCCAAACCAGCTGACCCCTCGACTCTCTTCAGGTCCAAACAAAATTTTGGGCTAGCGCTTAAACTGCCCTCTCTGCTCTACGCCAACTCCAGAATAACCAAAAATTCGATTCTGTGCAATTCCAAAGATCCGGCAATATCGAAGCACGTAATAAGTGGCCGTAGTGATTCAAATGATCTACAAGCCCGCGTAGACTTCCACAAAAAGTTCCTTACTGGAATCAGCCAGAATGGGACTGGTCTGGGGTATGGCAGTACAACCACGAGCGACGTGGACTTGAAGAAGTCTCTTTTGCGGGGAGATTACGACAGCAAGAGTATGGCTCATGCTATTGGCCTTCAATGCCAGAATGATTGGACAACAATTAGGGACTTTTGCATTCCGCCTCCAATGCACTGGAAGGTAATGCTCTATGACTGGACGCCAGAGATGCTGAAATTTTATTTGAATGCCTTTCAGCATACACTTCCAGACCCCAGTAACCTCGCTCGTTGGAGCTTTGCCGAGGATAGTTCTTGTCCCCTCTGTAGCAATACCCCTTGCACAGCTAGACACATTCTAGCTGGCTGCAAGGTGGCCTTAGATCAAGGACGGTACACTTACCGCCATGACAAAGTTCTCGCTGTTATTCGCGAGGTAATTAGTCTCTCAGTGACTCGTGCCAACAAGGGTTTGACAGTATCCTCCAAACCCCCAATACAGTTTGTACGGGATGGCTCTAAAGGCAAAAAACATTTAACTACAAAACCTTTCTCAATAATCGAGAAAGCTACAGATTGGATTCTGGAGGTTGATTCGGTCTCTAAGCAGTATAAATTCCCTGAAAGTCTCGGATGCACAGCCCTCCGTCCAGATATAACTCTTTACTCTCTATCTCGGAAGGTGGCTCTTATTGTAGAATTAACTGTTCCATGGGAATCAAATATCCCAAAAGACCACGAGTACAAATTAAATAAATACCATGATCTTGCAAATGCCGTAACCCGGAACGGCTTCACTGTTCACCTTCACGCGGTGGAAGTTGGCGCTCGTGGCCTGCCAGCTAAATCTCTATTTCACCTCTTTAAAGATCTTGGCCTTTCCAGAAAAATAATCAACTCTTTCTTAGAAAAATTATCTAAAACTGCGATTTGCACATCTCAAATTCTATGGCTTCGAAGGGGGAGTGAATGGGTGGCAAGGTGAACGCTCACATGTGGCAAGACAGCTGTCCTAAACCTACCACAGCCGGTTCGTAGGTCCGGAATCCACTGCTCACCCCCCAGAAGTGTAAAAAATAGTATTATGATGGGCCCGACTCCGGTCGGTGAATTCCATGGCAGCTCCGTTTGTATTTATATATACTGGCGTATTTGCAGGAACTTCATATTTGTGACAAGCGTTCTATTGTTAATCAGTCTGACCATTTCTTTCGAGTTCTTTATTGCATCTGTCTCTCTACTGATGGATGTTCACTTTTCCAAAACACTTTGGGGGTACTAATTAAATTTACACCTATCGTAGTAGGTACGCCAGCGTCAGGTGTCCCGGAATCTGGCCTGCTGACTACCTCGGCATTCTATGGTAAAAATACTGTCTGATCTGAAAGTATCAGCTTTTACAAAACTCTTGCACTTTTTTGTCGCTGGCTCCCCAACTATAAGGTAGAATAGAATAGAATAGAATAGAATAGCATAACTTTATTGTGCTATAAAAACAAAACTTAATGAATATCACGCTGGTTTTATAAAAAAGACAATTTATGCACAAATGGCGGACTTTTCGCTATAGCGATATCATACAGTCAACCATTTGAAAAAATAATTCCTAATTATCACCATACAATACACAAAGAAGTAGTAAAGTTAAATTTAAAATAAACTTATACAGATATATTATGTCAGTAACTTATGCTAAGGTTGCCCAGGGAAGGATAAAGGAGAGGATAAGGTGAGGTATTTGGTTAGTGGCTGTGTAAAAATAAATGTTTCTTTAACAACTTTTTGAAAGTATGCAGCGAAGGTGCATGCCTCATAGAGTGAGGAGCTGATTTCATAAACGAGCAGAATGGACTGTGAAAAAGTGCGTGTAAACAGTAGAATGATGTATCGGAATGGCGAGTGTGTTATCCCGGCTTGATCGAAGTGGAAGACCGTCGCCTCCCAAAGGGTGGAAATTCTCCTTGAGATATGAGGGTGTAGTGGGGTTATTGATTATGGTAAGGTCATTTTGGAAATAAATAAAAAGTTTAATATTCTTACTCCTAAAGCCATGGCGTGTGCGATTCCAAATTTAGGTACGTTTCTCGCCCATAAAGGTTTGAAGTGATCGGTTAGACAGATTTTGCCGCCGCGGTACATTTTTGGAGTTTTCCCATCAAGACCTGGAAGAGCTATTTCGGGAGCTGTCGTCGGGTAAGTTACGGGAATCTGAAAGTGCATTAAAAAAATTGTTGTTGATCATGCTTTAAGGGGGTGTTAGTGCACGCATACTAATGTATAATACATTATATTAGAAAAATACTAATATAATGTTTGACTACAACTTGAATGGCGCTATAGTTGGAAGAGAATCAGCGGTGCGAGATCTTGGGATTACACTCGACACGAAAATGCTATTCGCTGAACACATCGATAATATTATTAAAAAAGCATATAAATTACTAGGTTTTATTCTAAGGGTATCATCGGTATTCAAATTCACTGACAGGCTTAAAACCCTCTATAATTCCTATGTAAGAAGTCAGTTGGAAATTGCATCAGTGGTCTGGAATCCCCAATATATGACTTACATATTGCGGATCGAATAGATACAAAAAAGATTTGTGAAGCGGTTAAATTTCACTTCTTTCACTAAGCCCAGCTCCTATGAGGAATCCTTAAAAGCTTACAAGTTAATGTCATTGGAGAGCCGTAGAGTCTTGATCGATGCCGTATTCTTGCATGGGTTGGTAAATAATTCCATCGATGCGAACGCGATTTTGGAGCGCATTGAATTTTATGTTCCTCCCCGCCCTGTTCGCTCGCATCGACTATTTCATCTCCCTGTGGTGAAAATCAACGCATCTCAAAATGCATTTCTATACAGAGCGTGTCATAGATAATACAGACTTTTTAAGTGTGGACATATTACACTCATAAAAACCTCTTTTAAGAACTCAATAAAAAAAACTAGAGCCTATCTAGATGATCACAAAACATTTATACATATTATATTTCATTTAATTTAGTTCATGGACATAATTTTATCTCAAGTATATTCATTTTAATACCTATATATCATACCTAAAATAAAATATAAATATATTTACATAATATTTTTTTTATACATACATAATATTTTTTTATCTATTTTGTCTCTTCCTTTCACCTCACTTCCCAACCTGATTCCCCTCATTCCCAAGCAAAAACAATATAAAATTTTATTGCCTTCATTTTGTATACTTTATATTCGGAATCATATTAACCCTTGGAGTAAATGGGTATTTTCATGGATGCATCTGTCACTTTTGCAGGATTTTCGGCGACATCGACGGCGCTCGACTTCAAGGACTATAACTACAAAACTACTACACCAATCATAAAAAGAACAACTGCACAATGATTGCATTGAAATTTCGAATATAGAATATTGAAATATCATTTTGTAAAACAATTAGATAATTATGAATAAATATGAGAACGTCAAAGAAGTGAAAAAACAATGGCCGACTTTGGCATTTGCGACGCGACATTCAAAGACCCGAAATACTTTATATACCTGATAAATGGTACATCTAATCAGTTTAGGGGGACTATATGATGTTGTAGAAATGGTTTTACTTAAGATTCGTTGAAATAAACACCGAAAACTACACGAAAAACGTATCCGAAAACGAAACACACGCTCCGCGGATTTTGACGTTTCGGGAAGGCGGGCGTTCAATTTGCAGCGGTCCGTAATAATATGTTACATGGACTGCGCAGTTGCTGCTGCGAATGCTAACAGAGAGAATTTAATTCTGTACCGATCTGCCATACGCATGAAAGAGACAAAATGCTTTCGATGGTAAAAAAAGAGTTCGAAAGCGCGCGCGCCGAGCGGAACCAGATCTGGTCGTATCATACTCAACGGATAATTGTTTCACAACCAGATTTGGTCGTATCATACTCAACGGGTTAATGGATTTTTGTCATTTTTAAATAGGCTTTTATTGCATTGTATGTAGTTCTGTTGGGTTCCAGAATAAAAAATTAAAAATATATAATAAAATAAAAATAATAGTGGCTTATTCAATGAAGGTGTTTTTTTCGCATATAATTACATAATTGCATAAATATGGAGATTGACGGTCTGCGAGTTGTCGCAATGGAAAAACCACCGATCGGTGGTATTAGCATTCCAGCGGATAAATCTGCCTACTGTAATTCTATCTATGTTCATTTTCTATATCTATAGCACAAAATATTAACTTACGTCAAATTCAACTTCGAACTCGTACTTTAGTAAGTTGTGGATGTACCAACATTTACCGAACCACTTGGTACCGGTCTTGTCGGATTCCAAGCGAAACCAATCGTTATCTGCTTCCTTGTTATTCTGAACATACTGAAAAACATAAAAATATATTTTTAAACGCAGAAGTGGAGTAGAAACTGCATGAACATACATAAGATGGCATAGTGGCCCGGTGGCATAGTGGTTAGGTCGTCTGATCGTACACTGTATGGTTTCGGGTTCCGATTCCTAGCTGGGTCACCATTTTCCGTTGGGATAAAATTAACGAAATTGCATTTTCAACTCTGTCGATCGAATGCAATAACAATACACACACACACACACACACACACACACGCACACACACACACACACATTTATATTTACATTTACATTTTCGTCATGTCCAATTGACGGCTAAAGACCGCTCTTGGACATGTCAAAATAATTGATTTAGGTAGTAAGTCTCGTTACTACTCTTTACTGTACATACATAGGTAGTCAAGAATTAACTACTAGATTGTCAAACTATAAATATAAATAATCAAAATAGAAGCCTAATATTTGAAGTAGTTAGTAATTCGAAAAGATACGTAGTAAAATTATTCATCGTAATATTCAAATTGTCAGTAAAATGTTAAATAATCAAATTAAATCTACGTTATGCATTTTAAACTAAAAGTACAGATATAAGACCATATAAAATAATCAGACAATAAGGCTCTACTTTTTAATTAATTTAAATGGGCACAATATTTGAAAAATCATGGCCCTCAAATTCGGCCAGATTATAGAAAGGGTGGCCTAACAGCATCTCCTTGATGTTTTTTTGAATTTTATGTCCTCCAGCTGTTTAAATTTTGTAGGGAGTAGATTATATAATTTAATGCTAAGGTACAAGTTTTTCTGTACTTTTGCCAGTCGTATTCGGGGTATGCGTAAAAGGGAGCTAACGCGGGTATGATGCGAGTGAATGTCTGCATTAATTGCAGTTTCTGCGAGGTGCTGTCTAGCATACATTAGACACTGGTATATGAACGCCGAATACATAGTCATTACCCTTGCCTTTCTGAAATATTCTTTGCATGAGGTCCTAGTCGTTACCTGATACATGCCGCAGTGCTCTCTTTTGCAAAAGAACACAGACACAAGTTACATGCACATATATATTATATAAACACTTCATAGCAGGGTTGGTTGTAATAGATTGTCATATGATAATAAACCCGCCCGGCAATGGCAACATTTGAAACAGCAACAGTAACAACAACTTTTAAAAACAGACTCAGAGAGCATTTGAAATTTTCCAGATAAATTCCCTTTCCCCTCCCATTAAAACATTAGCATCCTCATAGGTGTTAGATTATTTTGGTATGGCAAATCCTGTGCCCACAAAGAGTAAAGTATATATTTCTTTCTATCCTCTTTTATTTTATTTGTCATACTCTTTATATAGGTTAAGTTATGTAGTCTACTCGCAAATAATGTTCATACAATAGTATAGGTTAGTTCTAAAATATTGCCTGCAGGCAATAAGCTCGCTTTTTCTTAAGGATAAAGAGTTTTATTATTATTATTATTATTATTATTATTCGCCTTGCTCAAGTGGTGCATATGGAAGTGAACAAATATTATCACCAAAACCAAAATACGACTATACCGAAAGTTGGTTCTTTCCATTTTTCTTTTTGGATCGGAATTTGTGGACGTTACTACAATCGGACCTCAACAAACTCGAAATCTTCCAAATGCGATGCTTGAGGTAGATTCTCGGTGTCTCACTCCATGACTGACTTCGAAACGAGACCATTAGAGAAAGATGCGATCAACAAACACCGATCGAAGAAGAATTACAAAAACTCGACTACGATGGTTTGCCATGTTCGTTGAATGAACGATAATCGCTTGCCACGTAAACTTCTTTAGTGAGACCGTTTGACAGAATGGAGAATTCAGCACACACACACATGTTACATGCACTTATACATATAAATACTCATAAGATTGGTTGTAACAGATTGTAGAACCTCGTAGAACAGATACAGTAGAACCTCGATTATCCGACAGATAGCCGGGGGAGTCTGGAAACGGCTTTGTTTATAGCTATAGAGCGGGGGTGGTTGTTTAACTTACAGCAACTGCGTGTTCGCCACCTACTATAGTTCTGGGCTAAGCCTCGTGTCATTTAAAAACCTCAACAGGCTTTTGGCGCCAGATAGTTTTACCACCTCAGGTTGGAGGTAATGACCCCCCAAGTGGATTTAACTTTTACGCATCAGCGGGCCACACTCGCACATGAGGTGCAGGGGAGTGTCCCCTGCCCCTTGGCAGAACCTGCACATTTTCGTGTCCCGAAGCTTGAGGTTGTAAAAAAACCTTCCGGCTACCTGATACCGGGTGAACAGCCAGGCAAAGGACGCAGTGATCCGCGATAGATTCGGTAGATACCGAATCACAGTTACGTAAGGGAGAGGACAGCGCAAGCGTGTTGGCTTCTTTTGGGCAAGTGGCATAACTAGACAGTGAACTGTTTTGTCCCAAAGTCTTCTACACTCACCTTTCGGGAGATAGAGCAATCATTATCGTTAAAACTTCCTGAAGTGACGGACTCGCCTGTTGTAGTTGACACATCCAAGTGTTCTCGATATACTATGTTAACATAAATGTTACACTCACATATACATATAAACACTTCATAGTAGGGTTGGTTGTGAGAGATTGTAGTATGATAATAAATCTGCACTATGCAAAACTTCACAATAAAGAATAAAAATGTATCACAATGAAGAGGAGATACATGTTTCTCTGGGCTTTAAATTTAATGCCATAGTTTCGGCTTCCCTTTCGGCCAAAACTAGATAAAACCCGATATTCAGTTTCAATTTCGGACTCAAAATCAAGTTTGGGTCAGACACAAGTTGCGCGTGGCAGCGGATGAGTTGGCCCAAGATAAACAAAGATTTGCATATTTAGATTTATTATTAGATAATGGATCTTAATTAAGCAAAGGAGGATGGACCAAAATCATTCGATGATTTGAATGCCTGTGTCTCGCTTATTTATTGAGACCGAATAAAGATTAGTGCAGATTCAGAATCAGCGTGGTGAATATAGTCGGGTGAATATTGAATATTGTCACAAACATGGTATATAATGTATGTAACTTTGAAACTTTAATGTCTCGAAATATCGCTAATTTCAAGTGTCCGCCGCGCCGCTATTAGGTAGCGATTGGTTTCGTGCAGCTTGGGCCATAAGATCCATTTTTTCTTGAATCGGCTCAACTCACGATTCAGCTCCTATTCAGAAGCCTCCTCGTGCGGAAGGCTACCCCGGGCAAGACTCTCGGGCGTCTCAGGCCTCACAGCTGGTGGACCGGTTTCTCCTGGCGGGATTGTATCCTGGCGCTAATGGACGGTTTGCGCAGTGTTTGGCGACGCCAATCGGTTGTGCACTCTGACTAATTGCTGAAGGAGTCTGGAAACTATGGAAATATACTGTATCCTAAGCAGCGGGGGTGGATGTTGACCAGTTGTCATGCTACTCTTGAAATGACCTTGGGCCACCCGATCCCATGTGGCACTACAGGTAAAGGACACCCAGGTATACATTCAAATTGAATTACCGCTCTAACAGGCAGAGGCGACTTCGGACCCGTAACCAGTCGGGAGGACGGAGGTATGCTGAAGGTTAACTCCAGACGGAGATATCCTACCAAAACTGGTAGCTAAGGGGCGAGGCTGCCCGCTGCTTACCTTTACCAATGCCTCGCCATAAGGCGTTGGATTCTAACGGGCTTGTTGGCGGAGCTAGACAGTAGATTGTATTGTCTCTAAGTCTTCTACGTTCATCTCACGGCTGAAAGAACGATCACATATCGTTATACCAGCCTGGGGTGATGGGTTCGCCCGTTGTAGTGAACACCATCCTACTGTCCGTTGATATTTTCTTTCAGGTTTAGCATTAAAATTATCGAATCTGTTAATGTGTTTTTTTTTTTTTTTTGAGAAAGGTTCCTATACTGCAGTTACTCCACTTTTTTCACAATGATTTGAGACCGACTGCTAAAGTAACAAATGAAAAGAACTTTTTAACGACATATGCCGGGTTGTTATTGGTGGGTGTGGAGGTTTCGTCCCTTCCTCCTTTAAATACAATATGAAAGCCGCAGCCAAATCAGAAACCTGCCCAAATAATCAATTCCTTCCCAGAAAAAAAAATAAACTGCAATTTCCGCATCTTGAATCTATAAGGGCTTCTAATGGAGGAGTGCGGAGTACGCTCCCATGCGGTAAAACAGCTGTCCTAAACCTACCACAGCTATTCTTTAGTCCGAAGTCCACCGCTCCTTCCCAGGAGTGTAATAATAATATTATGACTCCTGTCGGTGAGTTCAATGGCAGCTAAAATTACCTTGATCAAGGCCTGATACTCTTCTTTTAGCCTGTTTACCCATTGTTCCTTGTCGCGGGGGCCTGCTTTCGTCTGCAGCAAGGAAATATTGCTCAATGTCTTCCGTGTGCCTTCGTCCACCATATTTCCTTACAAAACGACAATAATAAACGTTTTTCACTAGATTATTACAATATTACAACGTGTTCAGTATTAGTTTTAGCAATGGAAAGTCGAAATTGTTGAATTTAGTGGCATACAAAAAGTTCTTCTTCTGCTGTCAAACGCTCCAAACGTCAAATTGGTGAACGGTGTTGCCAATCAACCATTCTTCTTACTAAAGTGCCGTCATCTATTGATACAGCAAATAATGAAAAAAACCGTTTGTTTCCAGTGTTGGCCAAAATTTAGTCGACTAACGATTGACGATTGAATACTTTAATCGCGATTGACGACCAACAGTTGATTCGTTTAATCGTTAATCGGCGACTTGACTCGTTTCAACCTTTAGTCACGATTGACGATTAAACGTTTTGATATTCTTAAAAAACGATTGCTATTCTCGACAACAGTCAACCAGTCTTGCGTTTTTCGTCGGTCGGTCGGCCGGTCGCTCGGTCGACCGGTCGTTGGTCAGTCAGTCGGTCTGTCGGTCGGCCGCCCGACCGACCGACCGACGAGATAGAATTGTCGGGTGGCATCTAAAGAGCAAGTTAGTCGCAATCGACGAGTGAACGATTAACGGCTAATTGATTCAGTCGCGATTACTTTAATCGTGATTAACTTTAGTCACTACTAAATCGATCGTGATTGATTAGTCGATTGAAATTTTAATGGATTAACCCAACACTGTTTGTTTCTACTCTTTATTGTAAAATTTCACAATGGCTGGGTTTATTGCATTGACATATAACTACTAGACCTCGGAACAGCTTGAGAATGCGTCAGCCGAATAGAAAGAGACAGCAGCATCCTCCATCCATCCCCCTACATCCTTGTCTAGTCGCGCATGCACGGGGACACGTACATATATCACTATGACAAAGCTTACATATCACCGTGGCAACGCTTCGACGCCAAAGTCTGCTATGCTCTAGATGAACGCGCATGCGCAACTAGACAAGGATAAACGAGGGCCACACATGCAACTATCTCTTTCTATTCGGTGAACGCATTCACTCACAGCCTGCCTTCGCACTCCCGTTCTCTATTCTGTTATCTATATATCTATTTAGATTTTTGGTGTTATCAAAAGTGTCTAAATAAGTCTGACAAATCTTGTTTCTGAACTTCTATGATGAGCTAAACTGTATTTATAAGAAATATGGGATATAACTTAATGATAATTATTACAAACATGAATGTTTATATACCTCTTACGTACATAATCACAAATCTTAAATGGCATAATATGGTTCTTTGAGATCAATAAGGCAATTATACTTACAATGACTAAATCAGGAATTATTGTTTAGAAAATTAGTTTTTTTCTTTGATATTTATTAAAAAACTTTAGTTTTAAAGTTATTTATATGTTTTCTTCAGTACAGGAGCTAGTAGGTACAGGTGTAAACGTTACACATAATCTAACCATTCGATAAACTGACGAGTATGCAGTAGGTATTTCAATTACTAAATTACTTACCGGCTATCTGCGACCAGCACACGACGCAGTCTAGCAGTCACTAAAATGGCGTGAAACCTCGGGTGTGTAGGAAAAATAATTAGGAAGGGAGAAGGAAATATTTAACAGATGCTGGTCTTTTTGACGAACGTTAGCCTAGGCTTAATATTTTTTATTTAAATACCAAAAAAAATGTTTCTGGCAACGCTAGATCAATGATAGAACTGTCAACGTGTTTAACCAATGTTGCCATATCACAATAAATATTGTATTTTTATCCTATGTTATTATTAAAAAAGTAAGTAAAAACCGACGTTTTTTTTCTTCAGTTTTCTAATAAAATTACTTGTTCACAATATACTAGAAAACATTTTTACAGGTCAAATGTTTGTTTAGGACAAATCTTGCAAGCAGAATTAGAACCACTTCCTCTTATACTATGAACTTGAATTTTTACATGTTGGTTCACTTCCGATGTCAATTCATTTTCGGCTCCCGACGGGGAGACTCCTCAACGGTCAACAGCACATACACGAAATGTTGTATACGCATTAAATTATGATAGTTTCATCCTGACATGGCTGGTGAGCCCAGGATTGCCTCCTAGTCCGACAAGGGGAATACTTAATGATCAACAACACAGACACGAAATTTTGCAAACGCATTTAATTATGATAGTTTCATCTTGACATGGCTGGTGAGCCCAGGCTCGGCTCCTAGTCCGACGAGGGGACTACTCAATAATCAACAACACTGACACGAAATTTTGCAAACGCATTCAATTATGATAGTTTCATCATGACATGGCTGGTGAGCCCTGGAGTGGCTCCTAGTCCGACGTGGGGACTACTCAATGATCAACAACACAAACACGAAATTTTGTATTCTTATTCAATTATGATAGTTTCATCGTGACATGGCTGGTGAGCCCAGGGTTGGCTCCTAGTCCGACAAGGGGACTACTCAATGATCAATAACACAGACACGAAAGTTTGCAAACGCATTCAATTATGATAGTTTCATCATGACATGGCTGGTGAGCCCTGGAGTGGCTCCTAGTCCGACGTGGGGACTACTCAATGATCAACAACACAAACACGAAATTTTGTATTCGCATTCAATTATGATAGTTTCATCGTGACATGGCTGGTGAGCACAGGGTTGGCTCCTAGTCCGACGAGGAGACTCCTCAACGGTCAACAGTACGTTCAAATAGGTAGGGCGGTTAACACAGCCCTCAGATAGAGACGGCAATGACGGTTAAACTACATTGTATAATTGATTTATTAAGATTTCTGCACTATTGCGTGATAAAAAGTAATTAAAAAATGGTAATTAATGTCACTAATTGTAGTTAATTTTTTAGTCTGTGAACAGATAACATAATAAATGCATAATTATAACATAGTGCATTCATTCATTATAAAAATTGCATCGCTATCTCACTAGACAATATTTTAATAACAATAATGGCTAATAAATGCAATCGCAGATGGTATTACCATTCATTTATTTACTAATTATTACTTGAAGTTATAATAGCAATATTACACAACATATACAGCAGAGCCTTGATGATCCAAACATCGAAAATGTGTATTCTGTTCTGATCCACGAAGCGTTTGAATCGGTCATTTAGAAACCCCATTTTAAATTTGGGTACTAAACACCATCCAACATACGTTTCCAATACGAAAACATCATCATCACTCTTATCACCTTTGCTGCAGTCTTTTAGCCGTAATTTTTTTGTTTTGCTATGATTCACGTTGCCAGGTTACGCCGCGTGGAGGCGGACTGCAATTTCTGATCGAATCGAATAAAATAGAAAGAGTATGGCCTTAATGGGAAAAGGGTAACGATTAGTCAATTTGGGCGAACAAGTCTTCGATGCGCATACGAAATAACTTCGAACTTTCTTGATTCTTCAGAAAAACGCATCCTCCTTTGCACCAGCAGAAAGAGAAACGCCTTTCTTTAGCGAACTTTTTAGCGGCCATAAAGAGATATTTTGTACGGCGTGTTAAGTTCTCTGGTAGGTACATAGATAGGCTTTGGTTATCCTGGAAATGCTACGTGGGTCGTGTTTAGCTTCTCGCAATTGTACTGCAAATATAATCGGACGATGCGCATTATCTCGGGCACACTCAAGAGCACCCCAACCGAATGGCTGCCAACATTGTCCCAACAACGAACCTCCACATATCCGGCGCCAGACTGCTCTATGTCGATAATAGACAAAATGCGGTCAAAAACTAAATTTACCACTCCACTCCGACTCGAACGTCCCTAATGGCAAAAAACGCCTGAATTCCCGAAATCCTCCGTGGGAATCAGCTGAATTACTTCTCGCCGACAGGTTCGATCCTGGAGCCGCCTGGCAGACAGAATGGACAAACATGGCTTCATCTCTTCCGTGCACACCCGCCCGCCTGGATTCTACATGTGCCGGCGCGAATGGGTGACTACCGCATCCGCACAGGCTACGGTAGATGCGCCGGAATGCTTCACAAATGGGGTTGGCGAGAATCCCTGCGTACGACTGATCGCTGCCTTAGTCCATCCCGCACAAGGTGCAGGAGTGCCCCAAACGCGCTTTCAGCGGCAGCTACGCCACCGACCACGCACAAAGCTGGATGAATTCCCTAGATATAAAACTTTAAAATGTGTACCTTAAGTTTTAGTTTCTACAGTTGATTAATTTTGATCAATTTTGTATTTTTCAATATTCTATTTTATTATCTTTTCTACTGCTCCAATTTTATTATGACTTTTGTTCAATTCATGATTATTAAACAATGTATGTATAAATCGCTCTGATGGTACGAATGCCACCTCAATTTTTAGACATTTAGCGAACTTTTTACTTGGTATTTGTACAGTTGATGTACCATAATAATATGACACTCGGGATGACATGACATAACGATTCAAACAATATCAAACAGTTCTAAATCGGTTAGAGCGTTCAAAAGTTATGGTGGAATAAAAAACAGAAAACATACATACATAGAAGAACCCTGAACACATTACATTAATTTTTTGTTGGCAGTCGTGTAAAAACTAGGGATATTGACCGTATATGCAATATCTGCTCAAGAAGGTCTTTGCGAATTCCATCGCAATAAGATAGATAGTCCAAACGGCAGCGACAAAAAACTGCAAGAGTTTTCTAAAATCTAATACTTACAGATCAGACAGTATTTTGGCCATAGAATGCTGGGGTAGAGTCAGCAGGCCAGACTCCAGTTCTTTATGGCATCCACTGTCTACTAATGATTTTTCAGCTTTTCCATAAACACTTTGGGGGTACTAATTAAAATCACACCTTTCCTAGTACGCCAGCACCAGGTGTCCCGGACTCTGGCCTGCTGACTGTACCCCAGTATTATATGGATAAAGTACTGTCTGATTTGAAAGTATCAGATTTTACAAAACTCTTGCAGTTTTTTGTTGGCTGCTCCTCTACTGAGCTCGGCAATATCCCAAGAGGATGACATCGGCATGACACCAGAAATAAAACCCATTACCTCCAACCGATCATACCACGTGTGGCCAAATTCCAGGCGACTAGTTTCTACATAGGACTTAAACTTTTTATTAAATTGCATGATAAAAAAGGCGATTAAAGACATATGTATTTTCAAGAGATCTATCCGGGTGTTTGTGCTTAATGGGCATAACGACATTTTAAAATAATTAGAAAAAACATCCTACTTACCAATGTAATTTAATTTAGTATTTTTTTATTGTCAATAGTATTTTTTCTTAATTGTAATAATTTTGGCGTAATTTACTTTATATCATTCATTGTTAAATTAACTAATTAAAGAGTAATTAAATGTACATACTTGGCCATTCCTACACAATTTATTGTGAAGTTGTAATAGGAATAAATACTATGTATTCTGTATCCAGAATCTCAAGGTTATCTTATTCGGAACCTAAAGCATTTTCACAATGTCCGGGTTATGCACACATTGTATAATTCAATTGTGAGAAGTGGATTGGAAACGAATGCAGTTATATGGAATCCAAAGGTGATGATCTTTATATCAACATGCTGTACAAAAATCAAAAATGTTTTTTACGCATTGTATGTTTCAAGAAATACGGTTATTATCCCTACTTATACCATATTTTTTTACTATGCATGGTGGGCTATAATTCCCTTAAATTGCGTAGAGAAATGCTCACCATGGCCTACGTTTTTAGGCTGGTCCGGGGCAAAGTTGATAATCCTAGCATGCTAGCAAAGGCTTGTCTCTTTGTTCCGGATCACTATATTCGAGTTCGGTCACATACCTACTCTATTTGAGGAGCCGTCCTCGCGAACCAACTTCAGTCCTGGACATTTTTACAGCGAGCCTACATCTCTTCAAGGTATGGGCATTGCGCTTCCTCTTTATGCTAGAATAAGATCGATTGGTTTTTATTTTTTTTTTATGTACTCTGTTACTTTTACTAGTTTTAATGCTTCAGCTTGTATATTTAATGGCTTTTATATTTATGTATATTACAACGAATTTATGTGTAATGAAATGTTGATTTCTTAAATCTATACTAATATTATAAAAAGGTAAAGTTTGTGACGTTGTAGGAAGTAATCTCTGGATCTACTGAACCGATTTTGAAAATTCTTTTACCAATAAAAAGCCACGTTATTTGTGAGTATCATAGGCTATATGTTATTCCGAAAAATGAAAAGACTTTTTTGTGGTAGTCGGATTTCCAAAGTAAGTCGGAGAAAACTGTCGAATGAAAACGTTTCTAACGAACGCTGACTTAACTATAAGAGATATATGATTAAGTTCTAGAAAAAAGTTGTAGAGCTTGATAATGCCTACAAAAAAGTCAGCGACGGCATATGTCTAGCTTTTATATTTAAGTAGTAATTTATATTTAAAAAAATATTTAAATCGTTAGGTCATGTTTATTGGTCATATTATCAACAATTATGAATTCACATTAAAATAAGTAAATGTATCGTCTCAAGTGTTTAAAACAAAACACTTGTCCCTTTTACTGCATATAATTTCACTTTTACTGCATAAATGGTTAAAGAGATAAGACACTCACAAATAAGACACTCACAAGAAGACACTCACAAATAACGGTAATATAGTCAAATTGGCATGCAAATACATACATACATATGCAGTAAAAATATAACCCTTCTTTTGGCAGTCAGGAAATAAATCAAAGCACTCGTACTAACCAAACCACACTCATAATTTCATCACAAGTAAAAAGTTTCACCGCCCAACGAAGTGGGCACGGATCGGCTAGTAAATAAATAAATCTTTTACTAACTTACTAGCTGTCTACTCCGCAAGTTTTGCTAGGGTCTCAATATTTAAAGTCTTATGAGGAGGTAGTGATCTCCAGACGACTACACCTTGCGGTTTTGGAAATAAACAATTTTATTTGTAATTTAGATTCGACCATAAAATGATCATCTGTACAATTGGATTGATAACGATCTGCTCTAATAGCTTCATTGATTACATCTATTTTTAAGTATATATTTAATTATGTGTTTTAAATATTAATTAGTAGCATTACAGAATAATACAATTCACCCTTGAATATTAAATCGTTAGTGTACCTACAAGTTCATAATAACTGATTTAGGTAAACTAATGCTGATATTTCGAAAAAACTTAATAAAACAAACTTTATTATAATCATATATATAAAACAAAGTCGGGTTTGTTCGAACACTTATGTATAACTCGAGAACGGATGGACTGATTTTCATGGTTTTTGAGTTGCTGTATTTGTGACCGTCCCGAATAGCAGAATAACTATTAAAAACAAAAATTGGAAAATTGACGAAAAATTATAATAAAAGAAAAACATTTCCCATACAAAATGTAAATCCGCGTTTTTCTCATGGTCAGTTGTACGTGGCATGTTCACGTGTCGACAAATCATCCGCTTTATTTGTTCTTGCGCCTAATAAAAAAAAACAAAACATGTCGTACCTATATCACAAGGTGGTTTAATGAAGAGAAAATTAACCGAGTACATCCCATGCTGCACAATATATAAATAGTTTAATGCAATCAATTAATTTTTGTGCTTTTATGTTTCTTTTTGTGTTATTATCTTAATAAAGTAATGAACTTAATATTTATTTTGTATTCATGTTATTACTTTCATAAAATCATAAATTAAGTTCAGCTAATCTGTAACACAACATTCATTGACTGTTAGGCGGTACGAAGTTCGCCGGGTCAGCTAGTAATTAAATATAAGGAAGTTGTTTATTTAGCTGCCAAAGGGATATAGAAAAGACGTATATCTCAGTGGGCAAGGAAAAAAGAAGAGATATAGCCCTACCTACCACAAAAATATTTGTACAATGGTATAACACATTAAACAATAGATGCGATCTCCTCGCTATGTAATTTACCGGTGCGTACAATTCACTTTCGTAGTGTATCTGGTAAATAAATATTTCCTTGAATTAATATATATAGAAATATAATTAAGGAATATATCGGCGCGTTTCGAGAGTCTTGTATCCAACCATTCCAAAAACAAAATCGGACGGAAATAAATATGGATTAATATTGTATTTTCTGTAATAAATATCTCTTTAAAAAAATCGATTGTGACACCCTAAGACTTTAATGGCAAGCAGAAAACCTCCCACGCGCGCCAAACCCCTGACCCATAACACCCCAACCCCCTCATCCCTAAACCCCCCCTCCCCCAAACTTCCTCCCCCCACCCTCCAACGCTACCTCTGTAACGCCCCCTACCCCCCAAATATTTCTTTTATTATATTTACTAGTTTTTACGAGGGCTATTGAATAATTTAACCGAATTGAGGAAAGTAACGCATTGTAATAAGCGAAAAATTCTGCGATGACAGAACGAGAATTCGCGTATAGTTGATTGTATTAAATACAATCAATAACAAGGACAAATTTTGTCCTTGTTATAGATATTGGGCCCGATTGCGTTTCTTTGATAAAACTGAAATTAGTGCAAGCGAACAAGATAGAGCGGAACATGAAACGAACGATCGTCGATAAAAACTATCTGTCGAACTTATATTCGTCCGAATAAATTAGAATACATTTCGTGTGGACTTAGATTCAGATGCTTTATCTTTGATGGTGGTTTTAATGCGAAAAAGTGACAACCGTTCATTTTACATTCCGCTCTAGCATATTGCCCTGTCTCTGTCACACGAACTAATTCAGATTTTGTTTCACGAAGAAACCCAATCGAGCCCATTATATCCTCTGTGCTGATGTTATATTTGCCGGCCTAGCTCATATATTGAGACTCCATCATTTTTTCTGGATTTGGTTTTCTCTGATATCCTATAACCGGTATGTTTATGTTTAAACTCTGATTCTAGTATTCCATTTCCTACTTTTTTTAATTCTTGACCCACCAACCGACCAGGAGGAAAAGATTTCCAGATTTATTTAATTTAAGATTTAAAAAATTTACTTTCAACGCTGGATTTTCATTGATCAAATCTACAGGATTGCGCAATCCCTACAGGATTGCTGTATCGACTACAACGGGCGAACCCGTCACTCCAGGCTGGTATAACGATATAGATCGTTCTTTCAGCCGTGGGATGAGCGTAGAAGACTTGGGGACAAGACAATCTACTGTCTAGTTCACCATCAACCCGTTAGAGACCAACGCCTTACGGCGAGGCACCGGGAAAGGTAACCAACGGGCAGCCTTACCCCCTAACTACCAGTTTTGGCAGGATATATACGTTTGGAATTAACCTTCAGGATAACTAAGTCCTTCCGACTGGTTACGGGTTAGAAGTCGCTTACGCAACCTCTACCTGTTGTATTACAGCGGTAATTCTGTTTGAATTTATCGCAGACCTAGGTGTTATTTAATTTTGTCCGTAGTGCCACACAGGATCGAGTGATCAAGGTCATTTCAAGAGTGGCATGACATCAGGTGAAACATCCACCCCCGCTGCTTAGGAAACAGTGTATTTCCATAGTCTCCAGACCCCTTCAGCAATTAGTCAGAATGCACAACCGACTGGCTTCGCCGACCGGTGCGCAAACCGTCCAGTGGCGCCGGGATGCAATACCGCCGGGAGAAACCAGTCCACCAGCTCTGAGGCCTGAGACACGGGAGTCGTACGCGGGGTAGCCTTCCACTCGAGGAGGCTTCTGAATAGGCGCTGAATCGTGAGTTGAGCCGATGCGAGAACAAGATGGATTTTGTAGCCTAAGCTGCACATTCACCGTTCACAAACACTACAAAATTGACCCCGCCTATTTTTTCGCGTGTCCGCTCATTTCGGATATTTTTCTGAGGTCTCATGTCGCCTTAATGCTTTAACTTAGGCGGTTCCGCGGGTATACAGGATGTTTATTATCTTGATGAATCTTGTTGAATCTTCTAATAAATAGGAAAAAATATGTAAGTTAGATATCGACGTATTCAATTATTAACAATACCTAATTTCATAATACTGTACTTAATATTATGAAACGGAACTATAACCAAACTCATTGACGCAAACAATGTTTAGTCAGGGCCTTACAACATCATTACAAGTAATCTAATGCAACTAATTAATTAGGTATTGCATTATCAGATACGCAGTTCAATATTGAGTGTTTTATGATTTTATCAAAATTTCCATTAATGTTTTCCTTGTGAAATTGAGGAAAGTAATTTGAAATGACGCATTTTTTAAGTTCCAGACCGAACAGAGGAAAGCAGCCCGCGGAGACAAAGTGGGCAGCCATCTCTGGAATTTTGTTACAGCAGCAGAAATTCAGACAGAAACAGTACTACTCATGCTATTGACCTTTAATGCCAGAATAATACCACATCAAGGACTTTTGCATTCCTCCTCCAATGCCCTGAATGGTAATGTTGTATGACTGGACGCCAGAAATGCTGATTTTTTATTTAAATACCTTTCAGCATACACTTCTATTGCTATTGCTTCAAATGGGACAGACAGTTATCCTCATAGTTAGAGTTGTCAAATACAGCGGCGAACCCGTCACCTCAGGAAGTTTTAACGATAGTGATCGTTCTATCTGTCGTGAGGTGAGCGTAAATAACTTAGAGACAATACAAATCTACTGTCTAGCTAAGCTAACATGCCCGACAGAGGCCAACGCTTTATGGCGAGGCATCGGGAAAGTTACCCAGCGCGGCGGGGATACTCGCACCTGGTCTGCCAGTTTTAGAAGGATTCTCGTTCGAATGGAATTAACTATCAGAATACTTCCTTCCTCCCGACTGGTCCCGGGGCCGAAGTCGTTTACGCGGCCTCTACCGGTTGTATTCAGAGGTAATTCAATAGGAATTTATCGCGGACCTGGGCGTCCTATGCCGTCGTACCACTCGGGATCGGGCGGCCGATAAGTACTTTTAAAAAATGGCATGACAACAGGTCAACATCCACCTTCGCTTCTTAGGAGACAGTATATTTCAATAGACTTTCTCAGTAATTAGTCAGAATGCACAACCGATTGGCGGATCCCGATAATTTAGGTTTAATTCATTTCAAAATCAAAGTCAAAATCAAAATCAAAATCAAAATCTAATAAAATAGTATAGATAGGGACCCAGTCTTTAAAATTTTACGCCTAACGTTTTTGCGACGAGATGTAAAAATATTTTTTTTTTATTTTATTTGGTTAACAAACAGCGTTTATACATAAAAAATACAAAATATAAAAATAAGATTAATTATATGTTAACACTGTCTATCTATAATGTGTACAGTGCATATCTCCGTTATTATATACCTTATATACATTTTTTAGCAGTGATTTAATATTATAGAAAAAGAAAAAAAACAAAAAACAAATGAAAATTAAATTTTACATTGAGATTATAAAAAATAATTATTACTTTGTACTAAAGATATATTTTTAAATAAAAAAATACAAAAAAGCTATTTATGTAAACTGTTCGAGCGATTCATAGTCATTATATGAAATACGTTGGACAAAGGACTGATAAGATTTTTTAATGGTTTCCTTAAAGTGACTTTTAACTAATGAAAAATTATCAATGTACCCGAACCTATCGTTATACGTTGTCATTGCTTTGTTTATTAAGGAATGCTTCGTATAATTAGAGTTATATCTCTTAACATAAAACAGGTTCGGGTTCCGAGTAGAACGAGGATGAGCCAGAATGGATATCTTTTCGACCAGATACGCACTGTCAAAAATATTATTTATTACGTTGTAGAGAAACATCATATCGCAAGTTGTACGCCTATCTTCAAGACTGCCGAGTTTAAAAAGAGCTAATCTGTCCTTGTACGATTCAGCGGATTTATTTTCCCTAAAGCACAAGTGCTTTAAGTTTACGTATCACAGGAAAAAAATACTAAACCCAACTTCAAAAATCACCTAATATCAAAAAAATCAAAATCTTACTTATTGTGACGTCTAAGTTAATAAAATGTGTATTTTGCGTATTTCGGCTCATTAATGACTTACGGACTACTATTTTGGGGAAATGCCGCAAACAGTAAAATAATCTTTCTATTGCAAAATAGAGCACTGCGCAGCATTTATCAGGTAACGCCCCGGACCTCATGCAGAGCATACTTCAGTAAGGCAAAGATAATGACCATGTATTCGGCGTTCATATACCAGTGCTTAATGTATGCCAGACAGCACCTAACAGAAACCGCAACTAGAGCGGACATTCATTCTCACCATACACGCGGTAATTCCCTTTGATGCATGCCACGAACAAGACTGGCAAAAGTACAGAAGAGCTACTTATACCTTAGCATTAAATTCTACAATTTACTCCCTACCACTATCAAACAACTGGAGAACAAACAATTTAAAAAAAACATTAAGGAGATGCTGATAGGCCACCCTTTCTATAATCTGACCGAATTCGAGGGCCATGACTTTGCAAATATCGTACCAATTTGAATGATAATTATATATGTACTTTTAGTATTTAAATGTAAGATTTAGCTTTAGTTTGATTATTTAGCAATTTACTTACTACTTTGGATATTACTATGTACAGTTTTTAGTACGTATATATATACGATTTATTGATTATTTCAATTGTTAGGCTTCTGCTTTGATTATTCAACTTTTTAACTGACTATTTTAATCATTGTGTGTTAAGTAGGTAGCCATTAGAATTATTGACTATTTTATTAAATAAGCCTTTTAAGTTGTTTTGTAATACGATTCTACGACGAATAACTTTTAGTAGGTTCCAGAGATTCTTAGATACTATATATTTTTTAAAATTAATATATGTATGTTAAGTAAAGATTAAAGTAGTAATGATACTTACTACTTAAAACACAAATATTTTGACACGTCCAAGAGCGGTTTTTAGCCGCCAATTGGACACGACGTAAATGTAATGTTATAAAAGAGTTTTGGAAAAAATACCATCGTATACTAAAGAATAGAACATGAATTCAATTTTGTGCTGAATTGTTTTTGAGATATCTAATTAGTTGTCCATAAAAGAGTGTTAGGACACGATCAACTCAAAGCGTATTCGAAGAAATAAATCTGAGTTTGATTTATTTATTTATTTATTAGTTTCAAATATTATTCAAGAGCATTACCTATAGACGAATCCAATTCGCCCTTGAATATTAAATTTAGAGTGTAAGCCCATAATAAATGACTTACATAACTAACTTAATGCTAACATTGAACAAGAAAAAAACATAAAAATATAAAGATGCCCGTTTACTTACGCAAACATTCCAACCTGAAATGTTTTTAAAAAATCCTTATATTGCCAATTATCGCATTTAATGTAATTTATCCTGTTTTATGTTTAGATACTTTAAAAAAATGGAAGTAATTACGTCTCCATCACAAAAGCAGTATGCGTAAATTTTTAATTACTGACTAATAGCTTAACAATATTTATAATGGAAAGATTTTAAACAATACCTTTTATTTTTATCGCGCGATGTGTGTTTGTGCGAATGAACTCCCCGTCTCCCTACCCCCCCCCCCCTTTTCTCATCCCTGTCCTCTTAGTCACCTGAACAAGCTACTTTTCAGACTACGTAAAGTGGCAAACGCACTATCGGATGAGTCCGTAAAACGCGGCTTACGAACTTATGCACAGGCGTCCGCGACTGACGTCCGATAATGTGCACGGCTCAATAGAAAATCATTACACAGATCGCGCCCATAAGCCGCGGCTGACGGACGCGTCCGATAATGTGTTTGTCCCTTCATTGTAATAAAACTAATTTACATTCGCAATGACTCGTGAGTCAGCACAAAGGGTCCCTACTTGCTCTTTAAGATTGGGGAGTTAATGGGCCCTTGCTGAGTTGGCCACGAAGACCCATTCTATTCAGGGTTGGTCACACTCATGGGTCAACACCCATCCGACGGCCTCCATGCATGAAGTGCGAGCCTGGGTAGGACTCTGGCCTTGGTCAGTTTCCACTGGGAATCAAACTTCTGGCGCTCCTGGACGGTCTGCGCACCGTGCGGCGTAAGCCAATCGACTGTGCACTCTGACTAACAACTTGGGTTGTCGACTACAGCGGGCGACCCGGCACCACAGGAAGTTTTAACGATTAGTCGTTCTATCTACCTGGAGTGAGCGTAGAAGACTTAGGACAAAACAGTCCACCATCTAGCTACGCCACAACCCTTACCGCGAAATAGCCAGATATGTTACCTGGCGGGCCGACACTCGCGCCCTAACTACCAATTGTGACCAGATTTCTCCGGTCTCTCGATTGGTTCCGAGTTCGAGGTCGCTTGCGCGGTCCTCTCCCTTACGAAGCGGTGAAACGGTGTATACCGAATCTATCGCGGACCACGGCGTCCTTTGCCCGGCTTTCACCCAGGATCGGATGGCCAATGGTCATTTCAAGAGCAGTCGCCGTAAGGTACGCAACCACCCCCGCTTTATAGGAAACAATACAGCTTCCAGACTCCCCCGACCGTTAGGGGAGCTAACGGGCCCATGATGAGTTGGCCACGATGACCCATTTGTTCAGGGTCGGTCACACTCACGGGTCAATACCCATCCGACGGCCTCCACGCACGGGGTGCGAACCTGGGTAGGACTCTGGAGGGGCGAAACCAGTTTCCCCCGGGAATCAAACCTCTGGCGCTCCTGGACGGTCTGCGCACCGTGCGGCGCAAGCCAATCGATTGTTCACTCCGACTAACAACTTGCGGTGTCAACTACAACGGGCGAGCCCGTCACCACAGGACGTTTTAACGATTTTCTCGTTCTGTCGCCCTGCAGTGAACGTAGAAGACTTTGGACAGAACAAATCCAACGTCCAGCTACGTCACAACCCGCAAGAAGCCAACGCCTTACCGCGAGATAGCCAGTAATGTTACCTGGCGGGACGACCCTCACGCCCTTGCTTCCAATTGTGACCAGATTTCTCCGGTCTCTCGATTGGTTCCGAGTTCGAGGTCGCTTGCGCGGTCCTCTCCCTTACGAAGCGGTGAAACGGTGTGCACCGAATCTATGGCGGCCCAAGGCGTCCTTTGCCCGACTCTGAACCGGGATCGGATGGCCAATGGTCATTTCAAGAGCAGTCGCCGTAAGGTAGGCAACCACCCCCGCTCTATAGGAAACAATACAGTTCCCAGACTCCCCCGACTGTTAGTCG
Organism: Micropterix aruncella; assembly: GCA_944548615.1. Classification (NCBI taxonomy): domain Eukaryota; kingdom Metazoa; phylum Arthropoda; class Insecta; order Lepidoptera; family Micropterigidae; genus Micropterix; species Micropterix aruncella. The sequence goes on from OX155975.1 coordinate 8,747,032, forward strand.
GGGGTTAACGGGCCCATGATGAGTTGGCCACGATGACCCATGTGTCCAGGGTCGGTCACACTCACGGGTCAACACCCATCCGACGGCCTCCTCGCATGGGGTGCGAATCCTGGGTAGGACACTGGGTCAACCAGTCTCCCCTGGGAATCAAACCTCTGGCGCCCCTGGACGGTCTGCACATCGTGCGGCGCAAGCCAATCGATTGTGCTCTCTAGTTATATACGCTGACCCGGCGAACTTCGTACCGCCTAACAGTCAATGAACGTTACACTTAATTAGTCAATGAATGTTACTTAATTTATGATTTTATGAAAGTAACAAAATGAATACAAAATAAATATTAAGTTCACTACTTTATTAAGATAATAACACAAAAAGAAGCATAAAGTACAAAAAATATGTATATCAATCGCGTGTCAGCAAGACATGATTGAATTAAAATATTTACATATTGTGCAGCATGGAATGCACTCGGTTTAATTCTTTTCATTGAAGCACCTTGTGATATACGACATTAGGCGCAAGAACAAATAAATCGGATGATTTGTCGACACGTGAACATGCCACGTTCAATTGACCATGAGAAAAACACGAATTTACATTTTGTATGTGAAAGGGTTTTTTCTTTTATTTAAATTTTTCGTCAACTTTCCAATTTTTGTTTTTAATAGTTATTCTGCTATTTGGGACGGAGTCAAATGCAATAAATCAAAAACCATAAAAAACGGTCCATCCGTTCTCGAGTTATAAGTGTTCGAACTAACACGACTTTGTTATATATATATATATATATATATATATATATATATATATATATATATATATATATATATATATATATATATATATATATATATATATATATATATATATATATATATATATATATATATATATATATATATATATATATATATATATATATATATATATATATATATATATATATATATATATATATATATATATATATATATATATATATATATATATATATATATATATATATATATATATATATATATATATATATATATATATATATATATATATATATATATATATATATATATATATATATATATATATATATATATATATATATATATATATATATATATATATATATATATATATATTTATATTTAAAATAAAATTAGTAAAAGCTACTTAAAAAGTAGCGGAAGGAAATCCCAGTTTGTATTGGGAAATGCTTATGTTTGAATGAGATATACTTACGGATGTGGCACGACTTTCGACGGTGCAATGTAAGTTTAAAGGTCCTTTGCAGTCGACTAACGATCACTATTCATCCATATATCTCATAAATAGGGCTTATCCTTATGCAACACAAAATGCCTTCAATTGAGACGAATTAGGCAAAAAAAAAAAAAAAATCTATTGATCACTTTGGCAAAGCCGTTTTATAAATGAAAGTGACATTACGAAATAATTCAAATTTCGAATGCTACCAACATTTAAAATATGATACAATTGGCTGAGTTTGTTACCAACGAGCCATTAAATCGAAATAAAAATAAAAAAACCTCTATATGCTCAATGAAATGAAAGAAGAAACTTCAATCTTAATTTCTGGCAGAGAAGTTTATAATAAAGATTGTATTATAATGTTATCAAAATAGGGTAAACCTATATAAAATTGTATAATGTTAAAAAAATGTAAAGAAACATTGTAAAAAACAGTATAATATTGTTATATTTGATAAGGTTTGTAAAGAAATCCGTTTATAGGATGATGTTTTTATTTAAAATAAAATTAGTATTTTTTTTTATTTTTTCGCTTAATTCGTCTCAATTGAAGGCATTTTGTGTTGCATAAGGATAAGCCCTATTTATGAGATATATGGATAAATAGTGATCGTTAGTCGACTGCAAAATGACCTTTAAACTTACATTGCACCGTCGAAAGTCGTGCACATCCGTAAGTATATCTCATTCAAACATAAGCATTTCCCAATACAAACTGGGATTTCCTTCGCTACTTTTTAAGTAGCTTTTACTAATTTTATTTTAAATAAAAACATCATCCTATAAACGTATTTCTTTACAAACCTTATCAAATATAACAATATTATACTGTTTTTTACAATGTTTCTTTACATTTTTTTTAACATTATACAATCTTTATTATAAACTTCTCTGTATAACTTCTCTCTCTCTCTCTCTATCTATATATATATATATATATATATATATATATATATATATATATATATATATATATATATATATATATATATATATATATATATATATATATATATATATATATATATATATATATATATATATATATATATATATATATATATATATATATATATATATATATATATATATATATATATATATATATATATATATATATATATATATATATATATATATATATATATATATATATATATATATATATATATATATATATATATATATATATATATATATATATATATATATATATATATATATATATATATATATATATATATATATATATATATATATATATATATATATATATATACTTTATTTTTTTATTACCATCATTATATAAATTATTTAATATATTTTTATATTTAATAATAAATAATTAATAATTATTACTCTTTTTTATTTATGTACCTTAATTTTTTTATTAAATTCTTTATATAAATTATTTATTATATTTTTATATTTAATAATAAATTATTAATAATTATTACTTTTTTTATTATTACTATAAGGATGTCACTAATTAAAAACTCATCCTGTATATGCAACAGTTTTGTGTTTAATTAGTGTTAATCTGCGGAAGGTGGAATAACTCCGTTTGGCGGGTGAGTCGCGATGGTACACACACCACACGGAAAGATACCATGTCAATAAAATGAGAGCAATCGATGCAACCTGTCAACAACTCATGGAAAATACTACATCTGCGCATTTTCTTTTTGATTGTAAGGGGCTCTCTATACGAACACGCATGCTTGTCAAGCATCGCGTCGCGGGCTGGGAGGGGATCGTAAACCGCAGGATATATGCAAATATATTTTTGAATATTCACTATAAATGCCTAATTTTATAGTTGTATACCAGGGAGTCAGGTTAATTAGAAGTAATTGATTGATGAATGGCATGATTCCCTGGTATAAACTACAAAATTAGGCATTTTTGGTAAATATTCAAAAATATATTTACATATATCTTGCAGTTTACGATCCCCTCTCCCAGCCCGCGACGCGATGCTTGACAAGCATGCGTGTTCGTATAGAGAGCCCTTAATTATTGAATTATCCGTGAAAAGTAGCTACTTCGTTGTAATTGAGAAAGGACACAAGTATTAAAAAGAATAAAAAACACGACTGTCGTTACAAAAAGTGAACTGCTGTATTTATAATTATTTTGATTGTTTTTTTATGAAATACTCGTGACTTAGATATTTATTCATTTAGATACATATATAATTTCGAAATGTACTCAACAAGGCCTTTCATTTGACAATAAACTCGATATATTTACGTTAATTTGTGGATATTTATACATTTGGACGTTTAGACAACTAGGTTCTTGATATTTGGACAGTTAATGTACCCTGTGACACTCGGGATGACATAATTATTCTAACAATTACTTCGAATTCAACTCAAGCGTTTAGAAGTTATGGTGGAATAAAGAAACGGAAAACATACATAGATTAAACCTGAACACATTTCACTCCTTGTTACAAGCTTTTATTTACCTTGCAATGTATATCAGCATGTTTACTTAGGTCAAATCTTGCAAGCAGAATTAGAACCAATTCCTCTTATCCTATGAAGTTGAAATTTTACACATTGGTTCAGTTCCAATAACAATGCATTCTTACCCAGGATTGGCTCTCGACGAGGGGACTCCTCTTCGGTCAACAGCTCTAGTTGTTGGACAGCCTGTAAAAGAGGAACGATAATTAAAAATATTATGCTTTATGCTTTCTTCCAGCAGGGTATAAATTGGGGTATAAAAATACGCGAATACATTGAATGTTATTATTGTTATTGTTTTGAATTATTTATTATTGTTATTGTTTTGAATTCTTTAATAATGTTATTCTTTGTTATTGTTATAAATTATCTAGTGTCTGTAAAAAAATATTATTGTTCCTGTAAAAAAGAATAATAATTCAAAGAAATATCCTTTATGCTTTCTACCAGTAGCGTATAAACTGCCTTAAGAGGCCGTGTACGAAATCGATGTGGGCCGTGATACCTCTATAATAAATGGTATAATATAACTATAGGTAGGTAGGATTTTCGGAGCCAAAGAGATACCTCCACCCTTTGGAAGCGCTCGGCGGGGACTAGCTGACTTGAGGCGTGAATCGTATCATAGGCGAGTATCATAACGCGAGAATTAGATTGTTTTAAAAGACTTTATTGCCAATTTTAATTAATATTTTGCATTTTTTTTTGAGGAAATGGATTGATATTGAACTAAAGTTTATTTCTGTTGTTTTTATTTTATGAACGAGAGTTCTAAAAGGCCAAAATCAAAAGCATTTCTTCGCCCATTTTCTAAAAAAATTTACAAAGTTAAATATTTTTTTTATCAACAATTTTATATGAAAGTAGTAAAAAGTGATTCACTTATTATATAGAGGACTTTCACAACAATACATTGTAATTTTTTTATATGGCAGAATTTTTATATGCCCATATATGCCCAGAACTATTTTGGGATTTCGATTTTGGTTATTTAGAGATATGTTTATGTTGATAGGTCCCTATAACAGTATTGACTTGTTTGTTATATTTATTTTTGTTAACTAGGTATTTTAGATGTGTTCGGAAACGAAACAATTGGCAAATATCTTACATTCGTTATAGGCAATTCAAACAAAGATGTTATAATGAGTTCATTTAATATTTATTATTATTTTCACATGCAAACGTAGTAAAAAAAATAGGAATAAAATGTAGAGTAACATTTAGAATCTAAATTTACTTCTAACTTTTAACAAAAAGTATCTGTTGGGCTTTTGCAATATTCACATCCAGTCTACTTGGTGCCCTGCTAATCATGTGCTCGGAGTTATGCTTTCGTACTGATGTAGGGACAACTGTAGATACCCGTTTGCAAGGTCCCGGGCGCTGTTTATCATTGCCATACTTTTGAAGTAAGGTTCCGGCAATGCTACGGCGAAACTCCAGCGTATCTATATTCTTGAAAAAAATGCGAGCTAGGAGGATCGCATTGTGGACTTCCGATGCTTTTACAGAAGTACTACTTCTTGTTTCGTTTCCGAATCACTGGGCATATATGGGTTAAAACAATATGCAATTAAATTGGAAATCTAATACATTGAAAAAATGTACGATTTTAACTTATTTTTAGAAGGATATTCGTTTCCGCTATTAGTGCATAGTAATATTAGTTTATGTTTGTTTATTATTTCACTTTATTTATTTTTTCCTTGATTTTCGGAACTATCCATTAACCTTTCAACGGAAAAGAATTCACGACCCAGTTTTTTCGATTGTTATCCAAAATATGCGAAGGAAAATAACAACGGAATAGTTTCATTGGCACCGTTCAAGTGAACTTGGCTGATTGTTTCGGTAATTAAATATGAAATAGTTGAGAAAGGAATACAAAATACGTGGTTGCGCCAACTGGTTCTAATAGTAAGTAAATATGCGATGTGCGCACTGCAGACAGATCAATCATTTAAGACCGGTTTCTCAATTTCCACATTTCTCAGTTTTTTTCACAAGCTTTTATTAAAATGCTCTGAAAAGAAAGAACGTATACAAAATTTCGTGTCCGTGCTTTTGACCGTAGAAAAGAAGCCTCATCAGGAGCTAAACCTGGGTGTAGAATCAGGTCATGCCTACTATAAAAATGCATTATCATCGGAACTGAATCAACAGCAAAATTTCAACTTTATATGATAAGAGGAAGTGGTTCTAAAAGAAGATTTGACCTGAACAGACTGACAAACATTGCAAGGTAATAAAAAGCTTGTAAAATATACATATATTTGATTATTTTCTCTTTATTCTTTCTTACTATTACATCACCGTTAATTTTAATTCTGTCTATTGGCGAACGGCTATTATTATCTGCTATTATGACTACGGCTATTTTGACTAATTTGTCAATATTTTTATTTTTTTTATAATTTTTATTACTAAATTAATAATTCTAATCGACTATTAGTACGATAATAATGACTCTATTTTCTTCCTACATCTACCAAAATATTATGTACGCTCGTAGACACCTAGCAGAAGTTCCGGTGAATAGTGATTTTCATATCACGATACGAGGAATAAATCCAATCTCCACATAAACCGAAAGCGACTTAGCAAAGTGCCATACAGTTTGGTTCACCAAAATGTGTCCTTCTATAATAAGCTTCTAGAGCAAATGAAAAGCCTTGGAGTGGACCAATTTAAAAAGATAATTATAAATAATTTGGTAAGAAACCCAATCTATGGTATAAGGGAGTTTGAAAATTCTGAATTTATTTTCCATGTTGATAAATAGTAAAATTTTACAAATTTTAAACATAACGGTATTATGATAACTGACATTCTAATTCTCATATAATTTATTATACATCTATTTATGTTTAAAAAATACGAAGGCATATTGCTGGATTGACAATAAAATTATTTTACGTTGATTATTCTACATAGAATTTGCATTTCTATTAAAATATAATTTTCTCTCTTACTATTTAATGACATTAGTATATTTTGATTATTTGTAAGTAGGTAATATTGAATATAATATGACTGCCATGTCAACTATCGTTATAGTTATGTTTTTAATAATAAAATGTTAAGCATTTAATTTTGTGACGCATCCAAGTGTAGGAATGCCTATCTACCGGAGTAGTTGATTTTATTGTATTGTATTGTATTGTATATCTACGATAGTATATTTATGATAAATACAAATATAAGGAATAAAAAACACTAATGTATTACTGTATTATAATTATCCATATAGATACATATATATTTTCGCTATGTAATCAATCAGACATTTAATTTGACAATATACACTATATATTTATGTTAATTAATTAACATTTTGAAATTTAGACTATTAGACAACTATTTACTTAATATTTGGACAGTTAATGTAGCCTATGACACTCGGGATGACATATCTATTCTATCAATATGATTTAATAGTCAGTCAGAGAGAATAAGACTTCAATATGATTTAATACACTTCAATATGATTTAATAGTCAGTCAGAGAGAATAAGAGATTATAACAGAAATACAAAGTCTTAGTGAAAGGTAAACTAAAATTTTGTTTAGGTTTTGTATTGAACTTACTCGTATGTACCTGAGATCTCCTTTCTTTGCTATATTTATTGGATTAAAAATCTACTAATAATTTATGTAAATACAAAGATATTAAGGTTAGCATATTTAAACGTTTAAAGAGTGGACGACATGAATCTCTGCTAACTGAATTTTGTAATTATTCAAATATTAAAAAAAAAATAACTGGGATGTGTTGCAGTCAAAGCAATTTCGTTAGCAGTTTAGACCATATCTAAATATATACTCAAAATACCTATAGTACACAGTTTTAGTATGACTTTCATCCAAATTACGTCGCAAAGCTTCTAACGCACTAGAAAGTTAAATTTACAGATTTTCACAACGCTCTTTCCACTTACGCTTGCTATCTATTGTAATTTCCAAAAAATCTAATGCTTCGGCTACTTTTGTTTCGACGACTTGACTCGAGACAACTGTCCAAGTCGGCACAGGCTTAGTAAAGTGCGCAACAGTTTCCTTCACCAAAGCCTGTGTTATTATAACAAGGTCCCAATACATATCAGAAGTCTTGGAGAGAACCAATTCAAAAAAATCTTATTTAATCGCCTCGTCAAGAATCCAGTATATGACTTGAGAGATTTGGATAATGCTGAATTCTTATTCCAAGAGCATCCTAATGTAAAATAACGGAAAACTCATAATAATGAACTTTTCCAAAGAGCGTAATTTTTATTTTTATTTTTAACGACGACGGCTATAATGCTAGATTTGACAACTAATTTAAATTTAGATATTTTTAGTATACTCTTATCTATTTTCATGACCATCATATTGTTGCCTTGATAATTATGACTACAGACATTGATCCCGTTTTTTGATCAGCAATTTTGATTATTAGATTATTTTCTATTTATCAATGGTTTTCAAACCAATTATAATTTACTAAAATTGATTTATATTGTCACAACTATATCATGATAGTTAATATTCTTTAATTAATTGCATTATTTAAAATTTTAGAGCCAAAGACGCATTCAAGTGTAGGAAAGCCTACCTACTGGAGCAGAACTAAATTGTAATTGTAATTGTAATTGATGAGCAATGGATGTATGAGAATGTCATATAGACAGTTTTTTCTGGATTTTGAACCAGCCAGTTGCTCGAAAGCCATGAGTTAAGGAACTTGAGTGCGGGCTTGACCTTCTCAGTAACAACCTGGCTGGATTCACTGGAAATCACAATATATAGTATGTGTCGTCAACAAACATAATTATATATGAGTTCTCCATGATAATAGCCAGGTCATTTATGTAAATTAAAAATAATAGACAAAACTTAAAAAAAAAGAAAAACCGACTCCATTTTTTTGATAAGTGCAGCAGCCATGTCAAGGTGATACTTAAAACGGGCTTGAAAATCACAATTGAATGCGTGTACAAAATTTTAAGTAGGTATGTGCTGTTGACCGTTGAGGAGTTCCCTCGTCGGGAGCCAACCCAGGGTGTAGAATCAGGTCATGCTTACCATAAAAATAAATGAATTGTCATCGGAATTGAATCAACATGTAAATTTTAATTTTAATATAACAATATTTGAGGAGTTCCCTCAATTCCCCATGGATCCCATCATCAGAACAGGATTTTGATAAAAATGGGAGCAATCTGTTAGTATATTCAGATTATAACAAACATTAAAAAGAAAGATACAACCGAATTGATAACCTCCTCCTATTTTTGAAGTCGGTTAATAAGATTGGTCCAAGGACAAACCTTGCGATACGCCACAATTCGCATCAAAGGGCACAGAATATTTTTATTTCTAATATTAACTACTTTGGTTCTATCCTTTAAGAAGAAATTGAATTATTTGTTTGAAAATCTCCTTATACTAAAAAAACTCTAACGTTTTCAATTCAATTTTGTGTTCTTCGCAATCGAAAGCCTTGGACAGGTCGCAGAATATATTCAATGTTTTAAAAATTTACGATTATTTTGACAAAAACAATATTATAAAACAAAATATTACGGCTAATCAGGCTGACAGTATCTTCGATTGCTGCTTTCGTTGACATTAGTTTTCTATATCCAACTGTCTTCTACTTAAATTATCAGCCTGAGTTTCATAGCGTTTCCAAATATTTCGGATAGGTAAGAGTGAAATTGATCTGTAGTTGGCTTCATCTGTTTTATACACCTTTTTATTATAGATAAATGTAATATTTTGTTACTTTTTACATCATTAGGAAAAGACCGGTAGGTTATATAACTAGAGTTGTAAACTACAACGGGCGAGACCGTCACCTCAGGAAGTTTTAACGATTAGTCGTTCTATCTCCCTGGAGTGAACGCAGATGACTTGGATAAAACAGTCCACCGTCTATCTCCGCCACATGCCCGTGAAAAGCTAACGCCTTAACCGCGAGATACCCAGGAGTGTTACCCAGCGAGCTTACACTCACGCCCTTACTTCCAATTGCGACCAGATTACTCCGGTCTCTCGATCGGTTAAGAGTTTGAGGTCGCTAGCGCGGTCCTCTCCCTTACGAAGCGGTGAAACGGTGTACAGCGAATCTATCGCGGACCACGGCATCCTGTGCCCGGCTGTTCACCCAGGATCGGGTAGCCGATGGTCGTTTCAAGAGCAGTTGCCGTAAGGTCCGCAACCACCCCCGCTCTATAAGAATAAGTGGTAGGTTATATAATAGAAATATATTTAATTACTTCGCAAAAGGATTTTTCTTAATTGTGTATTTTTTCATAATTAATTTAAGAGGAATTTCATCTAGGCCAGCTGAGTTAACAACAATTAAAAATAATATTATAATAACAGTAAGTAACAATTAACAATGTACATTATAAACAATAATATTTTTTAAATCTTTCCGCGAACGAGCGAAATTAAATCGACCGCCAACCAGTCGGTTTAATAATGAAAAAAGGATTTGTATCATTTGGTCATTGATGTGTCACCACAAGACTTTCCCGTTAAGTAGCCAAGGACTGATTTCATCTGAATATTAATTTCATAAATACAATTGATAAGCGCCCTCTCTCGGCGGCCGGACGATCCCGGTTGGATCGTTTCTCCGCAAGCCTGTGGCGGCTATGCGTTAATATTTGAATAAAAAACTATGCGGAATTTAAATATGATTAGTATCATTGTATCATTATTTTCCCGAAATGTTCACAAATAGAGTTGTCAACTACAAAGGGCGAACCCGTCACCTCAGGAAGTTTTAACGATTAGTCGTTCTATCTCCCTGGGGTGAGCGCAGAAGACTTGGACAAAACACGCTCCGCCATATGCCCGTGAGATGCCAACGCCCCAGGTATGTTATCCAGCGGGCTTACACGCAAGCGCTTACTTCCGATTGCGACCAGATTACTCCGGTCTCTCGATTAGTTACGAGTTCGAGGTCGCTTGCGCGGTCCTCTCCGTTACGAAGGTGAGGACCTTTACCCGGTGAAGAGTCGGGTAAAGGATGCCGTGCACACCGTTTCACCGCTTCGTAAAGGAGAGGACCGCGCAAGCGACCGAAATTTTCACAGTGCGATTTCGGCCTAACTAGGTATTTGTGTATTAAATTTCAAGTCTCATGTCTAATATTTCGAGCAGTTATGACCACACAACCACAACCTTTTCAATGCGTGCCATGACCAAATGATCCCTTTATACCAAATTTCAGCTCAATCGGATTACGCGTATGGGTGTTATCGTGCAGGAATACAAACAGACAGAGAGACAGACAGTCAGACAGACACACATACAGACTTTAATCTGTAAATAGTTCTGAGCGTCTCAGGTGGGCTCAAAATGAATATTTCCGTCTTCATCTCAAAAAATTTTTTTTGCGCGTTCACAATACTTTCCCCACTCGTCGGTTTATATTTAGAATGTTCTGATTTATCAGATTCCAGAAGTATCAAAACGAAAGTTATAAAATGACCGATATATTATAACAGTATATATTTTTATTATGAATATCATTAGCTACCAATTTCTACTGTCAAAAGACCAATCGACTGTCAGTGCGTCAAAAAGAGAACAACGCGTTTTGAGCATTTCGTGCGCAGCGTCAAAATAAATGAATCAGTTGTTGCAGAAAATGACCAGTTATAATATATACAAGCCATTATATATTTTTTTTTTAAAAACCACCTAATTTATTTTAATTACTGCAGCAGCCATTTCTTTTTTTTTTCTTTTTTTCTTTAGGTAAAAACAGTCATATATATTTGTGTGAAAATAATACATAGTACAATTAGACCTATATTGCCATTAAATACTTCAAAACATTATAAATAGTAGCAAAAGGAAAATTACAATCAAAATTACACTAATAACTTATAAACCTATAACAATAAACCAAGCACCAAACCAAACTATTACAACCAAAAAACAAAAAGTTTTACTTTAGTTTTAAAATACGTGTGGCACTCGGGGACTGCCGCGGTAAAGCTATTGCATAGCATTTTTAACAACTTATGCAATTATAATTATTTATTTATTTTATTTTTTCTGATATCAGATAACTGCGGTCTATCGGAAAACGTTGAAATTATTCCGAATCATCTGCGGAAGCAAATGATTCGGAATAATTTAAACGTCTTCCGATAGAGCGCCGCGCACGAATTTTTTATTCGATAAAGTAAAAAAAAACGAATTATTCAAAAAAATGCTTAGATAAAAAGATAGATAATTAAATTATCTTTAAAATGGTGCAGGTTTCATAATAATACGCCAGCAAGAATTTGGGTAGTAGTCGTTTTTGTGTTCGGTTAGACCTAATTTCACAAATTAATTACACTATGTAATATAAACAAAATCTAAAATATTCAAAGCTAAGAATATTAGGAAAATGTTCTTGTTTAACATATATTTTTTTCAAATCGTAAGCAGTACTCGTTTAGACGTAATTATCAGTTTAAAATCATTCATTTTCGTTAAGAAATTTCTTCATTCGGTCGCCGCGCTGGCAGGCCCGCGATAAAAGCTATGCAATAGCTTAAAAACAAATATCACCGTAGGTATAGGCGTTAAGAGTGTGGACACAATCATTTCTTTATGTGACATGGGGAGAAATCTTTGAAGCCGCCGGAGACTATGAAAAATATGGAAAATGCGACGACTTACTTGGTTTACTTGATCTGCCAAGAAAGATGTTGATCTATTAGAATTCCAAAGTTTCTGCCCAACAAAAAGGAGTGTAATGTGTTCAGGGTTCATCCATGTATGTTTTCCGTTTCTTTATTACATCATAACTTCGAAATGCTCGAACCGATTTAGAAGTGTGTAGTATTGTTAGAATCATTATATCATCTAGATTGTCTTATGGTAACTTAATTGTCAAAATATTACGTAGGTAGTTGTCTAAATGTCGAAATGTCCAAATGCTAATAAATTTACATAAATTCATCGTGTTTGGTGTGAAACGAAGGTCTGATTGAGTACATTACGGAAGAATATGTGTATCTATATGGATAAACACATAAACCACAAATAATTCATAAGAAAACAGTAATAAATATAATTATAAATTCATTTGTTCACTTTCTGCAAGGCAGTCGTGTTTTTTATTCTTTTTAATATGTTTTCTTGTTCAATTAATATTAAAAACAAATTAAACTATAAGCTAATGCAACAACAAATCGACTATTTTTTCCTAAAACTCACCAACGTGTCGGAAAATATGTCGAGGTCATTCGAAGCTTTATTACAATGTAAACATGACCGTCTGAAAAAGTTATTTTTCGCATACTTCGTGTGAAAAGAGGGTATATAAAATGTATCGTTTGAACGTGAAGAGGGAGACCGAGGAATTTTAAAAAGAATTTTGGCAAAAAGGGGTGCTGAATTAATATGTCTATTTAAAATGTTATGTAGGAAAATATTGTCCAAGAAGGCACGTCTTGCATACAAAAAGTGTACTTAGTGTTTGGTCGCTCTCTCTGCATAATCCGTAGACATATTACCTGTCCGAAAGTTCAATGATTTTAAAAATCTCTTTTGCACCTCTTCTCATTTCATAAGAAATCTTCAAACGGGCTGTCTTAGTTTGAAGCATATGCAAACTTTCGTGTCTGTACTGTTGACCGAGTTCCCTCTCTGGATGCCGCAGTCCTGTCTTGGTGAAACTTCACAAACAGAGTTGTCAACTACAACGGGAGAACCCGTCACCTCAGGAAGTTTTAACGATTAGTCGTGCTATCTCCCGTGAAGTAAGCGCAGAAGCCTTGAACAAAACAGTACACGGCTGGCTGATAACGAGCGAAGCATCTTTAGTCATCTTCTAGAATACATACCAAAATACATCGGCTGTACAATTTAAAAACTTAAATATTTCTTGAAAAAAATGTGTTTTTGCATATTTGCTCTTAAAAATTCATTTTCAAAACGCCAAAAAACACTCGAATATGACAAAAATAAATGTTAGCAATGACCTAGCAAGTACGCATTGATACGAAAAAATTTTTGGTAAACCGTTTTAAAACATAGTATAGCACACCGAACATTTTAAAACCAAGTAATTGCATACCCCATCAGATCAAAACCTAATTACGCATCTTACTATTTTTTGAAATTGTAAGTTGGGTCTGTTCTAATCTTAAATTACAATTCAGTAAGCGCTTTATAACATGTAATATTAATGCAATTAGTAAAAATATATATCCTATCTCAAACCAAAGATATACCACAAATTTAGAGTTCACCCCTGCTAAGCTAGGAGTAAGGGGCTCTCTAGACGATCAAGCATGCTTGTCAAGCATCGCGGGCTGGGAAGGGATCGTAAACCGCAGGAAATATGCAAATATATATTTTTTTTATATTTACCAAAAATGTCTAATTTTGTAGTTTATACCAGGGAGTCATGTTAATTAAACGCAATTGATTGATGAATGATGTGATTATCTGGTATAAACTACAAAATTTGGTATTTTTGGTAAATAGCAAATTTAAAAAATGCTTATTTCCTGCAATTTACGATCCCCTCCCAGCCCGCGACGCGATGCTTGACAAGCATGCTTGATCGTCTGGCTAGAGAGCCCCTAACAGTTTAGTTGCGGCTCGCCATTAAAGTGGCAAACTCGTTATTTTTCTCTCCTGTAAAATTTGTATCGTGTCCCTTACTATGTTTTGATATTGCGCAGCCGACATCCTTCTATAATACATTTAGAATATATTCAAAAATTTTAAGTATTTCGAATTGTCATCCTATATTTAAGAAACGGCATTTGCCGATTAAATCAATGGGTTTTTTATTGTATTTCGCTTTACCTCGCTTCTGTTAAAGAGATTTCATTGTGCAAGAAGATGAGCTTAATTTTTGAGATAGATGGATGAATGGGGAACTTTCACCTCTGACAACTAGAGCTATGGGCAAACCCGTCACCTCAGGAAGTTTTAACGATATTGATCGTTCTGTCTCCCGTGAGGTGAGCGCAGAAGACTAGGGACGAAAAACAATCCGCAGTCTAGCTACGACACCTGTCAGTCAGAAGCCAACGCCTTGCAGCGAGGCACTGCGAAAGGTAACCAGCGGGCACCCTCGCCCCCTGACTACCAGTTTGGAAGGATGTCTCCGTCTGGAATTAACCTTCAGCATACCTCCTACCTCCTGACTGGTTACACGATCGAGGCCGCTTGTGCAGTCCTCTCCCTTATGAAGCGGTGATTCAGTGTCAACCGAATCTATCGCGGACCACAGCATCCTTTGCTCGGGTTATTTACCCGGTATCGGGTGGCCTATTGGTCGTTTCAAGAGCAGTTACCATAAGGTTAACAACCACCCCCGCTCTATAGGAAACATTTCTGTTCCCAGCCTCCCCCTGCTATAAGTCGGAGTGCACAAGCGATTGGCTGACGCCGCACGGTGCGCAAGCCGTCCAGAAGCGCCCGAAGGTTGACTCCTAGGGGAGACTGGCCCGCAAGCCAGCGTCCTACCATGGCTCTCCCTTCTGCGTGGAGGACGGGTGTTGACCCTTGAGTATGACCGACCCTGAACGAATGGGTATTCGTGGCCTACTCCAACAGGGCCCATTAGCTCCCTTTTACCTGTGTCAAAGGGACGTTTTCTTAAACCTACACAAACACAGTAGAGAGTTGTGCCAATCAATGCATTCATCTCATTTAAACATAAGCATTTCCAATCCAATCCGGCAGGTCGCTTTCATGATTGCCCTTGAGGGTATTTTATCTTCTTCGAATTTGATTTCGTTTTCCTTTGGATTTACTTCCGTTTGTTTAGCCCAATTTTTTATTGAATCTTTAGATTACTGTTATCATCTCATTTTTAAACGTTCATAATTGATTTTTACTTTCCTGGCAAGGGAAGTATTGTGGACGCACTTCTGTGTGTCTTTATTTGTCTGAATGTCTGAATGTATTCCTCCACGACAGCGCCCAAACGCTTCGCCCGATTGAGCTGAAATTTGGCATGCAGGCATCATTTGGTCATGGCAAGAGTTTTCAGCCATTGTTAGTTAAAACTAGATACAAATCAAACAAGAAACTATGTCTAACTAGTTTACTATACATTTGCATTGATGCTATTAACTACTCTACAAAGTACTTAATTTCGTAATTTATCAGAATAAAAATAAAATATTCATTTTATATCCGTTTGATATCTCGCAATTAATCGTACAATTAGCGTTTTTTTTTCAAAGTAATTATTATAATAAACAATCGAGCCACGTTATTACGCAAATAAAAAAAGTAGTATACATCCTCTTGAGCATTCTTACAACATTGTATACCCTGGTTACAAATTAACCAAACGACTGCGTCCACATATTACGTAATCACGTTTTTAGGATTTTAGACCCCCCTCCCCCTTCCACCCCCATGTCAACAGACGTAATCGGCGGTAATTATTAGATGACGTAATTATTTTCAATTAAATTACATAAGTTATGCATTTATAAATGATAGCTTTCGGATAATGATTATATCTATACTAATATTATAAAGAGGTATAGTTTGTGACTTTGTGGGAAGTAATCTCTTGATCTACTGAACCGATTATGAAAATTCGTTTACCATTAGAAAGCCACGTTATTTGTGAGTGTCATAGGCTATATATTAATCCGAAAAATTAAAAGACTTTTTCGTGGTAGTCGGATTTCCAAAGTAAGTCGGAAAAAACGGTCGAACGAAAACGTTTCTAACTAACGCTGCCTTAATGATGAGAGATATATGATTACGTTCTAGAGAAAAGTTTTAGAGCTTGATAATGCCTACAAAAAAGTCAGCGACAGTATATGTCTAACTTTTATATTTAAGTCACAAAAAGTAGTTTTTCAAATTAAAAAAATATTTTAATGGTTAGGTCATGTTCATTGGTCATATTATCAACAATTATAAATTATTATCAAAATAAGTAAATTTATCGTCTCAAGTGTTTAAAACAAAAGACTTTTCCCTTTTTCTGCATAAATAGTTAAAGAGATAATACGACATAGGTATGGAACCGCGACCGTGTCGTCTATCTATACTAATATTATAAAGAGGCAAAGTAAAACGGAAAAAAACGGTCGAACGAAAACGTTTCTAACGAACGCTGCCTTAACTTTAAAATTTAAGACTTTTCCCTTTTACTGCATAAATAGTTAAAGAGATAAGACACTCACAAATAAGACACTCACAAGAAGACACTCACAAATAACGGTAATATAGTCAAATTGTCATGCAAATACATACATACATATGTATGAAGTAAAAATATAACCCTTCATTTGGCACTCAGGAAATAAATCATAGCACTCAGTACTAACCAAACCACACTCATAATTTCATCACAAGTAAAAAGTTTTACCGCCCAATGAAGTGGGCACGGGTCAGCTAGTTAGCTATATTTGAACATATCTGTCTTTCTTGTAATCGTTTTAATTTCCTGGCAAAGGAAAGTATTGTGAATGCACATATGTGTGTCTGTGTGTGTATATTCCTCCACGATAGTTACCAAACGCTTCATCCGATTGAGCTGAAATTTGGCATGCAGGCAACGTCCGGTCATGACAAGAGTTATTTATTTATTTATTTATTTATTTATTTATTTTAAGGAAAACCAACAGCCATATAAAATATTAAATAACAACTTAAATAATAAATGATAGCCAATAACAGGTTCTCACATATAGTTGAAAAGAGTGGTTGAAATCAGTCCACCAGAGGCGCGCTAGTCATACTTCAATCTCGAAATATTGGACTTAAAAGACCTAAAATTCGGTACACATAATAATATGCCTTGCTGGACTGAAATCACGTTGTGACGTTTTGGGTATTTTTTTGAATACCGCCATATTTAAGAAAATACCACATAAATTTTGGAAAATATCGTTTTAATACGACAGAAATACTACAAAAACATGCAACAATCGAATGATAGCACTTTTTTTTATATTTTTTTTTAATTTATTTAAAAACAGTCATATACATTTGTGTGAAAATAATACATAATACAAGTAGACCAATAATATTATTAATTACTTCAAAACATTATAAATAGTAGCAAAGGGAAAATTACACTAATACCTTATAAACTTATAACAATAAACCAAGCAACCAAACCAAACTAATGCAACCATAAACAAAAAGTTTTACTTAAAAACAAATTAAACTGTAAGATAATGCAACAACAAATCGCCTAATGTTTTCCTAAAACTAACCAACGTGTCGGAAAATATGTCGAGGTCACTCGAAGCTTTATTATAATGTAGACATGACCGTCTGAAAAAGGTATTTTTCGCATAGTTCGTGTGAAAAGAGGGTATATAAAATGTATCTTTTGAACGTGAAGAGGGAGACCGAGCAATTTTAAAAAGAATTTTGGCAAAAAGGTGTGCTGAATTAATATGGTTATTTAAAATTTTATATAGGAAGATATTGTCCAAGAAGGCACGGTCTTACATGCAAAAAGTGTACTTTGTGTTTTTTTCGCTCTCTCTGCATAATCCGTAGACATGTTACCTGTCCGAATGTCCAATGATTTTTTTAAATTTTGCACCCTCTCAATCCTATCTATATGAACAGCATATTGGGGATTCCAAACTACGCTTCTGAATTCTAGAACGCTACGAACGTATGCATTGTAGAGTACTTTGAAAGTTTTGCCTTTGGTAAAAGGTTTACCTATGCGCAGAATCATTCCAAGTTGTTTGAAAGCCATATACGACCTTATCAATATGAAGATTAAAGTGCAGCTTGGAATCCAAGGTAATGCCCAGATCACGAATAGTTGTTACTCGAGTCAAGTTTTTACCGGCGATATTTTAGTTTTACATGATTGGATGATGTTTTCTGGTGAATGTTATAACGTTGCATTTAATTGTATTTAAAATTAATTGATTCTCATTACAGTATTGTTCAAATAATAATAAATCTTTCTGTAAGTCTACACAATCTTCGGGACATTTAATAATTTTATGTACATTTGAATGGTATATATTTTCGCATAGGTATTGCGGAATTCCTTTTTCGTTTCGGGCAAAAATATTCTTTTTCTTCCGATATTCTTCTTCTTCCTTGGATTCTTTATGTCGCTTTAACTAAAGTGCTTTAACTTTCGTACAGATAGACCAAGTACTTAAAATGCGTAAAGTTTCGGACTAAAATAATCTTTATCTTCCGATATTCTTCTTTTTCCATTGGCTACTAACCTGCCTTATCTAGAGTGCTTTAACAGATATCCAAGTATTCAGGATGTATAAAGTTTCGGACTAAAATGTTTTTTTTCTTCCGATATTTTTATTATTCCGTGGAATCCTATCCTTATCTAGAGTGCTTTAACTTTGAAGAAGATAGACCAAGTACTCAGGATGTATAAAGTTCCGGACCTCAGAATGTATGAAAGTATTCTTCTTCTTCCGATACTTCTTCTTGCGTGGGTTCTTATCCTGCCCTATTTTGAGTGCATTTACTTCGAAGAAGATAGACTAAGCATTCAGGGTGTATAAAGTTCCGGACGAAAATATTCTTCTTCTTCCGTAGGTCCTATCCCGCCTTATCTTATGTGCTTTAACAGATTCTTAAGTAATCAGAATGGATTGTTTCGAACAAAAATATTATTCTTTTTCCGATATTCTATTTCTTTCGTGGGCTCCTACCCCGCTTTAGCAGTGATTCCCAAAGTGGTCCAGGCGTTCACAGGAGCCCCAGGGGTTCACAGGAGACTCGACGGGGGTCTATGTTTGCGTGGAAGAAATGGGGGTTCACAAGTTGTAAGTGGGGATCCAATAGAATAGAATAGATAGAATAACTTTATTGTGCTATAAAAACATAACTTAATGAATATTACACCGGTTTTATAAAAAAGACAATTTATGCACAAATGGCGGACTTATCGCTTTAGCGATATCTTACAGTCAACCATTTGATAAAATAATTCCTAATTTTCACAGTACAATATACAAAGAAGTAGTAAAGTTAAATTTAAAATAAACTTATACAAATATATGTCAGTAATTTATGGTAAGGTTGCCCAGGGAAGGATAAAAAAGAGGACAAGGTGAGGAATTTGGTTAGTGGCTGTGTAAAAATAAATGTTTCTTCAACAACTTTTTGAAAGTATGCAACGAAGGTGCATGCCTGATAGAGTGAGGGAGCTGATTCCATAAACGAGCAGAATGGACTGTAAAAGAGTGCGTGTAAACAGAAGAATGATGTATCGGAATGGCGAGTGTGTTATCCCGGCTTGATCGAAGTGGAAGACCGTGGCCTCCTAAAGGGTGGAAATTCTCCTTGAAATAGGAGGGTGAAGTGGGGTTATTGAGTATGTTGTAGAGTAGCGACAACGTATGCAAATTTCTTCGATCGCGAATAGGAAGCCAATGAAGTTGCTCACGAAAGCGGCTAACGAGGTCGAATTCGCAAATTAAAACATACCTGAGTAAGATATTTTGCAGACGCGCTAGCTTATTCAAAATAATCTCACTGGCATCTATATAACAAATATCACCGTAGTCAAGTATAGGCGTTAAGAGTGTGGACACAATCATTTCTTTATGTGACATGGGGAGAAATCTTTGAAGCCGCCGGAGACTATGAAAACTATGGAAAATGCGACGACTTACTTGGTTTACTTGATCTGCCAAGAAAGATGTTGATCTATTAGAATTCCAAAGTTTCTGCCCAACAAAAAGGAGTGTAATGTGTTCAGGGTTCATCTATGTATGTTTTCCGTTTCTTTATTACACCATAACTTCGAAATGCTTGAACCGATTTAGAAGTGTGTAGTATCGTTAGAATCATTATATCATCTAGATTGTCTTATGGTAACTTAATTGTCAAAATATTACGTAGGTAGTTGTCTAAATGTCGAAATGTCCAAATGCCAATAAATTTACATAAATTCATCGTGTTTGGTGTGAAACGAAGGTCTGATTGAGTACATTACGGAAAAATATGTGTATCTATATGGATAAACACATAAACCACAAATAATTCATAAAAAAACAGTAATAAATATAATTATAAATTCATTTGTTCACTTTCTGCAAGGCAGTCGTGTTTTTTATTCTTTTTAATATGTTTTCTTGTTCAATTAATATTAATATAATACTATTACTTTATGTTTTACAAAACAATAATTGTTCATGTCGATACAGGCCTAACAAGCCCGTTAGATGTCCATAGCGCGGTTTGTCAGTTGCGTCGATCTTAGGCTGTTGTTCTTCAATCTATATCTATACTAATATTATAAAGAGGTAAAGTTTGTGACGTTGTAGGAAGGAATCTCTGGATCTACTGAACCGATTTTGACAATTTTTTTACCAATAGAAAGCCACGTTATTTGTGAGTATCATAGGCTATATAATAATCCGAAAAATGAAAAAACTTTTTCGTGGTAGTTGGATTTCCAAAGTAAGTCGGAAAAAACGGTCGAACGAAAATGTTTCTAACTAACGCTGCCTTAACGATTGAGCTTAAGTTCTAGAGAAAAGTTTTAGAGCTTAATAATGCCCACAAAAAGTCAGCGACAGCATATGTCTACTATTTAAGTAACCAAAAAGTAGTATTTTATATTAAAAAAATAATTTAAATCGTTAGGTCATGTTTATTGCTCATATTATCAACAATTATGATTTATAAATAGGATAGAAAACAAATTTACCGCGTGAAATTTGTAGCACCAGGGTGCTACAAATTTCACGAGGTAAATTCGTTTTCTATCCTATTTATAATGTCAAACAACCGCGATAGTCTTCGATTTTATATAATTATGAATAATTATCAAAATAAGTAAATTTATCGTCTCAAGTGTTTAAAACAAAAGACTTTTCCCTTTTACTGCAAATAATTTCCCTTTTACTGCATAAGTGGTTAAAGAGATAAAACACTCACAAATAAGACACTCACAAGAAGACACTCACAAATAACGGTAATATAGTCAAATTGGCATGCAAGTACATACATACATATGCAGTAAAAATATAACCCTTCTTTTTGAAATCAGGAAATAAATCATAGCACTCAGTACTAACCAAACCACACTCATAATTTCATCACAAGCAAAAGTTTTACCGCCCAACGAAGTGGGCACGGGTCAGCTAGTGTTCTATATTTGAACTTCAGTAATATTGTAGCAACATTTTTTTTGTACAAGCAATAAATAAATAGGAAATAAATTAAACCTATCCACAACCTATCTTGGAAAGTAGCACCTAGCTTTTTAATAGTTCTCGGTTCTAGGCTGGACGTAGAACGGCGCAGTAAAATCCAAAATTGCAGTGTTTCAAGGGGGGAGCCTGGTTCCCTTCGGTTACGTAACGACCAAATTTGGCTGCACATCAGAACACCGTTGACTACGTAACGACCAATATTGGCTGGCGGCTTGCTCCCGGAGCGCACAGAATATTATTTTCTAATTCGAACGCATCCTAAAATCCCTACCAAATATCTCATTATTACCATAGATACATAGACGGCCGATAGAATAATTTCGCGCGTCATTTCGCTGATATTTCTGGTAAAATTCCGTTCTCAAACATCATATTTTTTTTTTCTTTTTTCGAGAAATCATCAAAAATTTTATTGGTTTTATGAGCTAATATCTAAATATTTTTGTATGTAAATAAGCAAAACGAAATATTACCTTTGATACAGAATGTAATAAAGATCACGATAGTATATCACTCTAATTTCTGAATAGGGTTCCCTATTTAGAAATTCTCCTTTTCACTTTTTCGACTATAATAGCTCATATTTATTCATAATTATCTAATTGTTTTACAAAATGAGATTTCAATATTCTATATATGAAATTTAAATGCGATCATTACACATTTATTATTTTTATTGTTGCTATAGTAGTTCCATAGTTATAGTACTTTTTGTCGAGCGCGGCGATATTGCAAGAAATTCCAATAAATTGCCTCGGTCTGCCATGAAATTATGCCGCTACTCAAAGGGTTAAACGGCCAAAAAAACATTTTTCTCATTTTTCCTTTATTGACTTTAAGTTAAAACCTTTTCATGAATCTTTTACTTCTGTAATAGCTGAAAGTCTCAAATTGCTGTAAGTATAAAAACAATCCAAATTTCTTCAAAGAAAACTTTAAAAGCATTTTTATAAAAAAGATATTTTTCAGATTTGCCCCAGTTTTAAAAAACCGGATCTCATACTCAACGGATCGAGTTGTTCCAAAAAGAAATTAAAGATTTTTAAATTCTCTTCTATATGAACTAATTAATTTTAAAAAATGTTTTTATATATTTTTTTTTATTGTTGAACACAACATTTTGGGGCGAAAATTGATTTTATTTCTTTAAATCCTTGAAAAATTAAAAATATTATATCTTTTAGTTATTTTTTTTAGTTCATCTACAAAATATATATGTAAAAATTAATATCTTAGTTTATTATTGTTTTTGTTTCATGCTAAATTACACTTGTTATTACCGGGCGGCAACACATATAGTCATTTCTGCAGCGATTTGCAAATCAATATTTCAAAATGAGTTTTTTTTAGTATTACAGAAAATATTTTTATCTTTCAAATGTTAATCAAACTGATATACTAGAGTTGTCGACTACAGCGGCCGAGCCCGTCACCTCAGGAAGTTTTAACGATTAGTCGCTCTATCTCCCTGGAGTGAGCGCAGAAGACTTGGACAAAATAGTCCACCGTCAAGCTCCGCCACAAACCCTTAAGAGGTCAACGCCTTAACCGCGAGATAGCCAGGAGTGTTACCCGGCGGGCTTACACTCAGGCCCTTACTTCCAATTGCGAGCAGATTACCCCAGTCTTTCGATTGGTTACGAGTTCGAGGTCGCTTGCGCGGTCCTCTCCCTTACGAAGCGGCGAAACGGTGTTTACCGAATCTATCGCGGACGACAGCACCCTTTTCCCGACTGTTCACCCAGGATCGGGTAGCCAATGGTCGTTTCAAGAGCAGTCGCCGTAAGGACCGCAACCACCCCCGCTCTGTAGGAAACAGTGCTGCTTCCAGACTGATATAAAATATTCAAACTGATATAAAAGATTCAAACTGATATAAAAGATTCAAACTGATATAAAAGATTCATGATCATATTTCAATTTTAGGTTACAAAAAAACATGAAAAACATGTTTTTTTGGCTTTCTAAACCAGGCTGCCCCCATTAACAGTTATATGAAGGGCAAAGGAAAACCTTTACAGTATTTTTCCAGCGACAACACGGCTGCATGACCCTTGAACCTGGTCATTTCGCACATTGACCGTTTGGTCGACTCTCACCGCGGCGTTTCTTTATAAAGAGAGTATAGCCGGCGGGTCTCATACGTTCGCCGTCACTGTCTCCGCGATCTTTCACCAGGCGTTACGACGCTCATGCCCGCAATATTTCAAAATCAAACACTCGTACGGACGGTTGGCCGCAGGCGCCGACAGCGCTGGGAAACCAAACCCGAAATAGATTTTTTATTTTTTTCAAAGTGATTATTATTCAGTGATTATAAAGAATTATCGTGTTTTAAAATCAGTGAAAAACATAAACTGGAGGATTTAAAAATATTAGCGTTGTTTCCTGTGCTGGTTAAATTTGGTGAGTTTTTAATGTTATTAATTTTGTCTATTCATAAATTTATTCATACAAAGAAATATATTTTCACAGTGACTTTGCGTCTCTCCTAACTAGGCAAAGCCTGTTCCAAGGAAGACAACAATTTTATATTATATCAATAAACAAGTGAATAAATTCAAATATTAAAAAATACGACTGCCGTTACAGAACGTGAACGTATTTATAACAAGGTATAGAGGACGAGTAAAGTATTGAACATAACAACAAAATAAGACTGATTTTATTAAATATCTTCTTTATATTTGATACATTGATGCAATGCATCTTTCATTATCTTAATGACATTTGATTGAAACCTCAAATAATTATATAAAATTTAACGCCCTCTATACTCATATGTATGTACTCTTTCGAACTATCTTTTTACATCAGTACCATTTCTGGTCACTTGATGTAATTTAGTGTTTATTAGTGTAAGCAAAATTGATGAGAGCGAATTGACCCCCTTCCCATGTATTGAGGGATTTGACCCCCTTCCCATGTATTGAGCGATTTTTGCCCATATTCAACCATTATCCTGAAGGTCTAAGCTATTCAAAAATATATATTTCAATGAGGTAACTGATTTTCCGTTAGCTTCTGGAATCATTTGTAGTGTAATAATTATTTTTATTACGGTTTTTTTATAAAATATTTGTGGTATATATATATATATATATATATATATATATATATATATATATATATATATATATATATATATATATATATATATATATATATATATATATATATATATATATATATATATATAAAGAATTCGTTTAAAGGATGACACTTTGATGAAAAAATAAAAATAATAAAAGCCACTTACATAGCTGGAAGGTTTTCCCGGACTGGACTGGGAAATGCTTATTGTTTAAACGAGATGTATTCTTGGATGAGTACCACTTTCGACGGTACACTGTAGGTTTAATGGGATCCCTTTATCGCTAGCGAACGATCACCCTTCATCCACATCTCAAAAACAAAGCGTATCCTTTTGCAAACCAAAATAAAATGTCTTTATTAAAGACAAATTTAAGCAAAAACAATGAAAAAAATCACAATCAATCGTCTCTTAAATGCGGAATGACATTTCGAAAATTCGATTTGAAATTCGAATATATCCACTCTTTAAAAGGACGATATACGATTGCTGGGCTCGCTATCAGCCAGCTATTAAATGAAAATAAAAATAAAATACTTCATTTGCTCGTTCCCATGAAATAAGATATAAATCGTAATTTCTGGTCGAGAAGTTTATACTTAAGGCTATATGATATTTACAAGAGTTCAAAACATAAGATAAAATTGTATAATATTGTTAATATTTGATTGGTTTTTTGTAAAATCTTTTTTTAAAGAATTCGTTTAAAGGATGACACTTTGATGAAAAAATAAAAATAATAAAAGCCACTTACATAGCTGGAAGGTTTTCCCGGACTGGACTGGGAAATGCTTATTGTTTAAACGAGATGTATTCTTGGATGAGTACCACTTTCGACGGTACACTGTAGGTTTAATGGGATCCCTTTATCGCTAGCGAACGATCACCCTTCATCCACATCTCAAAAACAAAGCGTATCCTTTTGCAAACCAAAATAAAATGTCTTTATTAAAGACAAATTTAAGCAAAAACAATGAAAAACGCTTTGTTTTTGAGATGTGGATGAAGGGTGATCGTTCGCTAGCGATAAAGGGATCCCATTAAACCTACAGTGTACCGTCGAAAGTGGTACTCATCCAAGAATACATCTCGTTTAAACAATAAGCATTTCCCAGTCCAGTCCGGGAAAACCTTCCAGCTATGTAAGTGGCTTTTATTATTTTTATTTTTTCATCAAAGTGTCATCCTTTAAACGAATTCTTTAAAAAAAGATTTTACAAAAAACCAATCAAATATTAACAATATTATACAATTTTATCTTATGTTTTGAACTCTTGTAAATATCATATAGCCTTAAGTATAAACTTCTCGACCAGAAATTACGATTTATATCTTATTTCATGGGAACGAGCAAATGAAGTATTTTATTTTTATTTTCATTTAATAGCTGGCTGATAGCGAGCCCAGCAATCGTATATCGTCCTTTTAAAGAGTGGATATATTCGAATTTCAAATCGAATTTTCGAAATGTCATTCCGCATTTAAGAGACGATTGATTGTGATTTTTTTCATTGTTTTTGCTTAAATTTGTCTTTAATAAAGACATTTTATTTTGGTTTGCAAAAGGATACGCTTTGTTTTTGAGATGTGGATGAAGGGTGATCGTTCGCTAGCGATAAAGGGATCCCATTAAACCTACAGTGTACCGTCGAAAGTGGTACTCATCCAAGAATACATCTCGTTTAAACAATAAGCATTTCCCAGTCCAGTCCGGGAAAACCTTCCAGCTATGTAAGTGGCTTTTATTATTTTTATTTTTTCATCAAAGTGTCATCCTTTAAACGAATTCTTTAAAAAAAGATTTTACAAAAAACCAATCAAATATTAACAATATTATACAATTTTATCTTATGTTTTGAACTCTTGTAAATATCATATAGCCTTAAGTATAAACTTCTCGACCAGAAATTACGATTTATATCTTATTTCATGGGAACGAGCAAATGAAGTATTTTATTTTTATTTTCATTTAATAGCTGGCTGATAGCGAGCCCAGCAATCGTATATCGTCCTTTTAAAGAGTGGATATATTCGAATTTCAAATCGAATTTTCGAAATGTCATTCCGCATTTAAGAGACGATTGATTGTGATTTTTTTCATTGTTTTTGCTTAAATTTGTCTTTAATAAAGACATTTTATTTTGGTTTGCAAAAGGATACGCTTTGTTTTTGAGATGTGGATGAAGGGTGATCGTTCGCTAGCGATAAAGGGATCCCATTAAACCTACAGTGTACCGTCGAAAGTGGTACTCATCCAAGAATACATCTCGTTTAAACAATAAGCATTTCCCAGTCCAGTCCGGGAAAACCTTCCAGCTATGTAAGTGGCTTTTATTATTTTTATTTTTTCATCAAAGTGTCATCCTTTAAACGAATTCTTTAAAAAAAGATTTTACAAAAAACCAATCAAATATTAACAATATTATACAATTTTATCTTATGTTTTGAACTCTTGTAAATATCATATAGCCTTAAGTATAAACTTCTCGACCAGAAATTACGATTTATATCTTATTTCATGGGAACGAGCAAATGAAGTATTTTATTTTTATTTTCATTTAATAGCTGGCTGATAGCGAGCCCAGCAATCGTATATCGTCCTTTTAAAGAGTGGATATATTCGAATTTCAAATCGAATTTTCGAAATGTCATTCCGCATTTAAGAGACGATTGATTGTGATTTTTTTCATTGTTTTTGCTTAAATTTGTCTTTAATAAAGACATTTTATTTTGGTTTGCAAAAGGATACGCTTTGTTTTTGAGATGTGGATGAAGGGTGATCGTTCGCTAGCGATAAAGGGATCCCATTAAACCTACAGTGTACCGTCGAAAGTGGTACTCATCCAAGAATACATCTCGTTTAAACAATAAGCATTTCCCAGTCCAGTCCGGGAAAACCTTCCAGCTATGTAAGTGGCTTTTATTATTTTTATTTTTTCATCAAAGTGTCATCCTTTAAACGAATTCTTTAAAAAAAGATTTTACAAAAAACCAATCAAATATTAACAATATTATACAATTTTATCTTATGTTTTGAACTCTTGTAAATATCATATAGCCTTAAGTATAAACTTCTCGACCAGAAATTACGATTTATATCTTATTTCATGGGAACGAGCAAATGAAGTATTTTATTTTTATTTTCATTTAATAGCTGGCTGATAGCGAGCCCAGCAATCGTATATCGTCCTTTTAAAGAGTGGATATATTCGAATTTCAAATCGAATTTTCGAAATGTCAATCCGCATTTAAGAGACGATTGATTGTGATTTTTTTCATTGTTTTTGCTTAAATTTGTCTTTAATAAAGACATTTTATTTTGGTTTGCAAAAGGATACGCTTTGTTTTTGAGATGTGGATGAAGGGTGATCGTTCGCTAGCGATAAAGGGATCCCATTAAACCTACAGTGTACCGTCGAAAGTGGTACTCATCCAAGAATACATCTCGTTTAAACAATAAGCATTTCCCAGTCCAGTCCGGGAAAACCTTCCAGCTATGTAAGTGGCTTTTATTATTTTTATTTTTTCATCAAAGTGTCATCCTTTAAACGAATTCTTTAAAAAAAGATTTTACAAAAAACCAATTATATATATATATATATATATATATATATATATATATATATATATATATATATATATATATATATATATATATATATATATATATATATATATATATATATATATATATATATATATATATATATATATATATATATATATATATATATATATATATATATATATATATATATATATATATATATATATATATATATATATAAATTTGCTATTTTATTTTTTTTACATAAAAAATATGTAAAAAAAATATGTAAAAAAAAATTTATTTTAAATAAACATATCATCCTATAAACGGATTTCTTTACAAAACTTATCAAATATCAAAATATATATATATATATATATATATATATATATATATATATATATATATATATATATATATATATATATATATATATATATATATATATATATATATATATATATATATATATATATATATATATATATATATATATATATATATATATATATATATATATATATATATATATATATTTATCCATATAGATACATGTATATATCCGAAATGGCTATACTCAATCAGACCTTTCATTTGACACTACATAAACACGGTATGTTAGTGTTAATTTATTGACATTTAGAGATTTGGACATTTAGACATCTACTTGATATTTGAACAGGTAATGTACCCTATGATACTTGCGATGACGTAAAGATTCTATCAATACCACACGCTTCTAAAGCGGGTGGAATAAAGAAATGGAAAACATACATAGATGATTGTGCAACCTCAACACATTACTTTATTTTTTTGTTGGACAGTCGCGTAAAAAGGTAATTTTATGAAAATGATGTTACGAAATTGTCGTATTAAAATAAAAAAACAAAAAAAAAACATACGATTAAAAAAAATCAGTGATCCTTAAATAATAAAAGTTGCCGAATTAAATCTATATATATAAAACAAAGTCGGGTTTGTTAGAACACTTATAACTCGGGAACGGCTGGACCGATTTTCATGGTTTTTCGATTTGTAGTATTTAGCTCCGTCCCAAATAGCAGAATAACTATTAGAAACGAAAATTGGAAAGTTAACGAAAAATTAAAATAAAAGGAAAAACATTATCCCATACAAAATGTAAATCCGTGTTTTTCTCATGGTCAGTTGTACGTGCCATGATCCTGTGTCGGCAAATCGTCCGCTTTATTTGTTCTTGCGCCTGATAAAAAAACAAAAAATGTCGTAGTATATCACAAGGTGCTTCAATGAAGATAATTAAACCGAGTGCATCCCATGTTGCACAATACATAAATAGTTTAATTCAATCATGTCTTGTTGACACGCGACTGATATACTTAATTTTTGTACTTTTATATTTCTTTTTATGTTATTATCTTATTAAAGTAGTGAACTTAATATTTATTTTGTATTCATTGTATTACTTTCATAAAATCATAAATTAAGTTCAGCTAATCTGTAACACGACATTCATTGACTGTTAGGCAGTACGAAGTTTGCCGTGTCCAGCTAGTCAAAAAATCAAAAAATCAAAATCGAAATGTTCTTTATTCATATAGACACAATTAAATATAATTTTTAATTTATGTTCTTATGATGCGTCCAAGCCTTACTCCCAAGCCGTTTTGTCATTTACATAATCAGATATTGTATAGTATGCTTTTTTATACAATTTTGCTTTGACGGTAGCTTTAAACTTATTTACAGATAGTTCTCTAATAGTATGAGGAAGTTTGTTATAGAAGCGTATACATTGTCCCAAAAAAGAATTGCTTATTTTGTGGAGACGAGTAGCACGTACACAAGGTTATGCTTATGTCTAGTATTAACATTATGAGTGTCGCTTTTTTTTTTAAACTTGTCAATATTCTTGTGGACATACAACAGATTTTCGTATATATATTGTGATGCAACAGTAAGAATATTTAGCTCTTTGAATTTTTCTCTAAGTGAAACTCGAGGACCAAGTTTATATATAGCTCTTACAGCACGTTTCTGTAGTATAAAGATGTTATTGATGTCCGCACAGCTTCCCCAGAGAAGAATCCCATAGGACATAATGCTATGAAAGTAACTAACGTATACTATTCTTGCTGTATCTACATCAGTCAGCCGCCTTATTGTTTTAACTGCGTATGCCGCAGAGCGTAGTTTTCCTGACATTTTCTCAATTTGTGGGCCCCATTGTAATTTGGAGTCAATTGTTTTCCCTAGAAACACAGTTGAAGCAACAGGCTCCAGTCTAGTTCCATTTATTTCTACATTGGTTTGTACCTGCTTAACATTAGGTGCAGTAAATTTAATCACTTTGGTTTTTTTTTCATTTAATAGTAGGTTATTTACATTAAACCAATGGACAACTTTTGAGAGTGCATTGTTAACTTCGTCATAATTGTACAATTGTCGACTAATTTTAAACGTCAAAGAAGTATCATCAGCAAACAATACAATTTCGTGATTATTCCTTATGTGAAAGGGTAAATCATTGATGTATATTAAGAAGAGAAATGGACCAAGAATGGAGCCTTGTGGGACACCCATGGTGACCATTGATCCTGGTGATCTTTTACCGTTTACATCAACCTTCTGAATTCTATTTCCCAAGTAAGAAGTAAGAAGATCAAGAGCCTTGTTCCTAATGCCATAGTGATGTAATTTCCTAACTAGTGTATCATGGTGTACACAATCAAATGCCTTAGATAAGTCACAGAAGATGCCTAATGCGTCTTGTGACTCTTCCCAGGCATTTAATATACCTGTCAATAGTTCGGTTCCCGCATCTATGGTTGAGCAACCCTTCGTAAATCCAAACTGTTTCTTATGAAGTAAATTATATTTGTTAAAATGAGTGTGCAATTGTCTAAGAATTAATTTTTCGAAAATTTTACTCAAAGTGGGAAGTACGGAAACTGGTCGAAAATTCGAGGGATCAGAAGTATCGCCAGATTTAAATAATGGTATAACTTTACTATGTTTCATCAGATCAGGAAACACTCCAGAAGTAACACAACAATTGAATATATATGCTAGATAAGGTGCGATTATTTCTATGATGTATGAAATAGTTTTTACAGAATATCCCCAAAGGTCCATAGTTTTCTTTATCTCAATTGTTTTAAAGGCATTTATTATATCATTGCAGTTAACAATAGTGAAAGCGAAGTCGGTAACACATGCGGAAACGCTTTCTTTAAGTAGCATCTCAGCTGAAATGGAAGACGACTTGAGGGCGTTAGTCGTTATTAACGGTATATTCGTAAAAAATCGCTCAAACTCAGTCGCAACTTCCATATCAGCTTTAATGTCTAAATTATTTATCTTTAAATGAAAGTCCCTTGTGCGAGGTATAACCCTATTTGTTTCATTATTAATAATATTCCATGTAGCTTTAATTTTGTTTGTAGAGTTTTTGATCTTATTCTTCGAATAAATTGACTTAGCAGTGGAACAGGCTCGTTTGAATATTTTGGAATAGTTATTCACATAGTTCTTAAAAGTCGCACTATGGTTATAAGTTTTTTCGTTATACAGTTCATACAATTTATTACGACTTTTGTAAATACCAACAGTTGCCCAATCACTGAAGCATAAGCGATCACTGATCGATTTCGTTTTAGGTATGAAGATTCTATTAAATTCAACTCTAATTAATTCAAAGAATGAGTCATAAAATTGTTCAGGATTGTCATGAATTGGTAACCTTTGTAATTTGCTAATTAAGCTAGATTTAAATTCCCCTAGACGGCACTCAGTAATTAGTATAAAATAAATCCAAATATAAAATATGTGATAAAAAAATTAATTAATTCGCTCTTGTATATGTAGGTAATTTATCCTGTTAGAGATGTGAGTGTGGTTGAATTATGTGTTTGTAAATGCGTTGCTGTATTTTAAATGCCACGAGGATACATTAAGATTCCGTTCTTCCTTTACTAATTAACCACTGAGTGAGGCATTTTTAGGAACCACCAGGCGTTACGACGCTTGTGCCGATACTTGGGAACTTGTTCCGCAACATTTTTGAGGCAATATCCCCCCCCTCCCTCAATAAAAACGCCGATTTATAATGTAGTAACAATATAAATATGGTATGTAGCTAGATATTCAACTAGAGCTGTCAACCATGAGGTGAGCGCTGTCTTGCTGTTTTGTCTACCATGAGGTGAGCGCTGAAGACTTGGGACTACAAGCAATCCACTGTCTGGCTACGCCACCTGCCCGTCAGATGCCAAAGCCTTACGATGAGACGCCAGGACTACCAGTTTTAAAAGGATATCTCAATTTAGAATTAACCATCAGGATACCTCCAACCTCCCGACTGGTCACAGGTTCGAAGTCACTTGCACGACCTCTACATGCCGTGTGTTCAGTTTGAATCTATCGCGTACCAAAGGCATCATTTGCCCGGCTCTAAATTCAGGAGCAGGTAGCCAAATGGTCATTTCAAGAGAGGTTGACGAAAGATCAACATCCACCCCCAGCTGCTTAAGAGACCGTATATCTCTATAGTCTCCAGACATCTTCAGCAATTAGTCAGAGTGCACATCCGACAAAGTGCCCGCCGAACGGTGCGCAAACCGTCCAGTAGCGCTGGGATGCAATCCTACCAGGAGAAACCGGTCCACTAGCCGTGAGGTCTGAGACGCGAGAGTCTTACCGGGGGTAGCCTTCCGCACGATATACAGTATTTACATCCTATATGTCATTATGAATGTAAGTAAGTTGGTTCTTTGGTTCCATTTTGGGCCTTTGGTTCAATTTTGGACCTTTGGTTCAATTTCGGGCCTTTGGTTCAATTTCGGGCCTTTGGTTCAATTTTGCACCGGGCATATTTTTTTTATTTACGCCACTGGTTGACCCGATCTAAGAAAACGCAGGCAGACCATCAGGCCCAAGCTGCACGGAACGATTAGGAACCACTAATTAAGTTTATATATTTTAATTGTAAACGGATTCATCAATGGCTCTCGGTTTAGAGCCGATCCATGCTGGCCAAAAAACAATTAAGCCGCAATCATCAGTATTAATATAATAGGATAATATATTTTTATTAAACCAATATAATCAGATAGCATAATTGTTATTAGACATCTAGGGAGCTAATGGGTCATGTTAGATTCGGTCACCAAGACCCATTGGTTCAGGGTCGGTCACAATCACAGGTCAACATCCATCTGGTGGGCTCCACACAGAAGGGAGAGCCAGGGTAAGACGCTGGCCTGCAGGCCAGTCTCCCCTAGGTGTCAACTTTCGGGCGCTCTTGGACGGTTTGCGCACCGTGCGACGTCAGCCAATCGATTGTGCACTCCGACTAACAGCCGGGGGAGTCTGGGATTAGTAATGTTACCTATAGAGCGGGGATGGTTGTTAACCTTATGGCAACTGCTTTTGAATCGACCATTCGGCCACCCGATCCCGGGTGAATAAGCCGGGTTAAGGGTGCCGTGGTCCGCGATAGATTCGGTATCACCGTATCACTGCTTTATAAGAGAGAGGAACGTGCAAGCGACCTCGATCCTATAACCAGTTGGTAGGCAGGAGGTATCCTGAAGTAAAATTCCAGACGGAGATATCCTTCCAAACTGTAGCTTCCAAAGGGTACCTTTCCCGGTGCCTCGCTGTAAGACGTTGGTCTCTTGCGGCAGGTGGCATAGCTAGACTGTGGATTGTTTCTCTTCCCAAATCTTCTGCGCTCAACTCATGGGAGACAGAAAAATAAGAGACAGATAATTTTCGTTAAAACTACCTGAGGTGACCAGTTCGCCCGTTGTAGTTGACTGCTCTAGTTGTAATTAGACAACAATTACCGCCAATATTTATTTGACATGATGCAAATTTAATGCAAAACTGGCTCTAGTTTAATATCTCAACAACATTGTGCGTCAGCAAAACATATTATTAGAAAAACTAGATTTAAATTTTTGCAAAGGCAATTTAATTCAGTAGCTCCTAAATTTTATATTTACTTTTAGGATAACTTAAAAGCACGATTTTTTTATATCTCGTATGCAAGCAACACAAATATTATTTAAACTTCGTCATTTTTTAACATTTTTCGAAAAAAAAAATATTATAGCAAGGAAAATAATACAATACTACGAATTGGCGCGCGGGGGGAGGTTGGGTTGGCGCGAGGTGAGGGGGGACTTGTCTACTTGTCGGGAAAGTTACACGACCGAGTTGTTTATTCTTGCTCTCAAATTATTATTATCTATACTAATATTATAAAGATTCTGAGTTTGTGAGGTTGTAGGGAGTAATATCTGGATCTACTAAACCGATTTTGAAAATTCTTTACCAATAGAAAGCCACGTTATTTGTGAGTGTCATAAGTTATTAATCCGAAAAATTAAAAGACTTTTTCGTGGTAGTCGAATTTGCAAAGTAAGTCGAAGAAAAAATGGTCGAATGAAAACGTTTCTTACGAACGCTGCCTTAAGGATGTGAGATATGTGATTGAGCTCTAGAGAAAAGTTGTAGATCTTGATAATGCCTACAAAAAGTCGACAGCATTGTCTAACTTTTATATTTAAGTCACAAAAAGTAGTTTTCTATATTAAAAAATAATTTTAATCGTTAGGTCATGTTTACTGGTCATATTATCAACAATTATGAATTCTTATCAAAATAAGTAAATTTATCGTCTCAAGTGTTTAAAACAAAAGACTGTTCCCTTTTACTGCATAAATGGTTAAAGAGGTAATACGACATAGGTATGGAACCGCGACCGTTTCTCGGATTGTAACTCCTGAAAGACCTGTATTTTGGTACCAAATAATAACATTAGGTACATCTAATATAGTATACAGAAAAGTTTTGCGCAATTAAAATAAACATAAGTTATTCAATCGTAATCATTTCATTCTCTCATTTGAAACCCGGTAATATAGCCAAATTGTCATGCAAATACATACATACAAATGCAGTAAAAATATAACCCTCCTTTTGGCAGTCAGGAAATAAATCATAGCACTCAGTACGAACCGAACCACACTCATAAATTCAGCATAAATAAAAATGTTTACTGCCCAACGAAGTGGGCATGGGTCAGCTAGTTAATTATAATAATACTAGCTCCGTCAAATCAGAGGAAAAACGCCCTTATTTGTGTGAAACCGCGCTAAATTTGCTAGCATTCACTGTGTCCTCAGTCATAAACCGCGTCTCTTGCAGTGAATAGAAACAGTTTTACATCATCGGCAAATATTTGACGATGCGTCGCTATGACGGCCTTACACAAATTTTTGTATTAACGAACACATTGAACAACAGGGCTTGACTGACTCCAAATAGGATGTTATATAATTTGGACTCAAAACATTTCACAAGCTCGTGTGCTTGATTCTTCTTCTTCGCTGTGTCTTCTGTGGCCTACGACCGAGACATAGACAAATATCCTACTAAGACTAATATCCTACTAAAAATGTAAACCAACCTCGCTCGTTGGAATTTATTTATTTATTTAAGAATTAATTACTATAAAACATTTATTTGCTTACAAAAATAACAAGAACCGAATGGCAAAACCTTAACCTTTTGCTTATTTGATTCTGTCACCCAACTGGGACTAGCCCGTTCTAGGGTGGACAGGACTCTAATATTACAATCAAGTTTGCTTGATTGCTTGCAAATGTACAAGTTTTAGTAAAAAGCTAACAACACTAAATTGCCCTAAAATGTGGTCTTCAAAATAATAATAATAATTATTATTATTATTATTATTATTATTAAAAGATAATATAATAAATATAATGCAGTTCCATTATATAATCGGCCATAATATAAAAATCGATTAAATAATATAAATAAAGTTATATGTGGGAAAAGAAATAAACAGTCATTAATATTTAGTATATGTTAAGTAATATAAGATTTAATATAAAAATACCTAGTCAAAAAAGTACAATTCATTGTCAAAATAATATATAACAACAAAGTCAAATAATATTTGGTAATTAGTTCAATGTTAAAATATACTCAACATACATGTTTAAAAATATGTTTAAATTTGGGCACCTAAGTTTTATTAACTATTATTTCTAACATTTGATGTATGGTTAGTCTGTCATGATTCTATAACCATTTCTTTAATTTATTTTTGAA
This sequence comes from Micropterix aruncella, assembly GCA_944548615.1. NCBI lineage: Eukaryota > Metazoa > Arthropoda > Insecta > Lepidoptera > Micropterigidae > Micropterix > Micropterix aruncella. The sequence continues at coordinate 8,783,703 of OX155975.1, forward strand.
TTCCCTAAATATCAAATTTATTTTTATTTCCATATTGATCAGATTGTAAAATCTCGGCCCAATGAAAGAGTAATGTCTTTAACCAAATGATGTTTTCATTCTGGGTATTATTAAGCTATTTTCTATAACTTGTCTCGTTGGTCTTCGGTTCTGAATTATTTCTAAATTTGAGTTATTGTAATTATTTATTTTATGTGCCTGTCCTTGGTACACGGTAAGTCCTTGCTGTTATTCGGGAGGTAATAAGCCTCTCAGTGGATGGTGCAGAAAAAGGTCTGACAGTACTCTGTGTAGGGAGCTAATGGGTACTGTTGCAGTTTGGCCACAAAGACCCATGTGTTCAGGGTCGGTCAACACCCATCCGGCGGCCGCCACGCAGAAGTGCGAGCCAGGGTAGGACTCTGGCGGTTTGCGCGCCGTGCGGCGTCAGTCAATCGATTGTGCATTCTGACCGACAGCCGGGGGAGTCAGGAAACAGAACTGTCTCCTATAGAACGGGGGTAGTTTTCTACCTTACGGAAACTGCTCTTGAAACGACCAATTAGCTATCCGATACCAGGGGAAGAGCCAGTCAACGGATGCAGTGGTCCGCGATAGATTCGGTAGACACCGTATCATCGCTACGTAAGGGAGAGGACCGTGTAAGCGACCTCGAATCTGTAACCAGTCCGAAAACAGGAGTAATCTGGTTGCAAGTGGAAGTAAGGGCGCGAGTGTAGGCTCGTTGGATGATTACCCTGGTTAAATCGCGGTAAGGCGTTGGATGGCGTAACTAGAGAGGACCGCGAAAGCAACCTCGAAATCGTAACCAATCGAGAGACCGCAATTGGAAGTAAGGGCGTAAGTGTAAGCCCGCTGGGTGACACACCTAGTTATCTCGCGGTTAAGGCGTTGGCCTCTTACGGGCATGTGGCGAAGCTCGACGGTGGATTGTTTTGTCCAAGTCTTCTGCGTTCACTTCACGGGAGAGAGAACGACTAATCGTTAAAACTTCCTGAGGTGACGGGTTCGCCCGTTGTAGTACTAATATTTTAACATACTAATACAATACATACTAATATATCAACACCACCCATTACTTACGTGTTCATCTGCCATTCCCTATTGTAGGCAATGTGCGTGTTAGAGACTTAATTCGATGAACCTATTATTGTCAACATGTCATCGGCCAGAAATACTATATTTAATTATATGATTCTTTGTGCTAAGTCATAGGTACTATGCCAGGCCACTGTCCCCTAAACAAACGCCTGTTTACCATAGGTGTGACAGACAGCCCTCTATGCAGAGGATGCATGGATGAAGAAGAAACGCCACAGCATGTGCTCATGGAATGCAGGAGCGTGGCAGAGCAACGGGCAAAAATACTACAATCTCCAGAATCTGTCCCGGAGGCCAAACAGGCCAAACAGGCTGCTTACCTTCTGGGACAGCCAGGGGTGGCTGGAGTAACATAAATAGAAACATGAGCCACGCACAACGGCCCAATCAAGAAGCCAAGTGCGAGAAAAAAGCCCAGACAAACTAACTAACTAACTAACTATGATTCTTTGTAGCGCTGAAAGTTTTTCTTAATAAATAAATTAATTAATTCTTTTTAGGGCATACTATGTAAATAAAACACTATAGCCTATCATTGATTGCAAAGCTTGGAGGTATCATCATGTAGTAAAAGATTTTCTATCTTAGAATATTAGGAATAGTGAGTGTATCTTCTTTGCTGCAAATATGTAATAAACAATAATGACTCACATCATAATGACCTACATGTACTACCTTAATTGAGTAATGAATTTATAACATTCGCTTCCCGTATTTCCACAAATAGTTGGATAATGACAATTAAAACCTTCACCAAGTTGAATTGTGATTATTAAAATGAAAAATTTAGGCGGTGACTTATTGAATGAATAAACCGCGAAAGTAGGTAATGGCGCTGCAAGGCGTATTACTGCCCTGTCAAATAAATATTGGGTACTTACCTATGAAGTTCCTCTATATTGGGTCCGTACTTGTTCTATAAAGGAAATTTAGGACCAAAAATTTAGTATAAAAAATATATATTTAATTAGGCTACGTAACGACCAAATTTGGTTGAACATCAGAACACCGTTGACTACGTAATTGACCAATATTGGCGGCTTGGGCCCGGAGCGCACAGTAATATCATTTTCTAATCCGAACGAATTTTAAAATCCATACCAAGTATCTCATTATTACCCTATAGATACATAGACGGCCGCTAGAATAATTTCGCGCGTCATTTCGCGGATATTTCTGGTAAAATTCTATTGTCAAACATCATCATTTTTTTTATCGAGAAATCATCAAAAATTTTATTGGTTTTTATGAGCTAATATCTAAATATTTTTGTAAGCAACTAAGCAAAACAAAATATTACATTTGATAGCAAATCTAATAAAGACAACGATAGTATTTACAATTTCTGAATACGTTTCCGTATTTTTCCGTAAGACAAGTACAAGTTAGAAATACCAAGTTTATTTCCCTTTTTCTAATTTCTCATATTTATTCATAATTATCTAATTGTTTTACAAAATTAAATTTCAATATTCTGTATATAAAATTTCAATGCGATCATTGCACAATATTTTTTTAATGATTACTATAGTAGTTCCATAGTTATAGTACTTTTTGTCGAGCGCGGCGATATTACAAGAATTCCAATAAATTGCCGCGGTCTGCCATGAAATTATGCCGCTACTCGAAGGGTTTATGAAATATTGACCTAATTAATAGAAATATTTCTATCACAGAAATGTCATCTATCTTGACAACGGTTTACGCCGAAATATAGATTTAAAACATTTTTCAACAATCATTAGTTTTTAAGATATAATAATCGCCTATTCCTTTCCAGCATAGATTCTCAACTTTCACTTTGTTGTGTTACCACTGTATGAGGCAGGAAGAAGCCCATTTGGCCAGACAACTAATACCACAGCAGGGATTATTAACAAACACTGAAAGAAAAGAAGATATAAAGGCGTGGATTCGCTCCTGGTCTACACAGACCAGATAAGCCTCTTTCATTTATTTTATAACTTAATTTATTTAGTAATAATACATAATTTCAATTTGAAAATAATAATTTACACTTAAACTTGGGGTAACACGCCTCCATATTCCAAGCGGAGGTATACGCCATTATTGAATGTGCGGATATCAACCTCCATAAGAACTACGCCAACCACCGTATATATATATATCCACTCGGATAGCAAGGCAGCTTTTATGGCACTAGCCTCGAATTCAAAGCTAGTGCAAAACTGCGTATCACTAATGAATTCACTGGGCAAAAAGAACAGGGTCATTCTGAGATGGGTTCCCGGCCATGCAGAAATCAAAGCAAACCTTATGCTCAAACAATATGTTTAGAACAATCCGTCAACCATTGGAACAACACGCCAGGGTTGAATAAATCCAAAGCGCTAATTAAGGCCTACGACCCTAAGACGGCCCGTGAGGCCTTATCGCTAAATTGGAACAATCTACGCATACTGGTGAGGGCGCTCACGGGGCATTGCGGCCTCAACAAACACATGTACAACCTCAAGCTCAGAGACACAAAAATGTGCAGGTTCTGCCAAGGGGCAGAGGAAACTCCCCAGCACCTCATGTGCGAGTGTGGCCCGCTGATGCGTAAAAGATACATCCACTTGGGTGATCATTGCCTTCAACCTGAGGAGGTAAAACAATCTGGCACCAAAAGCCTGTTGCGGTTCTTAAATGACACGAGGCTTAGCGCAAAACTATAGTAGGTGGCGAACACAATAGATCACTAATGGTCGCAGTGTTAAAAGGCTCATAAAGATCTTAGAAAAGCCCCACACAACAAATACAATATTTTAACAGTTTTGTGATATATTTTTCATTATAATTTATCTGTTTTTGTGAAAACTTTTTTACAATCCCACGCATGTATGTGGATACGTCCCGTTTCTGGTCCTATTTTTTATCGGTATTTAACTATCTCGATTTTTCATCTATCTCGTTTCGAACCGAACGAACATTGTGAAATGCGTGTTCTCGGGCGCATTTCCCAACCGGTCAACAATCAAATTTAACTGCATACTTCGAGAGCCCAAACCGCAGAGCTGACCGATTAAAAGAATGTAATAATATTAGATTATTTCCCCATCATCTATTCAGTATTCAGTTCTCAGCTGCACTTAAGAGATTCGCCTGCGATATACCTACTGTGCCCTTTTCGAACTGGCGCTAATTAAATAACAAGTTAGAATAGCTAGCCTTTTTCCTTCTTCATCTTTTTCGAGTTTCCTCTTCGCTCTTGAATTACAGATTACAAATTACAAATTATTTATTGATTTCAAATTATGAGTTGATTCAAAATAAAAAAGTCTTATCCTAACTAGGCTGCCGCCTGTTCCAAGATAGACAATTTATTTTAATTATCCTAAGAAATCTATAATATTATCCTACTAATATTATAAACGCGAATATTTGTATGTATGTATGGATGTTTGTTACTCTTTCACGCAAAAACTAATGAATGGATTTTAATGAAACTTTACAATAATATAGCTTGCACATCAGAATAACACATAGGCTATAATTTATAAAGATATATGGTTTTCTATCATCATTATCACCATTTTCCATCACCACGCGGGTGAAACCGCTGGGCGCAGCTAGTATTTATATAAATAAACAAAATCATACATAATGTAACAGAAATATCTTAATTACCTAATTAAAAATTCGTAAGGAAATGTCATGAAAATTGTCATGAAAATTGTGTTTTTTTTTAAACTATTAATTTATTTAAATTGAATGAGATGATGTCTTTGGCTAATTGTCGGGAAAGTCTTGGGATGACACAACCGATTTTTTAAATATGCGTTCGCAAATCGAAGTCCTCGCCAAAATGTCATGAAAATTGTCTATTATTTTATTTTAAAACGTGATAAAAAATAATATTTATTTTTATTTCATTTTGTTTATTCACTTATAACTAATCAACATAACAGTAAAGCCAAGGCATTGAGAAGTAAAATTAATAAAGATAATTAATTTAATACTAAAATTAAAAAATAATACTAGCTATCATAATTAATAGCTTGCAATTTAAACAAGTGAGGGTTGGCGGTAAATATATCGAAATCTGGTGCCATCGATTGAATTTCATTTAAGCGCCGCAAAGCACGCGCCAACAAGTTCCACCTCGTAAGGTTAGTGCGCGAGAACGGCTCCGCGAAAAGATGGTGCCATCGAGCACGAAGATAATTATTTGGTATAAAAAGATCCACCTTGGCTAGTAAGCTAGGGTTATCAGTTTTACCACGAATTAGATTGTAAACATAGGACACGGTCAGCATTTCTCTTCTGAGACAGAGAGAATTATAGCCAACCATGCCTGTGATAAATGCAGTCGGATACAAAAATGGATAATATCCGTACTGCTTGAAGTACAAATATTTATATATGTATTAATAAGTATTAATATGTATTAATAATACACTAAATAAATTCACAAAAATAAAAATAAAATTATATTTAGAAATCATCAATTTATATTACTACATATACAATTATGTTTTTATTATAAAGATTCAATTATCTAAGAAGGTGTTCAGTATCTGCATTTGTATAATTTAAGAGGTAGGCACTCAAACTATTTTTAAATGTATAAGAAATTTTAATGTCTTTAATGTTTGGTAATAGGCAATTATAAAATTTGGGGGCAAGATAAGAGAAACTGGATTTGCAAAATTTGCTTATCACTTTGTGAACGTCCTCGTAAAATTCATTTATTTATTTCAAATAGTATTCAGGGGCATTGCAGATGAATCTAATTCGCCCTTGAATATTAAATCTAGAGTCCACAATAACTGACCTCTTACAAAACGTGCTTTTCAGCGCGAACAATTTTTTTTTAAATAATTTAAAATACAGAAGTTCACTTTTAGTAAGGGCAGTCCTGTTTATATATTTTTTTAAGTTATTGTTCTTGTTGCAATTTGTCTTACTTGTGGATGGCTAAACTCTTCTCTCAAGAAATACTTCAGTATTATTCAATATCTCAACATTTCAAAAAAACTGTTAATTTCAAAATTTCAAAATTATTTATTGAGTTCAAATAATGAGTACATTCAATATACAAAAGTCTTAACCTAACTAGGCTGCCGCCTGTTCCAAGGTAGACAATCTATTTTAATTATCCTAAGAAATCTAAAATATTATATTTATATAAATAAACAAAATCATACTTACTGTAACAGAAATATTTTAATTACCTAATAAAAATTCGTAAGAGAATGTCATGAAAATTGACAATATTATTTTATTTTAAAACATGATAAAAATTTATATATATATTTATATATGTATAAATAAGTATTAATATGTATTAATAATATACTAAATAAATTCACAAAAATTAAAATAAAATTACATTTAGAAATCATCAATTTATATTACTACTTATACTATTATGTTTTTATCACAATGATTCAATTATTTAATAAGGTGTTCAATAACTGCATTTGTAATGCAAATAAATATTTGAAAATAGCCATTTGGGTCATTTTAAAATTCTGATGCTGTTTTCCTTTCCCGATCATTCGCCTAAAAGAATAGGTTAATGTTAAAAACACATGTCAAAAAACAGGGTTTTATTAAAATGCTCTGTTCCGAACCAACCCTGGGTGCAGCAGCCATGTCATAGTAGAACATAGAACTGGCTATCATAATTGAATGCGTATTCAAAATTTCATATCTGTCCTGTTGATCGTTGAGGAGTCTCCTCGTCGGGAGCCAACCCTGGGCGCAGCAGCCATGTCATGGTGAAACTTAGAACGGGCTATCATAATTGAATGGGTATACAAAATTTCGTGTCTGTGCTGTTGATCGTTAAGGAGTCCCCTCGTCGGGAGCCAACCCTAGGTGTAGAATCAGGCCATGGTCATAGGGCTAATGGGCCCATGATGAGGTGGCCACGATGACCCATGTGTTCAGGGTCGGTCACACTCACGGGTCAACACCCATCCGATGGCCTCCACGCATGGGGTGCGAACCTGGGTAGGACACTGGGTCAACCAGTCTCCCCTGGGAATCAAACCTCTGGCGCTCCTGGACGGTCTGCGCACCGAGCGGCGCAAGCCAATCGATTGTGCTCTCCGACTAACAGTCGGGGGAGTCTGGGAACTGTATTGTTTCCTATAGAGCGGGGGTGGTTGCCTACCTTACGGCGACTGCTCTTGAAATGACCATTGGCCATCCGATCCCGGTTCAGAGTCGGGCAAAGGACGCCTTGGTCCGCGATAGATTCGGTGCACACCGTTTCACCGCTTCATAAGGGAGAGGACCGCGCAAGCGACCTCGAACTCGGAACCAATCGAGAGACCGGAGAAATCTGGTCACAATTGGAAGCGAGGGCGCGAGGGTCGGCCCGCCAGGTAACACTGGCTATCTCGCGGTAAGGCGTTGGCTTCTTGCGGGTTGTGGCATAGCTAGACGTTGGATTGTTCTGTCCAAAGTCTTCTACGTTCACTGCAGGGCGACAGAACGAAAAAATCGTTAAAACGTCCAATGGTGACGGGCTCGCCCGTTGTAGTTGACACCGCAAGTTGTAGAATCAGGTCATGCCATAAAAATGCAATGTCATCGGAACTGCACCAACATTTAAAATTTCAACTTTATAGGACAAGAGGAAATAGTTCTAATTCTGCTTGCAAGATTTGATCTAAACAAACATACTGACAAACATTGCAAGGTAAATAAAAGCTTGTAAAAAGTATTGTGAACGCGCAAAAAAAATCCGAGATAAAGATAGATTTATTTATTTTAAGCCCCCCTGAGACGATTAAGAATATGTTTAGATTGAAGTCTGTCTGTTTCTGTCTGTGTATGCCTGTGTGCAAGTATTCCTCTACGATAGAGCTCAATCGCTTAATCCGGTTGAGCTGAAATGTGGTATGCAAGCATCATTTGGTCATGGCAAGAGTTGAAGAGATTAAAGTTGAAATCAGTCTACCAGGAAGCGCACTAATCATATGTTTTCCTCGAAACATATGGACTTAGAGACTTAATATTTAGTACACTTGTTGGACCATAATGACATTATGAAATGTTGATTGTAATATTTCAAATAGAAGCTGCACTAATCATATTTAAATTCCGTCATACATATAAATGGGCGAATCAAATATTTAGGTTTGCGGCGTACTTTCGAAATCTAAATCTTTGTTGCATTGTGTCGCTCGTTCGAAATTCGAATGTTTAACGGCGAATTTTACGGCGACGCTCGTATGCAATTCGATTTTAACATGCTTTTATTAGGTCGACCTGTATGTAACTAACTATGTAATGGAATCTAAGGTAATTAATTTAATTAACCATCTTACAAGGATCGTAGCGTCATGAAAATTGGCAGCTGTATGTAGTTCTGATAACAATACAATAATATGGTACTGTCTAACTGATCTGATGATGGAGTCGGAAGATATGAACCGGAACTTCATGATGGAACATCGTATCATAGCTGTGTTTGGACTTGTTAGAAAAGTCTTGGAATGAACTTTGACCACGATTAGGTTTCAAGGTCTAACGATATGGTTTTTACGTGCATTTATAAAAGCGTGTTTTTAGTGTTTTTTTTAAAACTATTAATTTATTTAAATTGAATGAGATGATGTCTTTGGCTAATTGTCGGGAAAGTCTTTGGATGACACAACCGTTTTTTTTTAATATGCGTTCGCAAATTAAAGTCCTCGCCAACAACCTTCATTACGCCACTGCCACAGACTCGCTTGCCACTAACTTCAACGATCTGCAATAACGTATGCAAAGCATAAATGATTAGGCGAAAATTGCATTCAAGACCAAGTTTATGATAATTGGTCGCATGAACATCCACAAATCTCTATCTTTCTTAACGGCGATCCTATACAACGAGCAGATATATGCGCCTTGGAGGTTAAGTGATTGAGAAATGGGACCACAGCTTGGAGCTCCGTTGCAGAACTGAACAAGCCCGACAAGCCTTTTATAGGTAAACTGACCAACTCTAGATATATTGGGTCCTTAAATATGTAATTGCTGTTTTTTCACACTGGCCATAATATATGTAATTGGCTATCATATACATAACTAGCTGACCCGTGCCCACTTCGTTGGGCGGTAAAACTTTTTACTTGTGATGAAATTATGAGTGTGGTTCGGTTAGTACTGAGTGCTATGATTTATTTCCTGACTCCCAAAAGAAGGCAGTAAAAGGGAAAAGTCTATTGTTTTAAACACTTGAGACGAGAAATTTACTTATTTTGATATGAATTCATAATTGTAGATAATATGACTAATAAACTTGACCTAACGATTTCATTTTTTTTATATAAAAAACTACTCTTTTGACTTAAATATAAAATATAGATATATGCTGTCGCTGACTTTTTTGTAGGCATTACCAAGCTCTACAACTTTCCTCTAGAACTCAATCATATATCTCTCATCGTTAAAGCAGCGTTCGTAAGAAACGCTTTCATTCGACCGTTTTTCCTTCGACTTACTTTGCAAATTCGACGAAAAAGTATTTTTATTTTTCGGATTAATATATAGCCTATGACACTCACAAATAACGTGGCTTTCTATTGGTTAAAGAATTTTCAAAATCGGTTTAGTAGATCCAGAGATTACTTCCTACAACCTCACAAACTTTACCTCTTTATAATATTAGATGTAATTGCTGTTCTTCAGCAGTGCATCTAGAGCTGCTCCAGGAGTGGAGGACATTGCGCCAGTAGTGATGAGGCATGCCGTCCTTTGGATATTGTTTAGTTTGGTAATCACAGTTTTCTGGTTGGTTTTGTTGCACCATACCACCGAGGCGTACGTTTAGAGGTATGAAACCGTGACCGTATCTCGGGTTGGGACTCATGAAAGACAATATATTTTGGTACCAAAATAATAACATTACATCTAATATAGTATACAGGGAAGTTTTGAACAATTAAAATAAATATAATTTATTCAATTATAATAATTTCATTCACTCATTTGAAACCCGGTAATATAGCCAAATTGGCATGCAAATACATACATACATATGCAGTAAAAATATAACCCTCCTTTTGGCAATCAGGAAATAATCATAGCACTCAGTACTAACCGAACAACACTCATAATTTCATCACAAATAAAAAATGTCTACCGCCCAACGAAGTGGGCACGGGTCAGTTAGTAATATATAAAATAAGATGGATTATGAGTATGAATCGCAAACACCATGACTTCCAGTATGATTGAATTTTTCGGTTAGGTAGGACGGAGCGGTCAAACTGATATGTGTCAGTAGTAGAGACCCATAAGAAGAAGAAGCAGCCTTCCAAAAGCGCTGCCAGAACGCGGGCAGAACGCGGGCAACAAATTGCACATCGTTGTCGGTAAGTAACCTGCACGTCTTACGCAAGCGAACGCAACGCGTCTACCTCTGAGGTAACGTTTTTTAATTTAAAGAATTACATAATGTGAGTTTGTGTCAGGTGTGCCCAACTCATGGCCCGCGGACCACATGTTGATCATTGTTCTCACTCATCGATTTCAATAGTTACCGACAAATACGTACCGGCGTATTTGCAGAGGTCTAGCCTGCTGACTCTACCCCAGTATTCTTGGTCAAAAATACTGTCTGATCTGTATAATAAGTTCATCTTTTACATCAGCTAAATAATATCAGCTTTTTTGTCGCTGCCTCTTGGCTATACGGTAACATGTTACCTGGGAACGACCATATCTGAAGAACCTTTGTTTCATGATTTCTTTTTGTAAAATATAATCACTAATTTAAAAATCTCCACGTTCCTTGTCTGCAACATCGAAGTCACCACTTTTGAAACGCCGAAACCATCATTCGCACGTATCTCGCGATAGTGCATGCTCACTATAAGCTTCTCGAAGTAATCGTTATGGTTCAGCAGCCACGGGCGTATATAAGGGGGGGGGAGGGGGTTAGGGGGTCCGGACCCCCCCCTTAGCATACGACGAGAAAAATCGTGCAATTCGTACACTGTGTGGCTCACGTTCTGAATTTAGTTCTAGCGCATTCAAGTGAGATACCATTGATACGAAACTGTATCGAAACTATAAAAAGTATAGTAAACTTTTTTCGACAGTCTCCACTTCGGAATGGCCTTATGAAGAAAATTGTAGATTAAATCATCTCATTCAACGCTTATCTCTCTTTGTGAGACACGATGGACAGAAAAACATGTGTCTGTTGAAAGATTTGCAGAAATGCTTCCCGTAATACGCGCAACACTTGAGGCACTTCAAGATGATTCTGCTAATAGAGATGTTGCCACTCAAGCATACCAAATGCAAACAGCCATGGAAAACAGCCAGTTTATCGTGTCGTTAGTTATACTAAGAAAAGTATTTTCATACACATGTCAATGTCGATTTGACCAACATTTGTAGTTATGTGAAAACAATAAAAACTATTTTATAAAATATTCGGAACGAAAATGAGTTCACCATTCTTTTCGAGCAAGCAAAGCAAATGAGTTCAAGCGAAATAATTGTTCCAAGAACGACTGGAAGGCAAACCCAGCGCAGCAATGCTCCAGGAGAAACTGCCGAAATATATTACCGTAGAAATGTATTTTACCTTTTCATTGACCATGTGGTTACAGAACTTGATGCACGCTTTAAACCACATGAAGAGGCAATCGAAGGGATTCAAATGATTCTGCCTGAAAAGACAAATGATGACCCTAAGATAAAAGAAAGCCTTAAAAAAATAGCGATATTATTTTTGGGACAAATTGAAGCGAATACTTTTCCAATTGAATATGAAATATGGCAGAATCATTGGAAACCTATGACGGAAAAACCATCCACCGCACTAGAAACTCTTCACCGGGAGAGAATCAGTTTTTTCCTACCATAAAAATGCTGCACACTATTTTGGCCACACTCCCAGTGTCCACAGCAACCACTGAAAGGTGTTTTCCAACCTTAAAGAGGTTGAAAAACTAACTAAATTGTTATGTCCTAAGTCTTCTACGCTCACTACAGGTCGATAGAACGACTAATCGTTAAAACGTCCTGTGGTAACGGGCTCGCCCGTTGTAGTTGACAACTCAATATGTTAGTCAGAGTGCACAATCGATTGGCTGGCGCCGCACGGTGCGCAGACCGTCCAGGAGCGCCAGAGGTTTGATTCCCAGGGGAAACTGACCAGGGCCAGAGTCCTACCCAGGTTCGCACCTCGTGCGTGGAGGCCGTCGGATAGGTGTTGACCCGTGAGTGTGACCGACCCTGAACAGAATAGGTCTTCGTGGCCAAACCAGCATGGGCCCATTAGCTCCCAAAACACGCTAAGACACACCGAAGTTTTTTCCTACAATAAAAATGCTGCACACTATTTTGGCCACACTCACAGTGTCCACAGCAACCACTGAAAGGTGTTTTTCAACCTTAAAGAGGTTGAAAAACTAACTGAAACTTTTTCAACCTTAAAGAGGTTGAAAAACTACTTAAGAAATAGCACGGGAGATGAACGACTGACTGGGCTTGCATTGATGAGTGCATCGTGATATAGCGGTCCAACTGGATCCTAACGAAATTATAAATATGTTGGCCATAAGGCGTAAAAGGCTAAATGTTATACTTTAAAGTTTTTAAAGGTTTGCGTGAAAGCGCATCCATACATCCTTACAAACGTTCACGTTTATAATATTAAGTAGAATATAATGTCATTAATAAATGTTCTACCGACATTATTTACTTATTTTATTTAAAGGTAGGTACTTAAAGTAACTATTATTTGACCACGATTAATTTGCCCGTATTTTAATGTTTATGTAATTTTTAAATAACTGAGATTGGAGTTTAGAATTTTGCTTTTTTCTGCTTGAAGTCCGGCCAATAATTAGTTTATCTTTCTACATTTTCGTACCCGCGGACCCCCCCCCCCCCCCCCCCGATGTGAAAGCTATAGCTACGCCCGTGTCAGCAGCAGTTTTCTTCAAATGAAAAAAAAAATGCTATCCGGGAGTGCTCTTTGTTCGGTATAATTTTCGATTTATTGAACACAATGACACAACAATATGCAAACTCGTGCGCGTCTGACACTTGATGATGCCACAACAAAATGTCGCAGTGTCAAATCTGTATAGCACAAACTGCATTGGTGCGCCATCTACTGTCTAAAATCCGCACTTCGTACTTGTATACCTGGTAATTAAATGATTTTATCGTTATCGGTGGTTAAATTATTGGGATTTATAAACAATCAGTCCTTTACGAAAAATCATTTCGAATTACGTGTTCCGTTTTATAGTGAAATCCCAGCTGCCAAAACATAGTACGGTATTGAGAAATCTAATATTTTCAATTTCAATTTCAATTTATTTTCCAGTTTGTAGAAACTTAATATCTAGGTACATTTAAATTAAGTACAGTCTATCAATCCGTTTTTACAATATTTAAATTTATCACCTCGTACATGCAATTACTTCATTATTGCTTTTAGGACATCAAAATCATTTTTAAGATTTATTTACTAAAACCACAAATTTTCAAGAAAATAAAATCAGAAAAGTCAGAAAAATTAAAAAATGCTACTTAAAATTGTCAGAAAAAATGGCCAAAAAATTTGAAAAATTATTTAAAATTAACAAACTCATCGATCGAGTAAAAAGCTTTGTCTAATAAGAATTCTTTAGTAACTTTTTGAATAACTTTTCCATTTGAATTGTTTTTAAACGTTCCGGTAGCCTGTTAAAGTAATATGGCCCGGAGTATTTTGTGTCTTGCCTTGCTGTGTTTAGTTTAATACATGGTATAAATATGTTTAATTTATTTCTCGTATTTTTAGTATGTGTATCTGAAAACTTTTTATAATGTGTTTCTTTATTCTTAAAAAACTCAGTCAGTAACTTAAAGAGATATAGTGAGGTTAAGGTGAGGATTCTTAGCCTTTTAAAAATGGGTCGACACGACTCTTCCCTTTTCACCTTTGCAATTATTCGCACTGCTCTCTTTTGGAGTATAAATATGGGTTCCCTATGACAAGCATAACAATTTCCCCAGATCGTAATGGCATAACTTAGGATAGCTTCAATATAGCTGAAATAAACATTTCTTGTTTGCAATTCATCCAACGACCTTCTTACAATACTTAAAGCATAACATGCCCGACTTAACCTACTTTCGAGGGTTTCACAGTGAAAGTTCCATTTTAAAAGTTCGTCGACATTAACACCTAAAAATCTAGTACAAGGAGTTTGAGGAATGGCAGTGTTATTTATTGAAAGTATTATTGGCGAACCTTTATTCCGTTTTCGATGATTTGTAAAATGTACGAAGTTACTTTTAGATGCATTTAGTGTGAGGTTGTTGCTCTCAAACCAACTATTAAGTTTGAATAGATTAATTTTAACGTTAATCAATAATTCTTCCATATCTTTACCGGCAACAATTAAACTAGTGTCGTCGGAAAACATCGTTACATTTATATCATTGAAATACATTGGTAAATCATTTACATATACCAAAAATAGAATAGGGCCCAAAATGGAACCCTGCGGGACTCCAAGTTTATTAGTTAAAGGGGTCGAACAGTGCTTTGTACTGTTTTGATTTTGATAGTGTTTAATTTCAACGATTTGCGTCCTATTTTTTAAATATGAATCAAACCATTTTAAGCAATCTCCCCTGACTCCATAATGATTTAGTTTGTTTAGTAAAATATCATGCCTAACGCAATCAAATGCCTTACTAACTAACGTTATAGATCTTATCATCAACGCAGGGTGGTTATGATTGGTGCACTTTAGTTAAAATGTTGCCAATTTCTGATTTATGCTGCGTGATTGGTTCGGGCCGTTCTGTGAGGCGCTTTTGAGAGGTTGGTCCCGCTTTGTATACTTTCAAATCGACCGCGAAATTCAAACAACACACATTACGGAGATGAAGACGACTGTACTGGTATGGAGAGGACATATATGGAACAAATACTACGCTAGGATACAAATAGAGTTGTCAACTACAACGGGCGAACCCGTCACCTCAGGAAGTTTTAACGATTAGTCGTTCTATCTCCCGTGAAGTGAGCGCAGAAGACTTGGACAAAAACAGTCCACCGTCAACCTCCGCCACATGCCCGTAAGAGGCCAACGCCTTATCCGCGAGATAACCAGGTGTGTTACCCAGCGGGCTTACACTCGCGCCCTTACTTCCAATTGCGACCAGATTACTCCGGTCTCTCGATTGGTTACGAGTTCGAGGTCGCTTGCGCGGTCCTCTCCCTTACGAAGCGGTGAAACGGTGTATACCGAATCTATCGCGGACCAGGGCATCCTTTTCCCGGCTGTTAGCTCAGGATCGGGTAGCCGATGGTCGTTTCAAGAGCAGTCGCCGTAAGGTCCGCAACCACCCCCGCTCTATAGGAAACAGTACTGCTTCCAGACTCCCCCGATTGTTAGTCAGAGTGCACAGTCGATTCCTGAGTACTGCCCGAGCTCGCACTTCATGCGTGAAGGCCGCCGGATAGGTGTTGACCCGTGAGTGTGACCAACCCTGAACAGAATGGGTTTTCGTGCCCAACTCAGCAAGGGCCCATTAGCTCTCCATTAGCTCCACCACGCTAGGATACACCGAAATGATCGTAAAACTAATACTTTGGGCAAAGTTCACACCACAAGTCATGCTTGTACGCGAACGATGGTATTTGCAGCTATGGCCATTTGCAGAAAAAAACATGAATGCCACCTTAAGACTTTTCCGGCAAGCAGCCGAAGACTGATTTCATCTCAAAAATAATTTTATAAATAAAAACAATGAGCGCCTGCTCTCGGCCGGCGGACGAACCCGTTTGGTTTCCGTTTCACAACCGTATCTGGCGGCGCGGTTCGTTTCTTGGTTAGCCTCGGGCTGTTCGGCGTTAATATTATATTAAAATTTATGGCGGTATTAACAGTGTAGCTTGTATAGCTGATTTAATTCACAAAAAACATGTTAGAGGAATGCCAAATTAGCACACGGTGTCATAGTGGCCTTATCTTACATTCTAAGGATTCCGGGTTCGATTCCCGTTTGGGTCACTATTTTCCGTTAAGATAAAATTAACGGATATGCATGTACATTTTGCCTACCAAATGCAATAACAAGTCACTCGTGTTCCACGCACACATACTCACTCGAGTTGGTTGTGAGACATTGTCGCATGATAATAATGGTTGATTTTAAAGCTAATATAGTATACATATACATAAAGTATTATGCATATAATCATAATATATCGTATGGTATTTCTTATTTTTCGCAATATTTTTATAATCGTATTTATATAATTGCATTCTAATATAAATATGTATATACCATAATATATTTTATATTTATTATAATCGAATTTAGGTATGTATGTACTTACCATATTATTACATAAATATGATTAGGTACATACATTGTAATATTTATAAAGATTATTATATTATATTATATATTCAATTTTAATTAGGTACATTTACCATTTCTAAAAATAAAACGTTAGTCAATTCAGTTACTTATAAATTAAATCGCAAATTTTAATTGTTTACTCTGACCCGCCTAGATACAGGACATTACAGTCCTAGTTAGGTGGGTACTGACCATTTGCTACATTTGAGTGGTAAATTTTTCCGAGTTACTTTATAACATTGGTAATAATGTGGCTATATGTATAATAAAATATGAATAAAGTACTAAATAAAAATAAAAAAACACCCATTGTGAAATTTTCCTATAAAAAGTAGAAATAAATTTAAAAAACTAATAAATCTTGGAAGATTTCAAATTGCATTACGTGATTCATCAATTCCATGACTTATAAATTGACAATGGGATGTGCGATTTTAAAAATCGAAATCGAAAATCGCTAGAAGTTTGTTTGTTTCTACTATGTTTTGTGAAATTTCACAATGGGTGACTTTAATATCATACTACAATCTCTTACAATCAACCCTACTATGAAGTGCTTATATGTATAAATTGCATTCAAGCGACAATATTCAGAATGCAATACCTTTAATTTTATCCCAATGGAATATGGTGACTCAGCCGGCAATCGAACCCAGAACCAATGTACCTTCAGGCGACATAACCACTATGCCATCGTGCCGTCAGTAGTCATTTTTGGCTCGTTTTTATCGATACATATTTACGTATTTTTTCTAAGTTATAGAAAATTATTAAATAAACTTTAGTTACGCGAAATTTTTGATGTTTATCTATGTTCGTAGCACCTTAGAGTTCGCATCGCAGATTTGGAATCCGCAATATGGCTTGTATAAAAATAGAGTAAAGGGCGTCCAAAGATGTCTTATTACATACCTGGACTATCGTGAGCACTTGGGACTTGGAACTTACGAGAGCATGCTGAACTATTTCAGTATGTGTTCACTGGAAGACCGCCGCACAGCGGCTGATATGACATTATTGCATAAAATAATACATAACAAAATTGATAGCCCTCATTTGGTAAAGAAACTGTCGTTGTTGGTTCCGCCACGAAGGGTTCGCTCTTCTCGTACGTTCGAAATCCCTCGTATGAACACTAGTTACGCCCAAAACTCTGTTATGCACCGCTTGATGACTACATATTTATAACAGTCGATTTGAAGTTATCGACATTTTTTACTTGAATTAACCTAAATTCAGCGAGGCTGTCCTTAGCTCACTAGGCGTGTTTCAAAAACACTCAGAGCGAAATGGAGAATAGCAAAGAGTATAATTTGAATACCTATATCCTATCCTACATATATCCCATCCCTCTCCTTTCCTATCCTTGCAATAGTTCGATTGTAATTTAATTAAATTTAATTTAGTGCAATGCAACTTTTGATTTACCGTATAAGAAAGTAATGTAGAAATCAATTACTCGGCCAGCGAAACACTGTATTAGAATAATTAATAATAATTAATGAAGCGCTGTATGTTTCCCGAAAATAAAATTAATAAATAAATAAATAACACAGAGAGGTGAGAATCCTAGTCCATGGTCGCATACATCCAATATCGGACACGACAACCGAAGAAGAAAAAGATGTTGTATGAATTCGAAGTCGACTCATTCCGTAATGACAGCGTTCGATCTTGTTCTGACCTCGCCTTCTGAAGGTTTACAAATATTGACCGAGTCGCCACAACCTCGTACCACTGTTATCAAGACGTCGAATTTGGGAAAGGAGATCTTATGACCACCAAATATGCATAATATTATAGCATGACAGTTGTCAACTACAACGGACGAACCCGTCATCTCAGGTAGTTTTAACGATTAGTCGTTCTCTCTCCCGTGAAGTGAACGCAGAAGATTTGGACAAAACAATCCACCGTCAAACTCCACCACATGCCTGTAAGAGGCCAACGCCTTAACCGCGAGATAGCTAGGAGTGTTACCCAGCGGGCTTACAGTCACGCCCTTACTTCCTATTGCGACCAGATTACTCCGGTCTCTCGATTGGTTACGAGTTCGAGGTCGCTTGCGCAGTCCTCTCCCTTACGAAGCGGTAAAACGGTGTATACCGAATCTATCGCGGACCACGGCATCCTTTGCCCAACTGTTCACCCAGGGTCGAATAACCGATGGTCGTTTCAAGAGCAGTCGCCGTAAGGTCCGCAACCACCCCCGCTCTATAGGAAACAGTACTGCTTCCAGACTCCCCCGACTGTTAGTCAGAGTGCGCAATCGATTGGCTTATGCTGCACGGTGCGCAGACCGTCCAAGAGCGCCAGAAGGTTGATTCCCAGGGGAAACTAACCATAAGGCAAGAGTCCTAGGGGCAGTAGAAAGCGGCACCGGAGGACTTCTATTTGACGGGTGAATATAAATGTAATAAAAAAATCGGTTGTAGACAGTAGACAACCCCCTCCCCCCCCCTCCCCCGCGACAACTCACCTTCCCCTACCCCCTTCCCAGCGTTAACCCAACCAACGCGCTCACGCGAATTAGTAGTACCTATATTTGTAGTAGTTTCCGTGGTATTAAAGCAGTATTTTTCCAAAAATTATGCGGACTTTAAATATTTTTTGTGACGCTTGTATACGAGATATTCCAAGAAATTTCACAATGTGATTTTGGCCCAACCTGTGTACCAAATTTCAAGTTTCTAAGTCCAATATTTCGAGGATGATATATAACTACTGTGATATAACTACCCCCCCCCCCCCTCCCCCCCCGGTGGTCAGATTTCAACCACAATTTTTAACTCTCGACATGACCAAAAGACGCCTACAAACCAAATTTCAGCTCAATCAGATGAAGCGTTTATGCGCTATCCTATCGTGAAGGATACACACACATACACACACGCACACACACACACACACAAAGAAACACACACACACATAGACACAGCAGACACATAGGCACACAGACATTAGGACGGTGTCGACTATAACATATTGATCGTTCTTTCAGCCGTGGGATTAGCGTAGAAGACTTAGGGACGAGACAATCTACTGTCTAGTTCAAGAGCAACCCGTTAAAGACCGACGCCTTACGATGAGGCACCGGGAAAGGTAACCAGCGGGCAGCCTCACCCCCAGTTTTGGCAGGATATCTCCGTCTGGAATTAACCTTCAGCTACTCTACAACATACTCAATAACCCAACTTCACCCTCCTATCTCAAGGAGAATTTCCACCCTTTGGGAGGCCACGGTCTTCCACTTCGATCAAGCCGGGATAACACACGCGCCATTCCGATACATCATTCTTCTGTTTACACGCATTCTTTTACAGTCCATTCTGCTCGTTTATGGAATCAGCTCCCTCACTCTATCAGGCATGCACCTTCGTTGCATACTTTCAAAAAGTTGTTGAAGAAACATTTATTTTTACACAGCCACTAACCAAATACCTCACCTTGTCCTCTCCTTTATCCTTTCCTGGGCAACCTTAGCATAAGTTACTGACGTATACTTGTATAAGTTTATTTTAAATTTAACTTGACTACTTCTTTGTGTATTGTACTGTGAAAATTAGGAATTATTTTATCAAATGGTTGACTGTAAGATATCGCTATAGCGATAAGTCCGCCATTTGTGCATAAATTGTCTTTTTTTATAAAACCAGTGTAATATTCATTAAGTTATGTTTTTATAGCACAATAAAGTTATTCTATTCTATTATATTCTATTCTATACCTTTGTCCTCCCGACTAGTTACGGATCCGAATACGCTTACGCGACCTCTACCTGTTGTATTACAGCGGTAATTGATTTAGAATTTATCGCGGACCTAGGCGTTCATTGCCCGTAGTGCCACACGGGATTGAGTGGCTCAAGGTCATTTCAAGAGTGGCATGACAACAGGTCAACATCCACCCCCGCTGCTTAGAAAACAGTCTCGCGAGGGCTCAAAATGCATATTGCCGTCTTTATATCGAAATAAAAAAATGCGCGTTCACAAAACTTTCCCTAATTGTCGGTTAATAGGCCGGGGGAGCCGAAATAAATAAATAAATAAGCCTTACCTATCGCCTCGCGTGGTATGGTTTGAAAACAGCCTTGAGTGTGGCCGTACTTCGGAAATAAGCTAAACGTAATATTACGTGTGACCAGAATGAATTTCAACAGTGAAGCCAGCAAACGATGGGACCTACTATAGACGTGATTATTGGGAAACCGCCCGCGGTCACAGTTATAGCGGTCACCGCCCTATGAAGGCTTACGAAACTATATAGGTGTAAGCTGAGATGACCAATTATCTCAGATGACCAATTAGACAGCGAATGATTTCATGCAGCTTCGGCCATAAGATACAGTAGCCTCCTCGTATGGAGGGAAGTACCCCGGGTAAGACTCCCACGTCTCTGGCCTCGCGGCTGGTAGATCGGTTTCCCCTGGGGAAACGCCTCCTGGCGCTACTGGACGGTTTAGAAGTCAGAATAATTAAAAAATGCTACTTAAATTTGACAAAAAATGGCCAAAAAATTTAAAAACTTATAAAAAAAAACAAACTCATCGATCGAATAAAAAGCTTTGTCTAATAAGAATTCTTTTGAATAAGCTTTCCATTTGAATTGTTTTACTTAGATACTTTAACTCTCCAAATATCAATTCAATTCAATTCAATTCGTGTTAAATGAAAGGTCTGATTGAGTACATTTCGAAAATATATATTTATCTATATTGATAAATACATAAACCTCAAATATATGATAAAAAACCGTAATAAAAATAATTATAAATATAGGAGTTCATGGTTTGTAACAATAGTCGTGATTTTTATTGCTTTTTATATATTTTTTGAAAAATTATACCTTTATATTTCCTTTGATAAATTAATAAATATAAAATAAATAAACTACAATATTAACAGTCTAAATATATAAATCAATAAAAACGGAGCTGCCATGGAATTCACCGACCGGAGTCGGGCCCATCATAATACTATTTTTTTACACTTCTGGGGGGTGAGCAGTGGATTCCGGACTTACGAACCGGCTGTGGTAGGTTTAGGACAGCTGTCTTGCCACATGTGAGCGTTCACCTTACCACCCATTCACTCCCCCTTCGAAGCCATAGAATTTGAGATGCGCAAATGCAGTTTTAGATATTTTTACTAAGAAAGAGTTGATTATTTTTCTGGAAAGGCCAAGATCTTTAAAGAGGTGAAATAGAGATTTAGCTGGCAGGCCACGAGCGCCAACTTCCACCGCGTGAAGGTGAACAGTGAAGCCGTTCCAGGTTACGGCATTCGCAAGATCATGGTATTTATTTCATTTATACTCGTGGTCTTTTGGGATATTTGATTCCCATAGAACAGTTAATTCTACAATAAGGGCCACCTTCCGAGATAGAGAGTAAAGAGTTATATCTGGACGGAGGGCTGTGCATCCGAGACTTTCAGGGAATTTATACTGCTTAGAGACCGAATCAACCTCCAGAATCCAATCTGTAGCTTTCTCAATTATTGAGAAAGGTTTTGTAGTTAAATGTTTTTTGCCTTTAGAGCCATCCCGCAAAAACTATATTGGGGGTTTGGAGGATACTGTCAAACCCTTGTTGGCACGAGCCACTGAGTTGCCAAGTAAATAGTTGCCAAATATCTCTAAATGTCAAATCTCCAAATGTTAATAATTAAACATAAATATATTATCACGTTTCGTGTCAAATGTATGGTCTGATTGAGTACATTCCGAAAACATATATTTATTTATATGGAAAATACATAAACCAAAAATATTTCATTACAAAAAAACGTAATAAAAATAACTATAAACACAGAAATTCACTGTTTGAAGCGGCATTCCTGTTTTTATTCTTTTTAACTTCGGCTACGTAACGACCAAATTTGGTTGCATATCAGAACGCCGTTGACTACGTAACGACCAATATTGGCGGCTTGCTCCCGGAACGCACAGTAATATAATTTTCTAATTCGAACGCATCCTAAAATCCATTCCAAATATCTCATTATTACCATAGATACATAGACGGCCGCTAGAATAATTTCGCGCGTCATTTCGCGGATATTTCTGGTAAAATTCCGTTGTCAAACATCATAATTTTTTTTTTTTCGAGAAATCATCAAAATTTTTATTGGTTTTTATGAGCTAATATCTAAATATTTTTGTATGTAAATAAGAAAAACGAAATATTACATTTGATAGAGAATGTAATTAGGATCACGATAATATTTACAATTTCTAAATAGGGTTCCGTATATTTTCGTAAGACAAGTACAAGTTAGAAATGCCGAGTTTTTTTCACTTTCTCGAATTTGTCATATTTATTCATAATTATCTAAATTGTTTTACAAAATGAGATTTCAATATTCTATATACGAAATTTAAATGCGATCATTACACAATTATTATTTTTATGGTTGCTATAGTTGTTCCATAGTTATAGTACTTTTTGTCGAGCGCGGCGATATTACAAGAAATTCCTATAAAATGCCGCGGTCTTTCATTATTAAATTATGCCGCTACTCGAAGGGTTAGTATGTTCTTTTAATCCTTATAAATATATTTACTTGTTAAATGATCCCTATGTATGTTCTTGAATAAATGAATAAATATTGAATAAATAATCTACAATCTAGTCCCGTTTCGAAATATTCGATTTGGCCAACGACACGGACACGAAAGATTAAAAATTTTCCGGATTGGGTCGATCGAAATCATTCATGCGCATGATATGGTAAGCAAGCAGTATAAGTACGCGTGCGGTGCGCTCGCGTCCGACATATTAAATTGGTGTATTGTACGGCGCGGCATGCCTACCTAAGAAGTGGGCCCGGGCGTGACCTTGCGTCCACTTTCTTTAGCCTTCTGACTGCTGCCTTATTCATTCGTGTTTTTACTAAAAAACTTCATTCAAGTGACATTATTAGGTACAAAATACTGTCAGACACAGATAATACGTCTGTTTATAGCTACAGCTAATACGTATTCTAAATAACTGTTATTTTTTTATATTAGCCTGTTTTGACGTGACAACATATTCGATGGGCCGGCTGCACGCACGAAAAAACATGACTCATGCGGCGTTACCTCGCTCTGAAGCTGCCATCTACCGGTTGCGACAAGAATTATTTACTAACCTCAGTCTAAAATAGTACGAATGAAAATCACTAGATTGATTTAAATTCTTGACATAATTTTATATGTATTCTTGATATACGGAATGTTAATACTGAACGGACAATTTTCTTGTGGGTACAACGAAGTGCAACGAAGTAAGCAACTTTTATTTTTTTTTAAATAAAAAAGTATGAAAAGCTATCATTACGATGCGCTATCTAGCTGTTGGTGAAATGTCGCTGATATTGTTTATTTACGACGTATTACCTACCGCTATATGGCGCAGCGTGCTCAAACGCTTCTCAAACCGTTATTTAACAGTTTGAGATTTCAAACTTTCAAATTAAAAAAAGCAATAAACTTTAAACAATAAACAATTATACAATTATACTGCTATACAATAATACATTTACATGTTGTAGTCAAATCGGTGAGTATAAAAGCATATATTTTTGGGTGTTTGTAATAAACAATATCAGAATCTTAAATGAAACTGCTTCAAATGCATCCATTCCATTAGTATTTTCTTATGTCGTTGTCACGTTCAACTATCGTCAGTAAACCGACTTTACAGACAGCCGATTTTTTTATTAAAGCTGGTATCCTTACCATGTCGTCCGTGTACATATATCAATGCCTTTTATACGCCAAAGAGAATCTTTTAAATTGCGAGCTCCACTCGACATAGCCATAATACGCGACATAAAAACAATGTGTTATTGCCTAAAGTACGCTTGACTAAATGTCAAAAAACATTTTTATATATTAGTTTTAAATTGTTCAATGCTTTGCCGTCATCGACGAGAAGACTTGAGATGGCAGCATGTAAAATCTGCTTGAAAAATCAGTTAGTCAAACATGCCCTTTACAAACTGGACGACTTTTATGATATTGCGTCCACAATTGCTTGATTATAAATAACCATATTATGACTATACTTTCGCACTAAGTTTTAGATTTTATTGACATTGTTTTTAATTACGCATGTTTCAGAATTCTTCTTTTTCATTGTATTGATTATTATTTATTGTTTGATTATTGATTATTTTGTAAATTTGACTATTTCTACGTAATCACCTCTGATTACAATTATTTTTTTTTTCTTTTAATTATTCAAAGCGGTTTTATCATCCGGTAAATTATGATTGTAAAATTTGACATGTTTCTCATTATTGTCAAATGCTTTTATGGAATAAATAAATGATGATGATGATGATGATGATGAAGATGTTATTGGAGGATATGCCCAAAGAGTGGTATTCTCCTTCTTATTTTCCCGGTCACAAAAAAATCACACCCAGGATATTTGATTTGTGATTTTTATAAATTTATTTAATCTCAAATACTGGAAGGATTTTTTGTCAGGGAATCAAGTTTTTGCACTGTGTAGGAGAGAAATCCAAATAAGAAGGACCCAACATCTTCGCAGTCGTACTTCTGCACTTTAAGAGTACCCGAAGAAGGTCACATTTGTTTACCAGGATTAAACAAGCCATTTCTCGATAATGATGAGGCGAGGACAGGTGCGTTTTATGCACAGCAAACAAATTAAATGTTGCAAAAGCGCCGAACAACCTCAGAACAGAACGAGGTCAAAACCAATCTGCGTACTGCCAAGAAATAAAAACCAGGCGGTAGAAGACCTGCAATCTTTGATAACATGTTGCAGCTTACTCATATGATTTGATAACCGCAATCAGCATCTCTTGAAACTTTCTTCCATTCAGTGAAATGAAAATATCAGGGCATCCTGCTCAGTGTGATCAACGGCATATGATAGGTTTGACCAATTTAATAGATTATTACTATTTATTGGAGCTTTTTTGATGAGATGTGAAATTTTTTTTTTAAAGGAAACATACAACTTTAAAAAAACATTGTATGCGATAATTCGCAATATATGTATATTCAAGATTTTAATTTGAAATGTTTGAATAAGTAAATTGGCTTCAAACTCAGCTCCTTTTCTTTGAATACGCTTGGAGTTGATACTAATATAATGGACAACTAATGAGATATAAAATCGAAGACTTTCGCGGTTGTTTGATATTATAAATAGAATTGAAACGAATTTACCCCGTGAAATTTGTAGCACCCGACGTTTCGGTGACGTAGCAGCCGCCGTTGTCCAGGGTAGACCGAAAGAGCTGTCCATCCGTTATTCCGCGGGTAGGCTGCATACCTCTGCCGCCACTGCGCAGGTTATAACGGTGGCGGGGGGGCCGGGCTCGGAGCGCGCGAGTTTCGAAAATCCGTCTTGCACACAACACTCACTGTATCCTGTCTTACGTCCTTGCGTTCGGCGTTCAGCGACGGGAACATTTTAAGAAGAGGGTTCCAGGTCGACGGTTTGAATTTTCATATATATTCTTTGACCTAAAAATTACTTTAATAGTATGAAGTCGGAGACTATCGCAGTTATTTGACATTATAAATAAGATAAAAAACGAATTTGCCGCGTGAAAGCCGCGGCCCATTTTCGTATTCAAACATTCTACACTAAAACGCAAAATTTAAACAAATTTTAAAATACGGTAAATTTAAAACGAACACTTCGCGCGGTGGAAGTTGGCGCTCGTGGCCTGCCAGCTAAATCTCTATTTCACCTCTTTAAAGATCTTGGCCTTTCCAGAAAAATAATCAACTCTTTCTTAGAAAAATTATCTAAAACTGCGATTTGCGCATCTCAAATTCTATGGCTTCGAAGGGGGAGTGAATGGGTGGCAAGGTGAACGCTCACATGTGGCAAGACAGCTGTCCTAAACCTACCACAGCCGGTTCGTAAGTCCGGAATCCACTGCTCACCCCCCAGAAGTGTAAAAAAAATAGTATTATGATGGGCCCGACTCCGGTCGGTGAATTCCATGGCAGCTCCGTTTGTATTTATTTATTATTTACTGGTTGATGGTCATGAAATTCTAACTATGTTTATATTATTATTATTTTTTAAACAATGAATTCAAAAATAAGGAACAATAAATATTATCACGTGTGACCTACCGTAGTTTCATAAAATTGACATAGTAAACTTTTCCCAATAAGTCATAATTTAGGAAACCATAGATATGCACCTTATAATAAAAATCTACCACCATCATAAAAATATGATATATTTAAAGCCAACCTACCAGGTACCTATATACGTTTTGAAAAAAAAAATGTAATATTAATCCCGAATTTTTTATTTAAATAGACAAAAGCATAATTTGAAGAAATAATCAAGGAACAAAAATAATACATCTTTAGTAAAAAATATACTAAAAATAGTTATAGAATCCTAAAGAATTATTTGTAAAAAAAAACTAAACCAATAAAACAATATTTATAATGATCGAGTGAAGCGCGAATATATAAATAAAATGTAAATGTTTGCTTGTTCAAAATCTCCCAAAGTTCTTCACAGATTGCTTTGAAATTTTGACACAACGTTGCATTTGAATACGTGCGTGTTTTACTTACCTATTATACCTATAGATGTCGCACCTGTGTGAGGTAAAAACATACTTTTTTCAAAAAACAGCGTCATCTAAGCCCCAGCAACGCGTAGAGCTAGTATTTAAATATAAGTTTAGAAGTGTCCCCCTGAATCTTAATGAAATTCGTTGTCTAAACGCTTTTTGTATTTATACAAAACCTCTTACCTTCTCCTGTTCTTTCTCACCGTAAACTCGGCCTACACCGACTGACCACATCATAGTCGGCCGACCGATAATGTCCGCTATGTTGGTACAGTGTACTCTTTCAGCGTATGTGGCCAGATTTTAATACCGCAAAATACCACCGGCTTGGTAGAGAAAAAAAAAATCATCAAAAATACGATATACCTACAGAGCAGTAGAAACACAGTGATTCCTAATGGTTACATGTAGCTTGGGTTGCCCAACTTACGGTTTAAAACTCCCATCCGGTAGCCTCCTCGAAGAGGGATTAACTTGTCAGGGCCGCTGTGAGCTTCTGCCAGGGCTGTAATATGCAGTCGGAGGCGGTTGGGATC
This sequence comes from Micropterix aruncella, assembly GCA_944548615.1. NCBI lineage: Eukaryota > Metazoa > Arthropoda > Insecta > Lepidoptera > Micropterigidae > Micropterix > Micropterix aruncella. The sequence continues at coordinate 8,811,250 of OX155975.1, forward strand.
AGAAGTTTCCTGATCCGGGAAATACGGAACTGAGCGGTTGGTGCATCGTCTGGCTTGCTAGAAACGCTGCTCATTCGGCGAATAACCAGGGGAAATGGGAGGTGTCTGTAGACGTATGCTTCCTTGAAAACGGTGGCAATTGTCGACCCGACTTCATCTATTCCTGAAACGATCCGTTAGCCACCCGATCCGCAGTGACCGTGACGATGTAGCCACCCGATCCGTATGTTCAATTCGAATCGAACATACTGTCGCCATCTATCGAGCGGCCCTTGAAATACGTCGGTAAAACAGCCACCTGCCCCACATCACATCCGCGCAGTCCTCGCTGCTCTATTTTCGATCTGACTCCGATACGCGCGCAGTCCTCGCTGCGTAATTTTCGAATACGTTAGGGCGATAATATAGCGGACGTATCACGCACGTCCTCGTAACCTATACGGTAGGGCGGTTAAACGTAACGCTTTTTGTTAACGATAGATTTTACTACCCATCAAATTATCGTTCCGATGCTTTAAAAGGCCGTGCCGACCGTGGCGGCCAAAAGCTATATGAAGCATGATTTTGTGGCCTGATTGTGGGAACACGAAAAAGAATTTTAATACAATTATGCCGGATTTTAAAAACCCGGTCCTTAAGCTATCATCTCACCAAAATGAAATTGGTAAATTATTTCCATATTAATTGTAAATTATCTTTATTCTGTTACTGTTTTCCAAAAAAATAAAAACGAGCGAGATTTGTCTTCAGGTTTTGAAAAACCTAGATATGATTCTCAATATTAAAAAATACTATTTACACCAGCGTATGGAATATTTGCATAGCATCGAAACAGTTTTTGGAAGTTCCATACAAAAAATATAAGAAAAAAATGTTTGAAATTACGTAAATTCCAGAAATGTTATGGCCAACCATTATTTTTTTTCTATTTATTATAGATACTTCTGAGTGATATAAAAAATAAGACAGTGATCTTGAGCTATTTTATTATTGTAATCTAATTTTTACTTTATAAAAACTACTCATTTGATATTTTATTATATTATAATTGAAAAGCCAAATCGACTATATTAGACGACGCGCGAAGCCGAAGTCGTCATTCGAAATTGGCCACTGCCAACGGTGGGACGTATTCCTTTGTCGCCGCGGTATACCTATACATCTTTATGTATATATCGAAAGTGCGCGGGCGCGTGGCATTGCAAAAATATCTAAATTTTTAATCGCGTCAACGCGGAAGGGAGCCTCAAATGAAATCTATTGTTAAAAAGTAAAATACAAAAAAATGTTTTTTTTAATGACGCTTGAATATCACTGCTCAAATTATTAAAACGAAAAATACTACAGTGGTCGTAAAAATACTACATCTGGCCACGCTGGATGTATGTAGTAAGACAGTATGTAGTAAGTGCTCGTACTTACCTACATCGGCCACACATAATTATCATTTAATGTTACCGTTATGTCACGCAAGCTGCTGCACAAATGAAAGGAAATCAAAATTGCGACATTTACGTGGATTTATTGAAAAAAAGAAGACTTGGCGTCCGCAATTATTTTAGGCTCTGCTGTCATCTGTGGCAATTGGCTAATCTCTTGACCTGGCTCTGCTAAACACCAATACAAGAGAATACAACATACACGCATGCTCCAAATCACACAACCCGCACAAGCACATTCACAATTGACACAAATAACCGTTTTGTCATCGATTATATAGGGCAGCCTTTAATTATAATAATCATATTTATTTGTCAAGATACATAATCTGTTGAAATCGTAAAATAAATTAATAGTTTTTTTTAAAAACTCGCTTTTACAAATGCACGTAAAAACCACATCATCAGACCTTGAAACCTAATCGTGGTAAAAGTTAATTCCAAGACTTTTCTAACAAGTCCAAACACAGCTATGATACGATGTTCCATCATGAAGTTCCAGTTCATATCTTCAGACTCCATCATCAGATCAGTTCGACAGTACCGTATTGTCATCAGAACTACATACAGCTGCCAATTTGCAACTGCCAGCTGCCAAAGATAGTTAAATTAGTTACCTTAGATTCCATTACGTAGTTACATACAGGTCGACCTAATAAAAGCGTGTTAAAAATACATAGCATTGATTATACGTATAATCAATGATATTAGCATAGATGTAGTATACTACCGTAGTATAATACATCTATGGATATTAGGATATTAGATAAAAGTCATAATTGTCAAATGGAATAAATGGAAAAAGAAACAAAAATAATCGCATTTTTTTAAAACCTAACAAAACAAATAATAACCAAATTTCTAAAATTGTCGACCAATTAAATGTCAACCAAATTTGGAAATAATGCTGTTTCAAAAGTTAACTTAGCAGCCTATTTAGCTGATTTAGCCTGAAGAGTATATAAAATAAACATATATTTTTTTAAATTACATTATCTAATATACATACAAATAATAGCTAGACTACAAACGATTGAGCACAGCTGTAGAACACGTACAACTTATAGAAAGAATGTATGGATGCCAATTTTCTTTGTATAAAGTTCTCGAATATTTTTTACTCCAGAAGTCTAGCTTGAAGAAGGAGGCAGTTAAAAAGCGTAAAAGTAACGTAATTAAAGGATTTTTCAGTCTATGTTTAATCAATCGGTGGGGAGTGCCATGGCTGTGGAGATCGCCATTTAGTTTACGTTTTGTGACGTTTGTCTCGCATAAATTAGGCACCGTGGAATATATTCACCTACCATACTTATTTCCCAAACTATCTTTGCCCCGGCCTGGCTATTTTTATGCTCCCCTATCGTTACCAACTATTTTCTTACTCTTCGGCATAAAAATAGGCGAAATAAAACACTTTTGAACTTTGAATGTCCACATAAAAGTGGGAGCTAATGGGCCCTGCTGCAACTAGAGCTGTCAACTATAACGGGCGAACCCGACACCTCAGGAAGTTTAAACGATTGGTTGTTCTATCTCCCGTCAAGTGAACGCAGAAAACTTAGGACAAAACAGTCCACCGTCAAGCTACACCTCATGTTCGTAAGAGGCCAACGCCTTATCCGCGGGATAATTAGGTATGTTACCCAGCGGGCTTACACTCACGCCCTTACTTCTAGTTGCGACTAGATTACTCCGGTCTCTCGACTGGTTACGAGGTCGAGGTCGCTTGCGCTTGCGCTGTCTTCTCCCTTACGAAGCGTTGAAACGGTTTAAACCGAATCTATCGCGGACCACGGCATCTTTTGCCCGGCTGTTCACCCGGGATCGGGTAGCCGATGGTTGTTTCAAGAGCAGTCGCCGTAAGGTTAGTAACCACCCCGCTCTATAGGAAACAGTACTGCTTCCAGACTCCCCCGACTGTTAATCAGAATGGGGGGGGGGGCTAACGGGCCCATGATGAGTTGGCCACGATGACCCATGTGTTCAGGGTCAGTCACACTCACGGGTCAACACCCATCCGACGGCCTCCCCGCATGGGGTCGAATCCTGGGTAGGACACTGGGTCAACCAGTCTCCCCTGGGAATCAAACCTCTGGCGCCCCTGGACGGTCTGCACACCGTGCGGCGCAAGCCAATCGATTGTGCTCTCCGACTAACAGTCGGGGGAGTCTGGGAACTGTATTGTTTCCTATAGAGCGGGGGTGGTTGTCTACCTTACGGCGACTGCTCTTGAAATGACCATTGGCCATCCGATCCCGGTTCAGAGTCCATCGGCCATCCGGCCAACGACCATCGGCTACCCGATCCTGGGTGAACAGCCGGGCAAAGGACGCTGTGGTCCGCGATAGATTCGGTGCACACCGTTTCACCGCTTCGTAAGGGAGAGGACCGCGCAAGCGACCTCGAACTCGGAACCAATCGAGAGACCGGAGAAATCTGGTTACAATTGGAAGTGAGGGCGCGAGTATCTCGAGCCCGCCGGGTTTATTCCTGGCTCACTCGCGGTAAGGCGTTGGACTCTCACGGGTTGTGACGTAGCTGGACGTAGGATTGTACTGTCCAAAGTCTTCTACGTTCACTGCAGGGCGACAGAACGACTAATCGTTAAAACGTCCTGTGGTGACGGGCTCGCCCGTTGTAGTTGACAACTCTAGTTAGTCCAATATAAGTGGCCTGAAGCAATGAGATATTCCAACTAAAATTTCACAATGTGATTTCAGCCCAACAAGTCATCTGTGTACCGAATGTTTCTATAAGCCCTGTGTCTATAAGCCTATCAGTACCATCTGTGTCTATAAGCCCAATATTTTGAGATTGAAATCTAACTAGTGAGCCCCCATTTGGACCGATTTTATCCACGATCATAATGCCTGAATGCCAAATTTCAGCTTAATCGGATTAAGCGTTTTACCACTATCGTAGAGGAATACAGACCCAGGGGAACACACACGGACACATATACATTTAAATTAACAATAATATGTTACCTTTAGGTACCTTATTTTAGTCCTTATTGTTAAATAAAAATAATATGAATTTAATATTTAATATGTAGAATACAATGTGTAACGTAAAATACCTGATCATATACATACGTTGTTTTTTCCAATTTTGTTTTGATACTTTATATTTTGTGATTATTTTTTGTATAAATGGGTCTAAGATGACTATTAATATTTATATAATAATTACCTATTTTGTATACTCATGTACATGGATTCAGCTCTATTTTTTTTTTTTAAATGTCTGCCGTGTAAAGCCGACTTTAGTCAACGCTATTGTCGATTTAATGTTTATGCTCTAATAGTTTTATATCTACATATAATTATAAATTACTAGCAACTGACAAATTCTAATTAGCTTTAATTCATAATTCATGCTTTTATTGTATATTCTGAATGAATAAATTGAATACTGAATACTGAATACGAAACAGCCTGTATAGAAACATGACAAAACCAGCAGGCATCGAAGCATCGAAAGCTCTCTTCCTCCAAAAAACTGGTTATCGTTATGCAAGAACCATGAACTAGCCGAAATAGCAGGATTATCACAAGCAAGCATGTGTGATTGTAATTGCTGTTACGGCATCGAATTTTATGACATAACTACGTATTCATGAGCCGTCATGAAATATTTTGATTTTGCCAGTACAGAGTTTTAAATGAATACTTTTTTAAGTAATAAGTGTTTAATTTTGGATACCGGAACCGGTATTTTGTTTAATGTTTATAATGTTTATAATGCACTTGTGTCATCGAACCCTCGCTGAATATACCTCATATTCTGACAGCTTGGCAAGGTTCGAAATGCTGAGTCTTCAGCAGTGACGTAAAGTGACTGATATGACGTTCTTCCACAATATACTTTCGCATCATATCGACAGCCCACAAATTCTAAGCAGAATAGCCTTAAATGTCCCATCGCGACAAACTCGTCACCCAAGGGTATTCAATGTACCCAGACTCCATACAAATCAAGCAAGGAATTCAACTCTGCATCGAATTATGGAAGCCTACGATGAATCGTTTCAGGAACTAGACATATTCTCAATGAGCAAAAACGAGTTTATCAGAGCGGTAATAGACCAGACCTTAAAAGCTTGAACAGATACATACCTGTGCAGAATCACACACTCTCATAAATACACAACTATGACACATACACGTAGATTTACTTACACACACCCATTAAACACACATCACAATCACAGACATAAACACACTCATCCTACTCTATCATACACACTCAGAAATCGAGAGAAGATGATAATATAACATAATATATGAACATTATTACACAACATCACGCACATTAACTGTATATTACCAGGAGACTATTTTGGCCGTAATATTGTTATTATTATTTATTAACTTAAGAGGCCTTACACGAAATTTTGCGCATTTCGTGAATTTACGTAATTTTTCAGACGTGAATTTAAGGTTAAAATACTGTATTTCTATAAGTTTTATTGCACAACATAAAAGATAATTTATATTATTGTCTAATGAGTGAGCTACTTTTTTGAAAATTATTATAGAATTTTGATTAATTGACCTTAAACCGGCGACTGTTTGTGAATTTTTGCTGTAAGAGGTTTAGAATATAACATATTTACAAATCGTTTTGACATCTAAACGGTATAAAAAAATTACAATGTATTGTTGTGAAAGTCCTCTATATAATAAGTGAATCACTTTTTACTACTTTCATATAAAATTGTTGATAAAAAAAATATTTAACTTTGTCAATTTTTTTAGAAAATGGGCGAAGAAATGCTTTTGATTTTGGCCTTTTAGAACTCTCGTTCCTAAAATAAAAACAACAGAAATACACTTTAGTTCAATATCAATATCAATCCTCAAAAAAAAATGCAAAACATTAATTAAAATTCGCAATAAAGTCTTTTAAAACAATCTAATTCTCGCGTTATGATACTCGCCTATGATACGATTCACGTCTCAAGTCAGCTAGTCCCCGCCGAGCGCTTCCAAAGGGTGGACGTATCTCTTTGGCTCCGAAAATCCTACCTACCTATAGTTATATTATACCATTGATTATAAATTATAGAGGTATCACGGCCCACATCGATTTCGTACACGGCCTCTTAAGACCCGAGCGCTGTTTTTCTCTTTTGTTGGAATAAAAATAAAATAAAATAAAATAAGTTCGAGAACCAATCACATACTTTTGATATTCGCTAGAACTTTTGGATATTCCTTCAAGAAGCTGAGTATTATTATTATTAATAATAAACTCTGAATTTGCATTTCAAAATTAGAAAAAAAACAAAAAATCGAGCTTATGTTGTATGCTTATCCATCTGTAATTGTTAGAATCGTTGCCATCCCGAGTGACAAAGGGTTGAAAGTGCTGAAATGTTGAAAAAAGTATTTATGTAAATATCCAAATGTCAATAAATTTGCATAAATATATCGTGTATAGCATGAAATTTAATGTCTGATAGAGTACTTTTTATTACAAGTCACAAATATTTCATAACAATCTTTTTTTATTATTGCTTGAGCACCGAGGACAACCGACTAAAGCGCGACGACGGCGTAGCGGAGCGCGATCCTTTCAATGGACCTGCCGCAGGGCGCAGGGCGAACTTTATTCTCTTATGAAACGTGGTTTTCATCGCAAACCATTCTTCAGTTCACTTTTTGTAAGGGGAGTCGTGTTTTTGATTTTTTTAAATTATTGTATTTATTAAGTTGCAATGTTTGCATGCAAATTGTCCGTTTCTAAATTTGCAAACCAGTATTCAACCACTTGCTGGTATTCGATTGAGCTGAAATTTAGCATACTTATGTAAGTTCAGTGACAACGCAATATTATGGTACCATCGACTGGATTTGATGTTGAAGCCGGGATGTAGCGTCTGGAACTCTCTCATGACAAATGGTAGGAGAGTCGAATTTGGGCTAGTGTGTTTTGTTATCATTATTTATTATTATTTATTAGTTTCAAATAGTATTCAAGGGCATTACAGATGAATCCAATTCGCCCTTGAATATTAAAGCTAGAGTGTAGTCTAAAAATAAATGACTTACCTAACTAAATTAATGCTAACATTGAACATTGAACAAGAAAAAAAAACATAAAAATATAAAACTAAATAAAAGACAGATTATGATAAACATGAGATAGCAGGGAGTTGCCTTTTTAGCTGCCAAAGGGATATACAAAAGATATCTATTTCTGTGGGCAAGGAATTAAGAAGAGCTATAACCCTTCCCACTGGCCTGTTTACAAAAATATTTGTACGGTGGTACGGCACATTAAACAATAGATGCGATCTCCTCGCTGTGTAATTTACCGGTACGTACAATTCAAACTTACATAGTATCTCTGGCAAATAAATAGTTCCTTGAATTAATTTATATACAAATATAATTAGTGAAATATATCGACGCGTTTCAAGACTGTTGTATCCTACCATTCCTAGCACAAAATCGGACGGAAATAAGTATTGATAAATATTGTATTTTCTGTAATAAACATATCTTAAAATTTTTCTTTGAATACGCTTTACCATCTGAATGTATTTGTTTTCACTTGTACACCAGATGACCGAGTTATATTCATGAGTATTCCATTACTATTACACACGATGATTGTATCCATTACATATGATTACGAGGGTTTGAATATGGAGCCGGAAGATAGACACTGGAACTCCCTTATTATAAGTGCTAAGATAGTCGAGTTTGGGCTTGTTTGCTTAGTTCTCATGAGTACTTTCTACTACACACAATGACGAGGTTTGAAGATGGAACCGGGAGATTGCTACTGTAATTCCCTGATCGAAAGTGCTAAGATAGTTGACGACTAGGGTACTTTCTATTACATATGACGATTAGGGTCTGAAAATGGAACGGGGAGATTGCCACTGGAACTCCCTGATGGAAAGTGCTAAGATATTGGAGTTTGGGCTTGTTTGTTTTGTTGCTATGAGTACTTACTATTACACATGATTACGAGGGTCTGAAAATGGAGCAGGAAGATTGCCACTGGAACTCCCCGATGGAAAGTGCTAAGATAGTGGAGTTTGAGCTTGTTTGTTTAATTCTCATGAGTACTTTCTATTACATACGACGACGAGGGTCTTAAAATGGAACGGGGAGATTGCTACTCGAACTCCGTGATAAAAAGGGCTAAGATAATGGAGTTTGGGTTCGCTTGTTTTGTTGCAATGAGTACTTTCTTTAATACATGATGACGAAGGTCTGAAGATGATGAAATATTCAAAATGTACACCTATTTAAGATAAAAGTAAAAAAATGGCTCCTTTACGAAGTAGGTCGTGCAAAGACTGAAAAAGAATTGCTCCATACAATAATTTAAAATACGTGTGTATGTAGATGTATGTGTGTGTGTTATTATATATGTATGTATGTATGTTTGTATGTGTATATATCTATACTAGCTGCGCCCCGCGGTTTCACCCGCGTGGTGATGGAAAGTTGTGATAATTATGATAGAAAACTTTATATCTTTATAAATTATAGCCTATGTGTTATTCTGATGTGTAAGCTATATTATTGTAAAGTTTCATAAAAATCCATTCAGTAAATTTTGCGTGAAAGAGTAACAAACATCCATACATACATTCTTACAAACTTTCGCGTTTATAATAGTAGTAGGATATGTATGTAACTAACCTTTTATCATATATATTTGTATGTGTACTATTTTATGCTATTATCTTAGTGTTAGTATTGAAAGTAGTCTATTAGTCAGTACTATTAAAACGTCAGTACTACTCAAAAATAAAATCATTATATATACTTCGTATGCCCAGATACAGGCTGTTCGGTCTAGTTAAGCATTCTTCTAGAATGATCCTATGGGTTGTGTTCATTTCCTTATTGCTTATATAAATAGTTACAAATTACATCTGTACGATCACACTGTTAACTCTCTACTAAGTTGTAACAAATAAATAAATTAAAAAAAATACGTGTGGCACTCGGGGACTGCCGCGGTAAAGCTATTGCATAGCATTTTTACCAACTTATGCAATTATAATTATTTATTTATTTTATTTTTTCTGATATCAGATCGGAAAACGTTAAAATTATTCCGAATCATTTGCGGCTGCGGTAGCAAATGATTCGGAATAATTTAAACGTCTTCCGATAGAGCCCCGCGCACGAATTTTTTATTCGATAAAGCAAAAAAACCGGATTATTCGAAAATTTTCGTAGATAAAAAGATAGATAATTAAATTATCTTTAAAATGGTGCAGGTTTCATAATAATACGCCAGATAGTATTTGCGTAGTAGTCGTTTTTGTGTTCGGTTAGACCTAATTTCACAAATTAATTACACTATGTAATATAAACAAAATCTAAAATATCCAAAGCTAAGAATATTAGGAAAATGTTCTTGTTTAACATATATTTTTTTCGAATCGTAACCAGTACTCGTTTAGACGTAATTATCAGTTTAAAATCATTAATTTTCGTTAAGAAATTTCTTCATTCGGTCGCCGCGCTGGCCTAGGCCCGCGATAAAAGCTCTGCAATAGCTTAAAAATTTTTAAAAATAAATGAAACCGGGAGATTGCCAGTGGAACTCCCTGATGGAAAGTAAAGCTTGTTTTTAAATTTTCTTTTTATTTATTATTTACATTTTCTTTTAGTTATGTTGAAACCCTAAGTCAAGTTCCTATTCAATGTCGCGTCTAATTGGCATGCGGCATGTAAATTTGTGATGCTTGTCGCGGCGTCGCACCGTTTGATCTACATTTTGTCGCAGCCGTGCCACTTTTACAAACCTATATGGCCACGCAATTTCACCGATCGGTCTGTCAATGGCCAGCCAGCGGGCAATAACCGTTAAGCTACAATAAAGGATGATTCATGCTACACCGGGCCGGGGCCGGGCCGGGCCCCGGCCGGGACACGGTCAGATATCTATAGTATACTTTTGTATGAAGCAATTCATGCTTGGCCGTGCTCCGGCCGTGCCCGGCCGTGCCACGACCGGAGCACGGCGTCGAATTGGCGGTGGATATTGTTTTCCCGGCTCCGGTCTGCTAATCGTTCAATGGGAGAGATATGCTTCAGAAATCTTGAATTTTGTTTGGTTAAATCACGTTTTATTTTTCCAAGAAATATACTAAAGCATTCTTTAGACATCCTAAAATAACCGTAAAATTTGCTCTCATCATCTATTAATTCCTTGTAGAGCGTGGCGAATTCTCCCTCCGATTGTCGTTTTCTCCAGGCTGGATGTACACTCCATCTTCTTTTATAAGATTCAGTTCGTGTTTCCAATACTTCATCTTCAAAGGCAATTGCAATAGCTGCCAACTCAAGTTGTGAAAATTGCATTAATAATCAAGCGAAAATAGAAATTAAAAAATATTATTATCGCCAAAATAGATGGACGCAACACTAGTTAGATAAGTCCGCCATTTGTGCATAAATTGTCTTTTTTATAAAACCAGCGTAATATTCATTAAGTTATGTTTTTATAGCACATTAAAGTTATTCTATTCTATTCTATTCTACTAGTTATCGCGGACATGGCCGTGGGATAAATAAACTCGGAAACAGCCCGGTCACGCCCGGTGTAGCATGAATGACTGCCCCGGCCGGAGCACGTTGGAAACGACTCGGCCGGGGCCCGGCCCGGCCCCGGCCCGGTGTAGCATGAATCATCCTTAAAGCACCTGCCTTTGTCTCGCAACAATTTAACGTACGATATAATACGACTGATGAAAGTGACATCGAATGCGAACGTTTCAAAACGATCGCGCCGGTGATTGTTAACCGGGAGCAGTTAAGTTCATAGAAGTATTAATTTAATATAGATTATTGCAGTATAGGAATTATATGAATTATAAATAGAATATTAGTGAAATTTGTAGCACCCGACGTTTCGGTGACGTTGCAGCTGTCTAACCACTGCAAACCCCGGGTGTGTATAAAGTCGAATGCAGTTGCGGTCTTTGGACAAACGAAACGGCCCATTGCCACGCGACTGACAGAACACATCAAAGCCGTTAAAAACGTTCAGCGAGAAAAATCGGCTATCTGCGAACATATATTGGATAGCGGAAGTAACCACTGGATGCAGTTTCAAAATCCCATTGTGCTATCCAAGCAACAATTCTACTTTCCTCGCATGATCCTGGAAGCCATTGAAATAAGAAGAACCCCGAACTTCAATAGAGACGACGGTTACAAACTCTCTTCTACGTGGAACCCTCTTCTTAAAATGTTCCCGCCGCCGAATGCCGAACGCAAAGACGTAAGACAGGATACAGTGAGTGTTGTGTGCAAGACGGATTTTAAAAATTTGCGCGCTCCGAGCCCGGACCCCACCACCGTTATAACCTACGCAGTGGCGGCAGCGGTATGCGGCCTACCCGCAAAACAACGGATTGCCAGCTCTTCAGTCTACCCTTGACAACGGCGGCTGCAACGTCACCGAAACGTCGGGTGCTACAAATTTCACGCGGTAAATTCGTTTTCTATTCTATTTATAATGTCAAACAACCGCGATAGTCTTCGATTTTATGTTATATGAATTATTGCAGTATATACCTTTCTAAGAAATCGAAAAAATAAAGAAATACTTCTAGATTCGGTCATTGTAATGCTAAATCTGAAAGATAAAAGCTTCGGACGCGTAACATTTCAGGACAAAAAAAAAACAAATTTACATACAAGGAAAAAAGTGTTTTTAAACTCAGTTTCTATGATTGTTTAAAAAAAACTAATCTAACCTACCGCCAAATAGGTGTTTATGTAATATTTAAAAAAAAACTAACTTAACCTACCGAAATATATGGGTTTGACGCTTCTTTGAATACATATACATCGCTTATATATTGAGACCGAATAAAGATTATTGCAGATTCGGAATCAGCGTGGTGAATATATATAACGATAAAAAATCAACAATCTAGAAGAGGTTCCTATACTGCAATAAGACAATTTAATAATATCATCGTTTTAAGAAAAAAATACGTGTGGCACTCGGGGACTGCCGCGGTAAAGCTATTGCATTGCATTTTTAACAATTTATGCAATTATTATTTTTTTCTATTTTATTTATTTTATTTTTTCTGATATCAGATAACTGCGCTCTATCGGAAAACGTTGAAATTATTCCGAATCATTTGCGGCTGCGGTAGCAAATGATTCGGAATAATTAAAACGTCTTCCGATAGAGCGCCGCGCACGATTTTTTTCGCAAAAATCCGGATTATTCGAAAAAAATCGTAGATAAAAAGATAGATAATTAAATTATCTTTAAAATGGTGCAGGTTTCATAATAATACGCCAGATAGTATTTGCGTAGTAGTCGTTTTTGTGTTCGGTTAGACCTAATTTCACAAATTAACTACACTATGTAATATAAATAAAATCTAAAATATTCAAAGCTAAGAATATTAGGAAAATGTCCTTGTTTACCATAATTTTTTTTTCGAATCGTAAGCAGTACTCGTTTAGACGTAATTATCATTTTAAAATCATTAACCCCTCAAATGAATGGCGATTAGCTCGGGTTGCCTACGGCAAAATGTATATAAATTTATATTTACATTTACATTTACATTTACATAGAGCGGGGTTTACTATAGAGCTATAGCATTACTATAGAGCGGATTACTATAAAGCGGCGCACATTTACATTTATATTTACATTTATATAAATTTATATACATTTTGTATACATTTTGCCAAGGCATCCCTTAAGGGACGCCTCACATTTGAGGGGTTAACCCCTCAAATGTGAGGCGTCCCTTAAGGGATGCCTTGGCAAAATGTATACAAAATGTATATAAATTTATATAAATATATTTAATTTTCGTTAAGAAATTTCTTCATTCGGTCGCCGCGCTGGCCTAGGCCCGCGATAAAAGCTAAGCAATATGTAGCTTAAAAATATATATGAATTAATCCAACATACTCCTACAGCATAAGGAAGTTTGGAAATACTGAATCAATCATCCATACCGACGTTAAAATATGATATGATATAAAACTATTGTAATAATCAAAATTGTTATACTTGAATAAATACATTTTGACCTTGATTTCTTAAATTAACAAATGCATAATTCAAGGATTTGTGCATGAAATGCATAATCAAATGCATAAAACATTTTTATTATTTTTATTCTAATTTCTATAATCGATCACTATGATAAAGTTGCTATCTATATTTTATATAATAATTATTACCTGACACTTAATTAATTGGATTAACATTATCATTTTAACAATGCTGCTATCATCAGTTACGTTATAATTAAACTGAATATATTGTGACTCATCAGATTCTAGAGAAAACGACCCAAAATACCAACTTTACGAAGAAAAAAATTCTTTGAAACCATGTAAATATAAATACTCAACGGCATAGCTAATATATCTGTTATTATGTTCCAAAAACAAAATCTGATTTTATTTGTGTTTTTTTAATAATGGTCTTCTGTTTGCATCTTTTCGAAGCGTATTAGCGAATACGGAATACAACGGAGTTTCGCACAGTTATTCTTTTGCTCTTTGCTTTGCTATTCTTCTTTTTGCTAGTATTGCTATTCTTATATTTGCTAGAATTGCTATTTTTATATTGGCTGGTATTGCTTTGCTAGTGTATCTTCTATCTTTGTGATTCTTTGCTATTATTTTTATTTTATTTTATTTTATTTTCTTAACCCTTCCTATTTGAGTTAACTATTTTTGGTTAGACGCTTACAAATGCTAAAATTGTATCTAACCAATATTGGTTAGGGCGCTCCGCGCTGCGTAAAATGCCAACTTTTTAAATATTTATTCATTATTATCTTAATTGTTTGACGAGATAAGGTTATAATATTATAAATTTCAAATTTCAATGCGATCATTTTACAGTTATTCTTTTTACGATCCGTATAGTAGTTTAAAAGTTATGGTCGTTTTTCTCAAGGCCATCGACTTCACGCGCAAAACTGTCCCGGGCAGAAGTGACGACTAAATTTTTACCCCGCGATAGGAGGGGTTAAGGATAACTTACAGCCAATAATTTTGTAGTGAACAAAAATAGGAAGCTTAGAGCCATTTACAAGTTACCACTGATGATGACAATAATAATAACGTGAATTTAGAACTGATACGAAGCATAAAGAAGATATTAAACAAGAAGATACTAAATTGTACAGTAGAAAACATGTTGACAACTGTAATACATAAAAGAAGAAAATGCTAAGCCTGGTCATCACAAAATCGCCCTACAACCTGCTTCCTTATAGTATCTATATTCGTGAAAAAGGGGTCAATATAAATGTCAGCATTCAGGGTGTTGAAAGTTTCGCATACTCTTAAAAAATAAGAATTACGCCTGTATTTGGTTTTAAAGCCAGGTAAGAGAAGGAGTGCCCTATTTCTAAGTACCCGGCTAGGAGTGCGGAGATATATTTTAGATAAGTAGGTCAGGACAATCAATCGAGCCATTTAAAATTCGTAGTAAAAGTGACATGTCAGCTATGTTTCCTCGCAAAGCTAATGGCAGCAAATAATGGCGGATACAACGAGAATGGTAGTCTGGATCACGTATACGACATTTATATTCTATGTAGTGCAGAATTTTTCTTTGGATGGCCTCTATTCTTATATCTTTGCTTGTTTTTTTTTGTGAGGAGCGAGTATTTCAAGACTTTAGCGACATATCAGGGGTCGATTATTCTCCATATTCTACGGTTGCATGCTGGTGTGTTGATTTTAGGCTTGGGAAAATTTCAACTAAGCATGATCCTCATCCGGGTCGTCCTACGATGGCAGTCACTGAAGAAATGGTTAAAAAATGGGAAAATCTGTTGGCGGATAGTCGCGTCGTGTCATGATTCGTTTAATTTCTGAAGAAGTGAAGATTGCGTACGCGCAGAAGGAGTGATGATCGATTAGGAATGAAAATGGTACCCGCCGCGGACGCGCAGAAAACACTATACTGAAGATTTCTCAACGCTCATTTGTTACAACAGGATCCTGACCGTTGTTTGTCTTGATTCATAACTATGCACGAAACATGGCTTCACCATTGCGATTCTGATACAACAAAACAAATATTGATGGCCTGGAATCGACCATCATCTCCAACTCTTAAGCCATTTAATACAAAGCCATTTCATACAAAGCCATTTCATACAAAGCCGTTTCATACAAAGCCATTTCATACAAAGCCATTTCATCCGCCGGTTAGATCATGTGCTAATTGGCCCAGTTGCAGTTTGTTCACTAAGACCTATTTGTGCAGGATCGGTCAATCGCACGGGTCAACAATCATCCGACGGCCTACGCGCAGAAGTGTGAGCCTTGGTAGGACTCCGGCCTGCGGGCCAGGTTCTCCTAGGAGTCAGCCTTCGGGTGCTCCTGGGCGGTTTGCGCACCGTGCGGCGTCAGCAAATCGATTGTGCATTCCGACAGCCGGGAGAGTCTAGAAACAGTACTGTTTCCTATAGAGCTGGGGTAGTTGTTAACCTTATGACAACTGCTCTTGAAACGACCAATCGGCTACCCGGTTCCGGGTGAAAAACCGGGCAAAGGATGTCGTGGTCCGCGATAGATTCGGTAGACACCGTATCACCGCTACGTAAGGGAGAGGACCGCGCAGGCGACCTCGAACCAGTCGGGAGGAAGGGGGTATCTTGATGGTTAATTCCAGACGGAGATATCCTTCCAAACTGGTAGTCAGGGGGCGAGGCTGCCCGCTGTTACCTTTCCCGGTCCCTCGTCGTAAGGCGTTGGTCTCTGACGGGCATGTTCGCATAGCTAGACAGTAGATTTTTATTGTCTCTACGTCTGAGAGAACGATCACATATATTTATACCAGCCTGGGGTGACGGGTTCGCCAGTTGTAGTCGACAACGCCCAAATATCTAACAAGCCACAAGCGCCAACTTTATTTTTGTGAAGGTGAACAGGGAAGCCATTCCGGGTAACAGCATTTGCAAGGTCATTGGCATTGAAAAATGCGCAAGAATTAATGAAGACTAAAATTATGAAAAATTCCATGAAATAAAATTTTTCATCGTAGCGGAACGAAGCAACAATTACAAAATAAACAGCCTTTTTGATAAAATAATAGCGTAGAAAACTAAATAAACACGACTTTATAAGTACTGCACTACAAAGGACTGTTTCCTATAGAGTCAGCCTTCGGGTGCTTCTGGGCGGTTTGCGCACCGTGCTGTGTAAGCCAATCGATTGTGCATACTGACTAGCAGTCTGGAAGCAGTACTGTTTCCTATAGAGCGGAGACGGTTACGGACCTTACGGCGACTGCTCTTGAAACGACCATCGGCTACCCGATCCTGGGTGAACGGCCGGACAAAGGATACCGCGGTCCGCGATAGATTCGGTTTACACCGTTTTACCGATTCGTAAGGGAGAGGACCGCGCAAGCGACCACGAACTCGTAACCAGTCGAGAGACTTGAGTAATCTGGCCGCAATTGGAAGTAAGGGCGTGAGTGTAAGCCCGCTGGGTAACATATGTACCTGGTTATCTCGCGGTTAAGGCATTGACCTCTTACAGGATGTGGCGGAGCTTGACGGTGGACTGTTTTGTCCAAGTCTTCGCGCCCACTTCAAGGGAAATAGATCGACCAATCGTTAAACTTCCTAAGGTGACGGGTTCACCCGTTGTAGTTGACAACTCTATCTGCTCTAAAAAGAACTAATTAACTCCGTTCTCACAAATTACATTGTAAGGGTCTTAGTGTAAGTCATTTTTGTTATTAACTATATTATTATTATTTAAGTAACGCTTTCTCCCATTCAACAACCATATTTTTTCTCTTCCTACTATTAATATGTGTGTGGGCGATGTAAAACATAAGCTGTTCTAAAAAACCCTTATGTACGTGAACGAATGATTTTTTGAAACATTTCAATGAGGTCCTATTAATTTATTTTTTATCAATTTATTTTTCTAAAATCTTTACAGTTTGTTGAAATCTACTCTTTATTGTATACTAGCTGACCCGTGCCCACTTCGTTGGGGGGTAATACTTTTTACTTGTGATGAAATTATGAATGTGGTTTGGTTAGTACTGAGTGCTATGATTAATTTCCTGACTGCCAAAATAAGGGTTATATATTTACTGCATATGTATGTATGTATTTACATGCCAATTGGACTAAATTACCGTTATTTGTGAGTGTCTTCTTGTGAGTGTCTTATTTGTGAGTGTCCTATCTCTTTAACCATTTATGCAGTAAAAGTGAAGTTATATGCAGTTAAAAGGAAAAGTCTTTTGTATTAAACGTGTGTTGAGACGATAAATTTAATTATTTTGATAATAATTCATAATTGTTGATAATGGGCTCGATTGCGTTTCTTCGTGAACTAAAATCGGAAATTAGTCCGTGTGAAAGAGACAGGGCAATACGCTAGAGCGGAGTGTGAGATGACCGGTTGTCACTTTTTCGCATTAAAACTGCCCGCCAAGGTCAAATCTTACACCGCACGAAATATGCTCGAATTTATTCGGACGAGTATAAGTTCGGCAGGTAGTATTTATCGACGATCGTTCGTTTCATATTCCGCTCTAACGTATTGCTCCGTCTCGTTCGCTTGCACTAATTTTAGTTTTAGTTCACAATGAAACGCAATCGGTCCCAATATGACCAATAAACATGACCTAACGATTTAAATTATTTTTTTAATATAAAATACTACTTTTTGTTAATTAAATATAAAAGTTAGACATATGCTGTCGCTGACTTTTTTGTAGGCATTAATAAGCTCTACAACTTTTCTCTAGAACTTAATCATATATCTCTTATCGTTAAGGCAGCATTAGCTAGAAACGTTTTCGTTCGACCGTTTTTACCGACTTACTTTGGAAATCTGACTACCACGAAAATTCTTTACTTCTTTATAATATTAGTATAGGTGACAATATTCCAAAGTTTACAAAGTGCTGTGATACCTAATAAACAATCAAGGGAAAAAACAACAATAATGATAAAATTATACCATTCAGTTTTACAGACTTTCAGTTTCCTTTTTCACGCCAGGCTACATCGCACGAGAATAAATTCCCTATATTAATTAAAATAAAGGTTTTATATCAACGATCTAAAAATGAGTAATAAAAAGTATTTAATTAATAATCAATTTGAAATATATTAATCATAAATAATATATTTTTTTAAAACAATTTATCTAAAATTTAGGTACTAGAATGCGGACTGGAATCATAAAATAACTAATGGTAATAAATGGTATTCAATTGTCAGAAATTATAAATAGTAGCGTCCGTAGTCGCGTTGACACCGGTTCACCTCGTTGATTCCGAAGATAAGCACGTAAGAAGCCAACGCCTTAACCGCGAGATA
This sequence comes from Micropterix aruncella, assembly GCA_944548615.1. Classification (NCBI taxonomy): domain Eukaryota; kingdom Metazoa; phylum Arthropoda; class Insecta; order Lepidoptera; family Micropterigidae; genus Micropterix; species Micropterix aruncella. The sequence goes on from OX155975.1 coordinate 8,830,036, forward strand.
GCCAGGAGTGTTACCCGGCGGGCTTACACTCACGCCCTTACTTCCAATTGTGACCAGATTACTCCAGCCACTCGATTGGTTACGAGTTCTAGATCGCTTGCGCGGTCCTCTCCCTTACGAAGCGGTGAAACGGTGTTTACCGAATCTATCGCGGACCACAGCGTCCTTTGCCCGGCTGTTCACCCAGGATCGGGTAGCCGATGGTCGTTTCAAGAGCAGTCGCCGTAAGGTCCGCAACCACCCCCGCTCTATAGGAAACAGTACTGCTTCCAGACTCCCCCGACTGTTAGTCAGAGTTCACAGTCGATTGGCTTACGCCGCACGGTGCGCAGACCGTCCAGGAGCGCCAGAAGGTTGATTCCCAGGGGAAACTTACCATAAGGCCAGAGTCCTACCCGGGCTCGCACTTCATGCGTGGAGGCCGTCGGATAGGTGTTGACCCGTGAGTGTGACCAACCCTGAACAGAATGGGTCTTCGTGGCCAACTCAGCAAGGGCCCATTAACTCCCTAATGATTGATTGACATGATTTTACACCCAGGATTGGCTGCCGACGAGGTTACTCTTTCATGGTCAACAGCACAGCCACACAATTTTGTATACGCATTCAATTATGATAGCCCGTTCTAAATTTCTCCGCGACAGGGCTGCTGCTGCCCAGGGTTGGCTTCCAACGAGGGGACTCATCAACGGTTAACAGCATAGAATCGAAATTTTGTGTAGTATTAAATTATGATAGCCCGTTCTAAGTTCCACTATGACACAGATGCTACAGAGGTTCCAGACAGAGCATTTTAATAAAAGCTTGTTTTGAAACATGCGTTTTTACTATTAACTTCTTCACGAGGCGTTTCGGATAACTCGGGTTTCGGATAACCCGAGGTGTGTGTGTTTGTGTAAGAAGAATAATAATAAATTAAACTCTGAATATTATTTATGTGTAACCGAGCCGAGTAACATAATGACATGTTATATAATCACGAATGTATCCATCTATTCAGTTCACTGTTAAGGTCTCGCGTGAAATAATGTTACATAACGAACTTCATTAGATTATATCAGGTAAAACATGTTAATGGCGAAAATATGCTAATTTCACGATGCTGTGTCTTCAATCACTTACTCTTGAAGAAATAAAAATATATTTCTACAATGAAAGAATGCTTAAAGAGTGGAGCTCTCTAAACAAAATAAAAGGTATAATTACTAATGTTTAACAATAAATCTATACTAATATTATAAAGAGGTGAAGTTTGTGACGTCGTAGGAAGTAATCTCTGGATCTACTAAACCGATTTAGAAAATTCTTATACCAAAAGAAAGCCACGTTATTTGTGAGTGTCATAGGCTATGTATTAATCCGAAAAATGAAAAGACTTTTTCGTGGTAGCCGGATTTCCAAAGTAAGTCGGAAAAAACGGTCGAAAGAAAACGTTTCTAACTAACGGTGCCTTAACGATGAGAGATATATGATTAAGTTCTAGGAAAAAGTTGTAGAGCTTGATAATGCCTACAAAAAAGTCAGCGACAGCATATGTCTAACTTTTATATTTAAGTAACAAAAAGTAGTATTTTAGATTTAAAAAATAATTTAAATCGTTAAGTCATGTTTATTGGTCATATTATCAACAATTATGAATTATTATCAAAATAAGTAAATGTATCGTCTCAAGTGTTTAAAACAGAAGACTTTTCCCTTTTACTGCATATAATTTCACTTTTACTGCATAAATGGTTAAAGAGATAAGACACTCACAAATAAGACACTCACAAGAAGACACTCTCAAATAACGGTAATATAGTCAAATTGGAATGCAGGATATACATATGCAGTAAAAATATAACCCTTCTTTTGACAGTCAGGAAACAAATCATAGCACTCATAACACAAGTAAAAAATTTTACCGCCCAACGATGCGGGCACGGATCAGCTAGTACTAATATAAAATCGAAGACTATCGCCTCGGTTGTTTGACATTATAAATAGGATAGAAAACTAATTTACCGCGTGAAATTTGTAGTACCCGACGTTTCGGTGACGTTGCAGCCGTCGTTGTCTAGGGTAGACTGGACAACGGCGGCTGCAGCGTCACCGAAACGTCGGGTGCTACAAATTTCACGCGGTAAAGTCGTTTTCTATCCTATTTATATAATTACTCATGTTTAACATGAAATGTTATAAGAAAAGGTCTAATTAAAGTTTCATATGACCATTGATTATGTAAGGTATTAGGGTCTATCTATGTGATACTTTCGATGTGTCGTCTGCAATGGGCAAACCCGTCACCTTAACTTGAGTTAACTACAACGGGAAAACCCGAAACCCTATGAAGTTGTGAGGGACCACCCCTCACTAGACTCCAAGTTGTGCGGTGTGAGGTGGTGGTATCAACTTACGAGTTATCTCCGTATTGAAAGGCGGTTTTGAATGAAGTAGACGGTATTTATTGATTGAAAGTTTGATATTGCCAGTTATAACGCCTCCCGAACAGGTTAAGTTATCGCGAGGGTACTGATGCGCGACTGCGGTTACGAGGGTATATGGATGAGGATTGTATGTGTGCTCCTAGTATCTTGTACTGGGCACGGCTCGAGTCTGTGGGATTGCAGACTGATGCTTCGTGACTGGGAAAGATAAGGAAAGGAAACCAAGGAGCCGGACCCCTTGACCTAACTCGTGAGAGAGAGTGCCGGGTATGCCGTCTCAACCTTGGGGGAAGGTGATCACTCGGGGAATGATACTTTGGTTGCTTTTTCGCCGGTTTATATAGGCCGGGAAATGATGCAATTCGAAATATTCCGAGTAAAAGTATTGTTTCATCGTGCTGATTCATCGCTGCACGGGTTAAAATAATATCTGAATTGTGTCAGTGTATTTCACTGAAAATCAATGCATTTGTTGATCGCATATAATGGTACTTAAGGGCCATTACAAAGTTTTAATGGCAATGATCGTTCTATCTCCCATGAGGTGAGAGTAGATAACTTTTTAATAATAATAAGAATAATAATAAAAGCCTTTATTTACTGACCGTATTGTACAGTTTTGCCTTATGTGATACTTATAAAACAATAATATTTTAAATCTAATTTTGAAATAAGGTATCATATTCTTCAGCAGCCAGTTTGCTGATCAGGTTGTCCTTGGACATAGGCCTCCCCCATTTTCTTCCATTCATCTCTTTTCCGAGATAACCTTCTCCATCCATTTGATAGGTCATCTTCCCATCTTTTAATTTGACGTCCTTTTTGTCCTCTTTCGTCCATTTTTCTCTGTTGGTTCTCATGACGCAGTTGAATTCCCGTGCACACATTACAAATATTTGCAATCGTGCTAGCAAAATGGTCGGTTTTGTTATTCGCATATGCGAATATAGTTTAATAATATTCATACATAGTTTAATAATATTCATGTAATTCATGTAATAATAAGGACATAGTTTAATAATATTCATGTAATGTTTCTAATATATAATTGTTTAGTCCGGTAGCATACTTGAATATAACTCGGTCATCTGGTGTACAAGTGAAAACCAATACATTCAGATGGTAGAGCGTATTCAAAGAATTTTTTTAAGGTATATTTATTACAGAAAATACAATATTTATCCATACTTATTTCCGTCCGATTTTGTGCTTGGAATGTTAGGATACAACAGTCTTGAAACGCGTCGATATATTTTCCTAATTATATATGCATATAAATTAATTCAAGGAACTATTTATTTGCCAGAGATACTATGTAAGTTTGAATTGTACGCACCTGTAAATTACACAGCGAGGAGATCGCATCTATTGTTTAATGTACGGCACCATAATACAAATATTTTTGTAGACAGGCCAGTGGGAAGGGTTATAGCTCTTCTTAATTCCTTACCCACAGAAATAGACATCTTTTGTATATCCCTTTGGCAGCTAAAAAGGCAACTCCCTGCTATCTCATGTTTTTCAAAATCTGTCTTTTATTTAGTTTTATATTTTTATGTTTTTTTTTTGTTCAATGTTAGCAATAATTTAGTTATGTAAGTCATGTATTTTTAGACTTACACTCTAGCTTTAATATTCATGGGTGAATTGGATTCGTCTGAAATGCTCTTGAATAATATTTGAAAGTAATAAATAAATAATAAATAAATAAATGATGTGACCAGTCCAGTTCCACTTAAGTTTTCAATTTTTCTTATTTGAAACATCGCTCTCCTTTGTTTTTTCCTTAATTTTGAGGTTGTCAACCTGTCTTGTAGCATTAAATTCAGCATGCTTCGCACCAAGTTTCGTTGGCATACTATAAGTTTTTGGTTGTTTTTGTTCGTAGCAGGCCAGGCCGTGTTTTTGTTCGTTGTTTTTGTTCGCGACACCCGTAAGTAAGACATGAATAAAAAAGTACATTACTTAGAGACAATACAAATCTACCGTTTAGCTAAACCAACATGCCCGACAGAAGCCAACGCCTTATGGCGGGGCATCAGTAAAGATACCCAGCGGGCAGCGTCGCCCCTTGACTACTAGTTTTGAAAGGATATCTCCGTCTGGAATTATCCATCAGGATAATCTCCCTTTCAACGACACCAAAGTCGCTTGCGCGACCTCTACCTGCAGTATATTCAGCGGTGGCTCAAAGCCATAGGATGGCGGTGTCGACTACAACGGGCGAACCCGTCACCCCAGGCTGGTATAACAATATAGATCGTTCTTTCAGCCGTGGGATGAGCGTAGAAGACTTGGAAACAAGACAATCTACTGTCTAGTTCACCAGCAACCCGTTAGAGTCCAACGCCTTACAGCGAGGCACCGGGAAAGGTAAACAGCGGACAGCCTCACCCCCTAACTACCAGTTTTGGAAGGATATCTCCGTCTGGAATTAACCTTCAGGATACCTCCGTCCTCCCGACTGGTTACGGGTCTGAAGTCGCTTACGCGGCCTCTACCTGTTGTATTACAGCGGTAATTCAGTTTGGATTTATCGCGGACCTGGGCGTTCTTTGCCCGTAGTGCCACACGGGATCGAGTGGCTCAAGGTCATTTCAAGAGTGGCATGACAACAGGTCAACATCCACCCCCGCTGTTTAGGAAACAGTATATTTCCATAGTCTCCGGCCCCTTCAGAAATTAGTCAGAATGCACAACCGATTGGCATCGCCGACCGGTGCGCAAACCGTCCAGTGGCGCCGGGATGCAATCTCGCCGGGAGAAACCGGTCCACCAGCTCTAAGGCCTTTGACACGGGAGTCTTACCCGGGGTAGCCTTCCACTCGAGGAGGCTTCTGAATAGGAGCTGAATTGTGAGTAGAGCCGATCCGAGAACAAAATAAATATTGTGGCCCAAGCTGCACGAAATAGTTCACCACCAAACAGTTCGATTTGGCAATCTTTCTGCGACGGCGACATTAGGTGGCGCTGATAGAATTGACCGGCGATAGAATGATCCATTTTATTTGGCCATCTAACGATCTATCTATATGGCCATAATAACACTGATAATGAATGTTTTTTTATAAAATACTAATATTTGAAAACCTCAATAATTTATCCAATGATGACAATAACAACATTCAATTATTAGTGCAATCTATTGCATTTCTTTATAGGCTAATTACATCATAGAAATAATACGGACAGATAGAATGCCGTATATTAGTAGATAGATAAGACAGATAGATAGTCAATTAATGTTCAAGTCAATTAGTTAGATTCATATTTAGATTAGTCTATCTGAACATTAAAGTGCATAATTATTGGCAATTGAAACCTAATTAAAAACCTAGTTACCTATACCTAATTAAAAAAATGTATATTTATGCAAATAATATTAAATTAATAAGAGCTATGTTTCAAAAATGCGTTTGTTATTATATTATTTTTAATTTCGAGATATGATACGATAACTTCGTGGTTAGAACGCCATCTATTGAACTAGTGAACATAAGAGAAGAATATCGATCAATATTTGTAATCTTGAGTTTCATATTACTACTGTAACTACATGTTGTATTACTACTGTAACTACAGTAACTACATTACTACTGTAACTACTATTACTACTGTAACTACATGTTTCATATTACTACTGTAACTACATATTACTACTGTAACAACATGTAACTACATGTTGCGTTTCATATTAAAATCCCAATTGATTCAAAAGTTTAAGCCCTATGTAGAGATTAGTCGCCTGGAACATGGCAATACGTGGCATGATCGGTTGAAGCAATATCCATAGGACGGCGTGCCTCATGACAACTGGCGCAATGGCCTCCACTCCTGGAGCAGCTCTAGATGCACTGCTAAACTTACCGCCTCTACATATTCACTTAAAACAGGTGGCGAAAGCCAGCATGTACATGTACAAACTGAACCTCACCAGCACTAAGATTAGTTCTTGACTCAGTCAGTGAAACTTCAACCCTCATCATGGTATCAGACACCATGCTTCCACTCCTAAACTTTGGAAAACTCTTTACAGTGGAGCTGCGGCCCAGAGACGACTGGCTAAAAAACCAACTGCGCTGAGAGGCCGGTAGCCTAAAATGGTATACTGATGGGTCGAAAACGGGACTTGACGTAAGCTGCGGTATTTATGGAGAGCGACCAAACTTCGAAAGAATTGTGAAATTAGGGAAATACGCCTCCATATTCCAAGCGGACATATACGCCATTATTGAATGTGCGGATATAAACCTCAATAAGAAATACGCCAACCAACCGTATCTATATCCACTCGGATAACAAGGCAGCTCTTATGCCACTAGCCTCGAATACTATTAATTCAAAGCTGGTGCAAAACTGCGTATCACTACTGAATTCCCTGGGCGAAAAGAACAGGGTAATTCTAAGATGGGTTCCCGGCCATGCAGGAATCGAGGGAAATGAAAAAGCCGACGAACTTTCTAAGATGGGAGCAAAGGGAACGTTATACGGCCCTGAACCTTGCTGTGGCGTACCAAAAAGCATTGCAAACCTAATGCTCAAAAACATATGTTTAGAAAAATCCGACGACCACTGGAACAACACGGCAGGGTTGAATCATTCCAAAGCGCTAATTAAGGCTTACGACCGTAAGACTGCCGTGAGGCCTTATCGTTAAATAGGAACAATCTGCGCATACTGGTGAGGGCGCTCACGAGGCATTGTGGCCTGAACAAACACATGTACAACCTTAGGCTCCAGGACACGAAAATGGGCAGGTTCTGCCAAGGGGCAGAGGAAACACCCCTGCACCTCATGTGTGAGTGTGGACCGCTGATGCTAAAAGATACACCCACTTGGATGGGCATTACCTCTAACCTGAGGATGAAAAACAATCTGGGGCCTAAAACCTGTTGAGGTTCTTAAATGACAGGAGGCTTAGCGCAGAACTATAGTAGGTGGCGAATAGTGAATAATCAGCAATGGTCGCAGTGTTACAAGGCTCATAAAGACCTTAGAAAAACTAATTAAAAACTCAACCTGTATATTTATATAATATGCTAGTGGTATTAAGCGGCGTTGCATGTGTTATACATAAAATTACATTACATTTACGTCGTGTCCACTGTTGACGTGCGCTGCAATACCCCATAGAAGAATACCCATAGCGCAGATGTGATTCAGCCATGCCCAAATAGATAATTTACTGTCACGTTCAAGTGATAGTCAGTCTAGCGTTATAGAACGTATTCTTATATCTAACATCTTCTCTACAAATCTAACATCTTCTCGATCTAACGAACAATCTAAATAACGTCTTCTTGTTTTCTTCTATTTTAGAAAACCATTTCGCTCAGATGTGAGTCACACCAGAGACAACAAGAGAGCGATTCAAAATGGCCGCCTCAACAATCATGGCGGGTCAGTGCCACGATTGCCACAGCGAATATTCTATAGACTACTACGCCAACCTTCAGAGCAAACAGATTCATAGACAAATCAGCAGGGAGATGATTAAAATGGTGCACACCGAAAAAAATATAGAGGCTGTTAGCGATGGTAGGTAAATAAAAAATGAAAAATGGCATAAATTTTCATTTTTCGGAAAGCTGATATGTATTGTTTTTCTTTCCTATAATTAATTACAGATGCTATATCCTCCCAACCAAAGTCAAACTCCTCATAATCAAAGTCCCACCCAAAGAATGTCACCAATATAGAGTTTAGCAGAAATATTTCTGGATCCCTGATTGACAACAAATCATGATCTCCTTTAGTGTTTGGGTGAGAGTATGTTACAGTAGGTTGTACCGATTGAGGGGGTTGACGACGGCGGGCAATCGTTCTTAGATACCTGCAGCAGGGCTGCGACGCCACACTCTGAAAGCCGGGTCAATAGGCACGGCTCACGAGACGGGCTTTGGACGAGGCCCGTCGACTGGCCCACAGAATGCGCAATACTGTTTAAGCACTGGATGTCTATAGAGAAAACATGTGTCAAAGGGGACATAGCAGAGCTTCCGCAAATTGAATTTTGTTACAAAGAATATCGTTTCAACAAGGAACTTTATTTTCTAACAAACGTGCTTTTTTTAGCGCTTATAAAGGGTTTTTTCAATAATTATAAATACAACAGTTCACTATTTGTAACGGCAGTCGTGTTTTAATTCTTTAATTTATTTTCCTTTTTCCCTGTGCTCTTAATTTGTAAATGTTTGTGATAGAAGAGGCTATAGCCTATTTAAGTGACTTTAAAATAGGATCACTGGCAAGAGTTTTCGCTCATAGATTTTTTACTGTGACATTTGAATTGTAGGTTTTGTTCATTTTACTGTAGACTATTGTTTGGTAGCGAATGGTCTCGTGCAGCTTGGGCCACAATATCCACTGTGTTATCGGATCGGCTCAACTCACGATTCAGCTTCTATTCAGAAGCCTCCTCGTGCGGAGGACTACCCCGGATAAGACTCTCGCGTCTCAGGCCTCAACGCTGGTGGACCGGTTTCTTCTGGCGGGATTACATGTCGGCGCTACTGGACGGTATAGGCACCGTTAGGCGACGCCAATCGGCTGTGGATTCTGACTAATTGCTGAAGGAGTCTGCAGATTATTGAAATATACTGTCCCCTAAGCAGCGGGGGTGGATGTTGACCTGTTGTCGTGCCACTCTTGAAATGACCTTGAGCCACTCGATCCCATGTGGCACTACGGGCAAAGAACGCCCAGGTCCGCTATAAATTCAAATTAAATTACCGCTGTAATACAACAGGTAGAGGCCGCGTAAGCGACTTCAGACCCGTAACCAGTCGGGAGGATGGAGGTATCCTTAAGGTTAACTCCAGACGGAGATATCCTACCAAAACTGGTAGTGAGGGGCGAGGCTGCCCGCTGATTGCCTTTCCCGGTGCCTCGCCGTAAGGCGTTGGTCTCTAACGGGCTGCTGGCGAGCTAGACTGTCTTGTCTGTAAGTCTTCTACGCTCATCCCACGGCTGAAAGAACGATCACGTATCGTTATACCAGCATATCTGGGGTGACGAGTTCGCCCATTGTAGTCGACACCGCTTTACTGTAGACTATTGTAAACTACAAAATTAAATAAAAGTGGCATGGCATCCAACCATTATCTCATTCTCCATTTACCATGCCGGGGTACATGCGGTTGTATTGCATTCTTTGTTAATGACCATACTTTGGTTATCTCTGTTTGCTCAACTTGGGGTGTCGACTACAGCGGGCGAGCCCGTCACCTCAGGAAGTTTTAACGATTAGTCATTCTCCCTGGAGTGAGCGAAGACTTAGCGACGACACAGTCCACCATCTAGCTACGTCACAAGCCTGTAAGAGGCCAACGCTTTAACCGCGAGATAGCCAGGAATGTTACCTGGCGGGCCGACACTCACGCCCCTACTTCCAATTGTGACCAGATTACTCCGGTCTCTCGATTGGCTACGAGTTCGAGGTCGCTTGCGCGGTCCTCTCCCTTACGAAGCGGTGAAACGGTGTAAACCGAATCTATCGCGGACCACAGCGTCCTTTGCCCGGCTATTCACCCAGGATCGGATGGCCGATGGTCGTTTCAAGAGCAGTCGCCGTAAGGTCCGCAACCACCCCCGGTCTATAGGAAACAGTACTGCTTCCAGACTCCCCCGACTGTTAGTCAGGACTGGGAGCTAACGGGCCCATGATGAGGTGGCCACGATGACCCATGTGTTTAGGGTCGGTCACACTCACGGGTCAACACCCATCCGACGGCCTCCACGCACGGGTTGCGAACCTGGGTAGGACACTGGGTCAACCAGTCTCCCCTGGGAATCAAACCTCTGGCGCTCCTGGACGGTCTGCGCACCGAGCTGCGCAAGCCAATCGATTGTGCTCTCCGACTAAAAGTCGGGGGAGTCTGGGAACTGTATTGTTTCCTATAGAGCGGGGGTGGTTGCCTACCTTACGGCGACTGCTCTTGAATTGACCATTGGCCATCCGATCCCGGTTCAGAGCCGGGCAAAGGACGCCTTGGTCCGCGATAGATTCGGAGTACTCCGTTTCACCGCTTCGTAAGGGAGAGGACCGCGCAAGCGACCTCGAACTCGGAACCACTCGAGAGACCGGAGAAATCTGGTCACAATTGGAAGTGAGGGCGCGAGTATCTCGAGCCCGCCGGGTATATTCCTGGCTAACTCGCGGTAAGGCGTTGGACTCTCACGGGTTGTGGCGTAGCTAGACGTCGGATTGTTATTGTCCAAAGTCTTCTACGCTCACTGCAGGGCGATAGAACGACTAATCGTTAAAACGTCCTGTGGTGACGGGCTCGCCCGTTGTAGTCGACACCGCAAGATGTTAGTCAGGACTAATGGGCCCATGATGGGAGCTAATGTCAGGGAGCTAGTCAGGGAGCTAATGGGCCCATGATGGGTTGGCCACGAAGACCCATGTGTTCAGGGTCGGTCATACTCACGGGTCAACACCCATCCGACGGCCTCCACGCACGGGGTGCGAACCTGGGTAGGACTCTGGCCCTGGTCAGTTTCCCCTGGGAATCAAACCTCTGGCGCTCCTGGACGGTCTGCGCACCGTGCGGCGCAAGCCAATCGATTGTGCACTCCGACTAACAGTCGGCGTAGCTAGATGGTGGACTGTTTTGTCCCAAGTCTTCTACGCTCACTGCAGGGAGATAGAACGACTAATCGTTAAAACTTCCTGTGGCGACGGGCTCGCCCGCTGTAATCGACAACCCAAGTTGTTAGTCAGAGTGCACAGTCGATTGGCTTACGCCGCACGGTGCGCAGACCGTCCAGGAGCGCCAGAAGTTTGCTTCCCAAGGGGTGTTTGATTCCCAGGTTGATCTCTGTTTGCTCACCATTAACTAATTAGCATCTGCAAATGTATGCAATGACAGGTCAATAAGCAGACTCCGATAAAATAGTTTCCATTTTGCAGTACGGCCAACCTTGGTCACAACGACAGAAGATCTAAAACTGGCACACCTGGATAAAAACCTGGAGCAGGATAATAGGACCGTTCGCACTAAATGGATCACGCCGATGGAGCGGATGAACGGTACGGTTCTGCAGAACTTCTACAACGGACAAAATATTCTGATCACTGGAGGAACAGGTACGCACTAACAGTTATTCTTCTTAATTTTGGACTATAATTATCGTTATAATACGATAAAAACGTTATAATACGTTACATTATTTTAGACTCAAAATAATTATTTTTCTGCAATATACATATTACCTTTCTACAATATACAATATACATATTATTTCTGCAATATATAAATTACCAAAATGTTGATTACCGAATAGTGAGTAGCGAATAATACAATGTACGTACATTGCAGCTTCTCCTAACCGCCCTGTCGAATCAGTTCGCCGATCCTATATAACAGTAATACTACTGTACTGCCGAATTTATGAATTACGTTAATGAATTACGAACTGTACTGCCGATAAACCTACTGAAATCGGTTTACATGGCAATTTTTCAGAGCCTTTTGATACATAGAACGATTGCTTGGGGTGGATGCACCAAGCAAGTGATTGAACCTTTAATCAAAGCTCAGAAGATGATCCTACGGGTTATAAATAAAAAGCCCCCTAGATATCCCTCTTTACAGTTATTTAGAGAATATTGCGTGTTTGATGTACGCCAATTGCATGTGAAGCAAGTGCTATTGTTATTTCATAAATTCAAACACTTACAACCTATGGACCAACAAGTAAAAACTACTAGAAATTCTGGGGCGGGGCAGTTTTTGGTACCGCGTGTGAGAACTTCACTCGCACAAAGATACTTTAAATACTTAGCTCCAAGGCTTTATAATAATATAGAAATTACTATACAAAATTTGGTTAACATGGTAGCGTTTAAAAAAGCAATTAAATGTGCTTGATTGTTAAAGGACCACTCTATGACAAAACGGAATTTAACAGATTTTTTCATTAGGTAAAATTAATAAATAAAAAGCAAATACTTAGATTTTTTTATATTTATAAATATAATAGACGTATATGTGAGGTTTAAGACTAGAGGTATTTCAAATTAATTTATTTGTGTACATTTTGTGTATATTAGTATTTTATATTAGTATGTATATTTATTTTAAATATGTATTTATTGTATTTATGTATTACTCTATGTTGGTGTTGGGTTTAATAATAATTTCTTACTACTACATTTTTTTTTGTGTGTTGGTATAACTCTTTATGCTTGTGTATTTGTATTATGCAAGAATGAAGTTTTGAACTTTATACCAATAATAATTATATAACCAAACGTCATACATGTCAGCTCGCAATATGCTAAGTCCAATATCAGCATCCCTAGATACGGGCGTTCTTGCTCAGTTAGGTATGCGATGAGCCAACGGCTATGGGTTCAACTTGTTTTTCCTGCACGTTTTATTGTTCTGTATACCGAATATCATAGCCTGTAAATCATGTTGTTTTAATATAAAATAAAATAATAATACTAAAGACAGAAATAAATGCATTTCCAGTTTTTTCGTGATGATCCCTATCTTCCATATGAAGATAGGTTTATAAGAAATCGCCTGGAATCACGAAGTTCCATGCCAGTTTTCAACGCCGAACGTGATTACCGTCCACTGTAATTTAGTCGATATTTTAAGTTTCTAATTTTAACCAAATGGTTACAGGTATATATCCTCTCATATAGACATTCTAAAGTACTGAATGCCTGTTTTACTATAACACAAATCACATTGACTTTATACCATAAAAAGGCTCGAACACCAAAATTCATCCCCCTTGCGGCAGTACTTGGCCAAAAATTTTTATTTCATTTAATATTTTCCTTGATCTTTGCCATTATGCCATTATGTACCATTATGCCATAGCACATATTTTCCTAATAAGGAGGTATTGAAATTCTAAAGGAAAAAAACGATCTACCCGCATGTTATCAACGCATGTGATTAACGTGCATGGTAAACGTACACTCGTATATGTTGTTTTTAGCATACACTAAACATCTAAGAATATACGCTGATGCCATAGTAAGAACAATCATGATACGCTGATGCCATAGTAAATCATCATCATAAGCCGATGAACTTGCTAAGACGGGAGCAAAGGGAACGTTATACGGCCCTGAACCTTGCTGAGGCGTACCAAAAAGCCTTGCAAACCTAATGCTCAAACAAATATCTTTAGAACAATCCGTCAACCACTGGAGCAACAAGCCACGGTTGAATCATTCCAAAGCGCTAATTAAGGCTTACGATCGTAAGACGGCCCTGAGGCCTTATCGCTAAATAGGAACAATCTACGCATACTGATGAGGGCGCTCACGGGGCATTGTGGCCTGAACAAACACATGTTCAATCTCAAGCTCCGAGACACAAAAATGTGTAGGTTCTGCCAAGGGGCAGAGGAAACTCCCCAGCACCTGATGTGCGTGTGTGGCCCGCTGATGCGTAAAAGATACACCCACTTGGGTGGTCATTACCTCCAACATGAGGAGGTTAAACAATCTGGCGCCAAAAGCCTGCTGCGATTCTTAAATGACACGAGGCTTAGCGCAGAACTGTAGTAGGCGGCGAACACAATAGATCAGCAATGGTCGCAGTGTTACAAGGCTCATAAAGAACTTAGAAAAGCCCCACTCAACAAATAATAAAAAAAAGAACAATCATCATCATAACCACCACCTATCGCGAGAAACGGTTGGATCAGTTAAAAACAATTTCAAAAAACAATTGAACCAGTTCCTTGAATACAGCAATAGACAATATTCATGTGTATAATTCAATATGGGTGCATCAGCTTATTCTGCTCGTCCTTGGAGATAATAATATACAAGCTGGTATCTTAATTCTGAATGAAATTATATTTTGTTTTTTAACTGCATCTTGCTTTATTTTCAGGTTTCATGGGAAAAGTACTCATTGATAAATTGCTAAGGTCGTGCCCAGATATCGGTACTCTCTACCTGTTAATACGACCAAAGAAAGGGAAGGATGTGCATACAAGAATCAAGGAGATATTTGACGATCCAGTGAGTAATATCATTAATTATATAGGGTATTATATTGCTCAATGCCATAGTACGTTTTTGCAACACTTATACGCCGGCGACATGCAGGTGGCGCTGGTAGCACTGACCGGAAAACGAATAGCAGTTTATTTGGCCATCCATAATAACACCAAAGATAATGAATGGGTTTTTACACAAATTTACAATAATCTTCTCAATAAATCTTTACACGATTTCCAGTAACTAGTCGGGAGACTGGAGTAATCTGGTTGCAACTGGAAGTAAGGGCGCGAGTGTCTGCCCGCTAGTAGACTTACCTGGCTATCTCATGGTAAAGCGTTGGCTTCTTACGGGTATGTGGCGTAACTAGACGGTGGACTGTCCTAAGTCTTCTGCGCTTACCTCACAGGAGACAGAAAGATCAATATCGTTAAATCTTCCTGAGGTGAAGGGTTCGCCCGTTGTAGTCGACACCTCTAATTGCCCAATAAATAATGAGTGTTTTATTTTTATTTTATTTTTGTTAAAAACATACAGCATAGAAAAATACGTATAAGCATAATATATATTCCAGTAACAAAGCCAATGATGTTTTAAATTATTTGCTATATAAGGATTACAAAATATGCTAAACAATACAATATAAAGAAAACCAAAAAGAATTTAAAAGTAACAGTTAAAATCGCTATGTACGAGTGTATGGATGTTAGTGTGTGTTTGTCTGATGGAGAGCGTGTATGTGTGGGTGTGTGTATGTGTGTGTTTGTATATGTGTGTGTGTATGAGTGTGTGTGTGGGTGTGTGTATCTGTAGTGCGAATGTGCTTGTGAGTGCTTGTGCATGCTAATTCAATCCGATCTGATAATCAGCTCCGCAAACAATGTGGCGTAAAATGGTAAAAAGCTTCATATGTATAATAAATATTCTTTATCTTTACAGGTTTTCGATATAATGAAATCAGAGGTACCTAAATTTGGACAGAAAATCGTCGTGGTACCAGGAGACTGTGGAACAGCCGGTCTAGGACTTAGTTTAGAGGATAGACAGACATTAATATCTAAGGTAAGAAAATATAATTGCGGATCTCTACCTAGACTCTGGTAGCGAACGGTTTCATGCAGCTTGGGCCATAAAATCCACTGTGTTTCCGGGTTGGTCCAACTCACGATTCAGCTCCTATTGAGTAAGGCATTTGATTGCGTTAGGCATGATATTTTACTAAACAAACTAAATCATTATGGAGTCAAGGAGGACTGCTTAAAATGGTTTGATTCATATTTAAAAATCGGTAGATCGGTGGTAGGTAGATCGGTGTCCCCTGGAGGAACGCCTATTGGCGCTACTGGACGGTTTACACACCGTACAGCGTCAGCCAATCGGTTGTGCACTCTGACTAATTACTGAAGGAGTGTGGAGACTATGAAAATATACTGTCTCCTAGACAGCGGGGGTGGAGGTTGACCTTTCGTCAACCACTCCTGAAATGACCAATTGGCTACCTGATCCTGAATTCAGAGCCGGACAAAAAATGCCAATGGTCCGCTGTAGAGTCAAATCACCGCTAAATATACGGCAGGTAGAGGTCGCGCAAGCGACTTCGGACCCGTAACCAGTCGGGAGGTTGGAGGTATCCTGATGGTTTATTATTATAACAACCATTATTATAACAACCATTACAAACATATGTATCTTAAATATTTATTATTTACTTCGTTAAACAAATTGAAATCTTGAAATTATGTGGATTCTTCTATTTGACTTGCCATTTTTTAATATTTGTATATACATTAAGTGTTGCTTTGCATATTTGCTCTTCATATACTCAAGACGTATAGAAGTCGATACATTTATTTCATTTCATTTCATTTATTTAAGTCCATAAAAAGACATTTAATTACAAAAACATTCTCTTAGCCTAATATTTCGTAATTAATTAAATAGTTTTTCAATTTACTTCCTAACTCGGAAAGAGATTCAGATATGATAGTTTGTGGTTTACCACCTCACTAGGAATAACCTGTATCGAGGTGGTACCAACAAAAATTGTAAATTGCCTGCCCAAAAGAGCATAATATATCCGCTCTTAGGTTTTTATTTTATTTTATTTATTTTTTTAACTTTATATTGCAATGGTATTTACATTTAATAATTACAAGGATGGAGGTAGTTACTTTATTCTAAAATTTAAAAATTTTGAAGAGACCAAATTAAACGGAAGGTATTTTAGTTCAAATATTCATAAATAAATATTCCTACGTACTAATATAATACATACATAGATACGATAATCGCATAAACCTTACATGAATTTATATTAAAAGTATATATAAATAAAAATTATTATAAATAAGTACATACACATATTATGATAATTAAAAAATAAAAATATATTAATATGATAATACGAGTCTATATTTACATATTCAAAAGTGCATTGTGCATTTATCAAAGAAAATGACAATTTGCAATGCCATTTTTTATCTTCTTTCTTATATAAAAATTAATCACCGTGCGTTAGTCTCGCAAGATCTCAAAAATGACTCGACCGATTTGAATTATTATTTTTTTTGTTTTGTTTGCCTTGATTGGTTTACAGTTTGTTTGCTTTGATTGGTTTGAGTGGTTTACAAAAAAAATATTTGGGAAAAATTAAAAGAAACAACTGAAAATAGAAAAAATCGAAATTGGTCATTTTGGGAAATCGGCCACTTTCAATAGATGGCGTTCGCGGCGATCCTATTGTTTAACAGTTGCGCCATCCATAACTGTTATTCATTCCGGGCGATTCTTTAAAATTTCAAAAAGTTGAAAAGTCGAAAAGTCGATAAAGTCGAAAAAGTCAAAAGAGTCGAAAAAGTCAAAAAAGTCGAAAAAAGTCGAAAAAGTCGAAAAAGTCGGAAAAGTCAAAAAAGTCCAAAAAGTCCAAAAACTCAAACCGTACATGATTCGGCCATATTATAGATTTCAATGAATTGGATTTGGAAGGTTTATTAGGATCAATAAACGCTTATGAAGAGTTACAATTAAATCAATTTTAGGTGGTACGAAGTTCACCGGGTCATCTAGCATAATATAGAAGTTAATTAAGAATGTACTACAATACAATACAATATATACGTAAATTTGCATACTATATATAAATAGAAATAAATGAATAATAAATAATATATATTATATAAATTCAAGACGGAGACATCCTTCTAAAACTAGTAGACAAGGGGTGAAGCTGCCCGCTAGTTACCTTAGCCGGTACCTCGCCGTAAAGCGTTGGCCTCTCACGGGCGTGTTGGCATAGATTGTAGTAGATTTGTATTATCTCTAAGTTATCTACGCTCACCTGAACGTGAACGATTGGCTTCAAAGTTATTTGCATGGTAGATCACTGTGTACCATGGTGAATGGCACGGTCGGATCAGAGGCAAAAGTGAGAACTGGTGTCCCAACTGGCTCGGTGTTTGGACCTGTCGGGTACATAATGCACGTGAACAGTATGACAAATGTTGTGAAAGACTGTACATGCTATATGTATGCTGATGATACGTGTATGATGTACGCGGATAGGGATATGGATAATATTCAAAATAAAATCCAGAATGATTTTGAAAATGTGTTAAAATGGTCCCACGACAACGGCATAATACTAAATATAAGCAAAACAAAATGTATGCTTGTACATTCACCGTATATCCAAAAACCAAGGAATAGCATTAATATAACTGGTCACTCATATGAATGTCTGCATAATTTTAAAATAAATTGTACTGACTGTAAAAAAATTGAATTTGTAAAAGAGTATAAATATCTGGGTCTAACGATAGATTGTAACATGAATTGGGGCTTGCACGTGAATAATATATGTAATAAATTGAGATGGGTGCTATATAAGTTTAATCATCTTCAGTATATTGTAGATAAACCAACATTACGCTTAGTATATCATGCCCTCGCTGATGCAGTACTGAGCTATGCTCTCACTTCATTTGGTCGTACTTTTCGCACATATATAGATAAAATATTTAATTTGCAACGTAGAATGATAAAACTTTTAGTAAATAAAAATATGTTAACACAATGTAAAAAGAACTATAACTTGTTGTTTAAGCGATGCGATATATTACCTATACATGAAAAAATTACATTCTTACTAGCAATGGAGCATTTTAGAAATTAAGAATTTAAAATACCAATACAGTACAATGTTAGAGAAAAAGTCCGTAAAAGATTTGAAGAACCAAGAGCGAACAACTACTATGGTGAAAGGACGTTAAAGTACCTCATTCCAAGAATCTTTAATACTATTGTATCTGAGGAAGACTGTGTAAGCGTGAGCAAACAGATGTTTAAAAAGAGATTAAAAAGCTACCTGTTGGATGTTTATAGTGAAATTAGTGGTAATAAGTAAATTTGTTATACGTTTCTATAATTTAAGCTTGTAGTAATACTGGCCTAATTTAAGCCTGTAGTAAGACCAGTAGTAATACTGCTGTGCATTGTTTTTTATATTTTAATAATGTATTTTTGTATCACAAAATTAGAAGTGTAAGACTAGAAAAATAAGAGTTTTTCTCGCCAACAAACTGTATACCAGTTTGGCGAGATTGTAATATTTTAAAAAATGTATCTTTTTCTATGAATAAATTTATTGAAAAAAAAAAAAAAAAAAAAAACCTCACGAGAGATAGAACGATCATTATCGTAAAACTTTCTGAGGTGACGGATTCGCCCGCTGTAGATGACAATCCAAGATGTTCTAGACTCTTCAAACAGGGTTATAGATATCTACTATCGTAGCTGATGACTGTCAAAAGAGAAACTACAAAATAATACAACATTTTACCAAAAAAAAACAACTTCAAATTTCTTTATTTAGCAGCAGCCATTTCATGGTAAAGCTTGGAACAGACTATCATATTTTAATGCGTATACTTAATTTCGTGTCTGTGCTGTTGACCGTTGAGGAGATACCTGGTTGGAAGCCAACCCTGGGTGCCACAGCCCTGTCTTGGTGAAACTTAGAAAGGGCTGGCGTAGGGGAGACCGGGGACAGTTGGATCACTTTTTACTTTTAGGTGATTATTGCCTAAAGTATTAAACTCTAGATAGATGTATCAATATGATTGAATAGACAATTTATTCAGCTATCTAATTCAATAATCAATTTTAATTAAAGTCAAATACTTCAACGACTGTAGACCAGAAAAGAGACCATGGTAGATTGTATCAATTGCCCCATACCCGGGGACAAATGATACATAATTTCAGCCGATGAAAAAACATACATTTTGTTCCATGAAAAACTATTTTTTAACGGTAATAGATAGATAATTTTATGCTTTTTAACTCAGATATGAAAAGAAATAGAATATTTAGGTGCGAATATCTGAAAAATTAATTATATAAATCATCCTCTAAAATTTTATATATAAGTCCTATAACATTATAATGAAAACAAAGTGACGAATCTTAAAGAAACAAGTATAATTCAAGTTTTCTTTTTGTAAATTAAGCAAGCAAATCCAAAATAGTTAATGAAAACTAAAAGTAAGAAATTGTATGAAAATAAGTTTGTATCAACCGTCCCCATGTTTCAACTGTCCCCATCAGTTTTTAACTACTATTTTCCTAATAATAAACATTAAAAGTCACTTTGGTATTTACGAATAAAACTAGTAAAACTGTTCGGGATCATTTTTATTAGATGTAATGTACATATATATTTAACATTTCTATTTTAATCGAGATCATAACAAACATTCTTTTTTAGTTCAGTCAACATTATACACCTACATGTATGTATTCTAACAAGAATAAAAAACGAATTCATCAAATATTTTGGTTTAAAACACTCCTCATTTCGGGGCTACCAATAAACTTAATAATTACTTTATAAATCATAGCCATAAAGCCACGTACTGACGATGCGAAGCAAACGCTGTGAAAGGCGCATGGCAAGATACATCTAAAATGTCAACAAATTGTTAAACAAGATTAAACGAAAACTTAAAACTTAGGCGTTAGTAATTTCCTTTTTTTTATCGAGATCAAAATTAACATTCTTAATCTTGGTCAGTCAACGTTACAAACCTCGAGCTAAAAGTTTTCTATGAAATCCACATTCAAATGACGATAGTTTTTCCTCTTCTTTATAAAATGATTTTGAAATTATTATAGAAATTAAATGTAATAAATAAATTAAAAATATTTTTAAAATACCATTAAAAATTAATAAATTTATTATTATTATTTTTTTTTTAACTTTTTAATTGGAAATTAAATGGAAATTAAGGGAATTAAAAGGCTTAAATGGCTTAGAATGGTCCTTGGTGGCCCAGCTTCGCAATCCACTAGCGATGCTCAGACCCTGGGGAGAGCTCGGTCACGTAAGCCTAATGAACTAGAAGTTCCTACCTTGGATGCTGTTGCACTTCCTGGATACAGTCCCGCTGCTGCCGTCTCCTCGTACTAAGGCTCGTAACGAGGGTTTGTAGGACCCTTACGTCTGTATCTGTACTCACTTAATACGTGTAGATAAAACACACAAATGGACACCCGTTCACTTTGAATTTTCACACAAGTCTACCATAGTGACTTCGAAACTTTTTACTCATTTAACCGCAGGTGCGTGGTCTTTCCCGTTTGCTAATGACTTGTCAAATTAGCATCATACCTTTTCCTACGTTCCTTATTAAATCGTCCGTTTTTAAGATATTTCGCGTTTGGTACCTGCTTTTACAAATTTGGTTGATCCTTTTTATTTAAGTGCCCTTTTATTTGTTCAGGTGTATATTATCTTTTGTTTGAAATTCCCAATTTACAATAATAAATTTATGAGTCCGTTGGTCATTTCTTCACCGGACATTAGGCGATTTTATTTTTGGTTCTTGCCGAAATACGTATTATTGAGATATTAATTATGATATGTGAAAAAGGAGATGGCTATCATATTAACGATAACAACAGATCATAGAGGGGCGCTGTACCATATAAATCAAAATTATGTCGTCATGAAGACTAATTAGTCATGACAATCATAAAACTGACAATACTGGATAATGAATCGTCAACGGGGACAGTTGATACACGGGGTCAATTGATACGTATCAATTGTCCCCTTCAATATTGTATCAATCGTCCCCGGCGACACTTTTTTCCAAAAAAACAATTTATTCTGAACTACATAGCACATATCCAGACAAAATAATACACAAAAGAATCTCAAGACCCAAAGGTACATGATAGGTAAGGCAAAAGTGAACATCATTACATCCATCATGAAAAATAAGTTGATTGAAATGTTACGTAAAATTTACATTTGGGGTCGTGAAATTTTGTCGGCTCCCTGTAGGCGTTTGCACAATCCGACGTCGGCGACTAACTAGAGGTTATACGGGGCCCTATAGAGGTATAATCTGTTGGCACTCACACATTGATAGCTATCATAGGATCTGAGAAAACGGCTTTGTTTTAACTGTCCCCTGTATCATTTGTCCCCGGTCTACCCTAATTGAATACATATACAAAATTTCGTGTCTGTGCTGTTGGCCGTTGAGGAGTCCCCTCGTAGGGAGCCGATCCTGGGCGCAGCAGCCGTGTCATGGGGAAACTAAGAACGGGCTATCATAACTGAATGCGTATACAAAATATCGTGTCTGTGCTGTTGACCGTTGAGAAGTCCCCTCGTCGGCATCCAACCCTGGGTGAGAAATCTGGTCGTGCTTACTTACCATAAAAAAATGCATTGTCATCGGAGCTGAGCCAACATGTAAATTTTCAACTTCATATGATAATATTTGAGGAGTTCCCTCAATTCCTCGTGGATCCCATTATCAGAACAGGATTCTGATGGGACCAATCTGGAAGTATATTCTTTCAAATAAAAAAAGAAATTTTCAAATTAGTTCATAAATGGAAGAGTCCTGTAGTAAAAACAATAAAAAAACAATCGAATTGATAACCTTGTTCTTTTTTTGAAGTTAGTCGATTCATAAATGACGGAGTTTTGAGGTAACAAACATTAAAAAAAAAAGGATACAACCTCCTCCTTTTTTTTAGTCGGTTAAAAAGAAGTAACATCCTACTACTATTGTAACCGCGAAAGTGATGTATGTATGGATGTTTGTTACTCTTTCACGCAAAAACTACTGAATGGATTTTGATGAAACTTTACAATAATATAGCTTACACATCAGAATAACACATAGGCTATAATTTATAAAGATATAGTGTAAATTATCTAAAATATAACGATAAGTGTCAAGTACCTAAGTAGGAAAAAAATCTGCCATCTGCGAGCTATTCTGGCGTGCGCCGCAAAAACCGTTGGAGTTACACGTATATAATGTATAATGGTATAGTTGTTCGAACACTTATAACTGGAGAACGGATGGACCGATTTTCATGATTTTTAATTTGTTGGATTTGTCTCCGTCCCGAATAGCAGAATAATATAAAAACATTGAAAAATTGACGAACATATAAAATACTTTCTATCATCATTATCAAAATTTTCCATCACCGGTGAAACCGCGGAGCGCAGCTAGTATTTAATATTTTGTTGGTTTCAGATCAATATCGTTTTTCACGCAGCAGCCACAGTGAGATTTGACGAGAAAATCCGTGTAGCCATGTCCATCAACGTTCAAGGTATCAAAGACATGATGGACCTGTGTCGTTCCATGGAGGAGTTAAAGGTCAGTAGGAACCATATCGATCTAATCTGACGAGGAAAATATATGGGTGAAAGCTCTCTTTTTCTCTTTTGTAATGTTATTTATCATGTACTAAGAACCACTATCGGTCTCCTCACCGGACACACGACCCTTAGAGCTCATCTATTCAACCTTGGTTTGACTGAGAGCAAGGATCGCCGAATATGTGGCGAGGAACCTGAAGACAGCATACACATTGTTGGTCGCTGTCCAGGGCTCGCCGCCAAAAAACACGGTTTACTGGGACGAGCCTTTCTCGAACCCAGCGATCTGCCCAACCTGAAGGTCAGTGACCTACTTGGACTGGTAAGAAGTACCGGGCTACTAGCTGACCACTGACCTAACCACACAGTGGGTAGTTACAAAAGACCTTACAGATCTAGGTGACATCAAGGGCTGGAAACCAGCCCCCCACTCTATCTACTACTACTACTACTACTATCATGTACTAGGAAAAAATCCCATTCTTAACGTGATGATTTTTATAAATAAAGCTATATTTACACGACTCCCCACCAAAAAGAGCCTAATGAGTTCAGGGTTCATCTATGTATGTTTTTCGTTTCTTAATTCCAATATAACTTCTAAACCCTTTATCAGATTTTAAATTATAGGGTATTGTTAGAACCGTTATGTCATCCTGAGTGTCATAGGTACTATAACTGTCCATATATCAAGTAAATAGTTGTCTAAATGTCCAAATCTCCAAATGTCAATAAATTAACATAAATATATTGTGTTTAGTGTCAAATCAAAGGTCTGATTGAGTACATTCCGAAAATGTATATTGTAAGAACATGTATCTATATCTTCTACGTCGTTGCCGCATTACTGAGGATCGTGGCCACTAGACAACAGTTTGCCTACGAGACTCCTCCACTTCGACCTGTCTTCTGCATGGCGGGTCACAGATTGTAATGACCATTTTGTAACTTCTTTGATGAGGTCGTTCCATCTGGCCGGTGATTGCCTCTGCTTCTTCTTCCCTCCACTTTACCCCCGGAAAGCATTTTCTCCAGATTCTCTGGGTTTCTCCTGGCGACATGACCGAAGTACTGCAGGGCACTTCTCATGCATACGGTGGAGAGTCTCACTTGGATGCCGAGTTCTTCAAGGACAGATTTGTTGCATGACAGGATTCCTAGCATTTTATGCCAACATCACATCTCCAGTGCATTGATTTTGGTGCGTATCCGAGCCTTCAGGGTCCATGTCTCCGACGCATAGAGAAAGATCGAGAAAACCAGAGCTCGAACCAGCCTGTATATATATGGATAAATGCATAAACTACAAAAATATTTCATTAAAAAACCGTAAAAAAATAATTAAATTTACCGTAGTTCACTTTTGTAACGGCAGTTGCGATTTTTTTTGGATTTATTATTCATTTTTTGGGAAACATACAGTGCTTCGTTAATTATTACAAATTATCTTTGTACTATGTCTCACTGGCCGATTAATTGATTCCTATGGTAGTGGCTTGCAGTATTTCTTAATACGACATATTATCAAAATAAAAATCTATTAAATTAAATTATTATAAAATGACATTAAATTTAAGTCCTCATACTTGATATATTTGAATATGCTTGTTTCCTTTTTTCTTCTTTAAAATTTTTAATTGAAATTATTTTCTGTTTAATCCTTCGGCTACGTAACGACCAAATATGGTTGCACATCAGAACACCGTTGATTACGTAACGACCAATATTGGCGGCTTGCTCTCGGAGCGCACAGTGATATTATTTTCTAATTCAAACGCATCCTAAAATCCATACCAAAAATCTCATTATTACCATAGATACATAGACGGCCGCTAGAATAATTTCATATTCTTAAATTCCATAGTCAACATCATTGTTTTTTTTTTCTCGAAATCATTAAAAAATTTATTAGTTTTTATTAGATAATATCTAAATATTTTTGTATGTAAATAGGCAAAACAAAATATCAAAATATTTGATAGAGAATCTAATAAAGATCACGATAGTATTAACAATTTTTACATAGGGTTCCGTATTTTCCGTAAGACAGGTACAAGTTAGAAATGCCGAGTTTTTTTCACTTTTTCGACTTTCTCATATTATTTAATTGTTTTACAAATTCATAATTATCTAATTGTTTTACAAAATGAAATTTTAATATTTTATATATAAAATTTTAATGCAATCATTTCACAGTTATTCTTTTTATGATTGCTATAGTAGTTCCATAGTTATAGTTCTTTTTGTCGAGCGCGGTGATATTGCAAAAAAATCCAATTATTTGCCGCGGTCTGCCATCAAATTAT
Source organism: Micropterix aruncella (assembly GCA_944548615.1). Lineage (NCBI taxonomy): Eukaryota > Metazoa > Arthropoda > Insecta > Lepidoptera > Micropterigidae > Micropterix > Micropterix aruncella. Next base: position 8,855,440 of record OX155975.1, read on the forward strand.
GCCGCTGCTCGAAGGGTTAAGTAGGTGCTTTATATGATAGGGCAATTTGAAATGCTATAGTAGTGTCATTCTACAATAATTTTCCTTTAAAATAAAACATTCTGTGTACATTTTACCTAATAAATAAATAAATAAATTATCAAAAACGCATACGAGGTACTTTATTATCGAATACCTACATAGATTCCCCTATATCAATCGAAGTATTATCAAATACTTAGATTCTTAGCATGTTGGAATTGTGTTTATTACATCCCAATTTCCATGCACATGGTGGGCACATCCCAATTTCTCGATAGATTCGAAAGTCTTAAAAAAATAACAACCGTGTTCACTTCTCCTTTACAGGTTTTGATACACGTATCGACAGCTTACACCCACTGTATCCTACCACATGTCGAGGAGAAGTTCTACGACTGCCCAGTGAAGTACGAAGAACTGATAAAGTTGGTGGAAAAACTGGACGATAAGGCTCTGGAGGAGATCACACCCAAGTAAGAAAAATCAAATAATTCTGGCTTCTGCTACAGGTCCTGCGGCTAGCTCGCGGAGGACTCGACAAAGTCGAGTCTTACATATATCAGCCGTGGAAAATGCTGGACACCATGACCGTGACCAGGAGGGGAAACTAGAGGTCTTGCTCCTCCTCCCTCCCCCCCCCCCCCCCCCACACGGAAATTTGTAAAAATTACAATATATCTCAAGCTAAAGCAAACCAAGTCCTTACAGGATAAAATTGGATAACCATACACAACATTAAGCTGCTCCTAAACTGGCCACACTTTCGCTGCGATTTTTGACTGCGATTTGTACAGTTGCTGGTAAAGCTTTTTATTCCCAGAAAGCGGTGCCGTTATCTAGCGGCTGTGATATGACGGCCGTGATAGGAAGGGCGTCTCGGTTGACCAAAGCTGTAGTTTTCAAGAAAGTAGTGCGACCGAATTCAATCGTGTGTCGTGCAGCGGTGGAAATGGACGATTTAGACATAGCACTAATAGTATATTTGAAGATGAAGAGACGGAGGACGTAAAAAAACTTTTGGAGGAGAGTGTGGTGTTTACAAATCGTACTAATGAGGGTTCATTTCAAATTTTAGATTTAAATATAGCTAATCGACAATTGTATTATTTTTAAAATGGAACTGTTTTGTTTTCTCCGACTGTATAGTTCTAATTTTAGTACATACCTGATTTTTAAAGTGTTATATACGATATTGTGTCACAATTTATGCATCAACTGGGCTTGTCTATACTCTTTTAATTTAATACTGTACGAGGCTTCATGATTTTTGTCAAAATCATTTAATTGTTCGTCATTTTCGCTCGACCAAGTCACGTTTTCAGTCATAACTGAATGCTCCCCGCTACACGCGAAAAAACGTCCCACAACAGTTGATAACCGCTATGACGGCCGTATGCAACTGACACCACCGCTATTTGACGTTATCGTGACACTCGACGCTCTCTAAGAAACCTACGACAATGGTTTTTATAGACGTTTTGGTGACGTCACCGAACGCTACATCACGGCCGCTAGATAACGGCACCACTTTTTTAAGAAAACCAAAGCATTACACCAGCTTTACTATGCAATACACGACAATATTTTTAGTATGTCCTGGCCTTCATAGCCACAAGTTTGGCATGTTCGAAGCATTTTTATATGTTGCTGGTTGCTGGACAGGCAGGTTGCTGGACGATCGCTTCGCAACCGAAAATACTGCAATATTGCCCGGCCAGCTCTATTGTTTATTCGTTTTGGGGCATCAAGTACATTTCTTTCCTTCGTCTATTAAGACTTTCCTCTATTATTCCCTTCACCTTCTATTAAGGCTCTCTCCGAGTTGACGCGAGTAAAAATTTAGACATTTTTGCAATGCCACGCGCCCGCCCGCTTTCGATATATACATAAAGATGTATAGGTATACCGCGGCGACAAGGGAATACGTCCCACCGTTGGCAGTGGCCAATTACGAATGACGATTTCGGCTTCGCGCGTCGTCTAATATAGTCGATTTGGCTTTTCAATTATAATATAATAAATTATCAAATGAATAGTTTTTTATAAAGTAAAAATTAGATTACAATAATAAAATAACTCAAGATCACTATGTTATTTTTTATATCACTCAAAAGTATCTTTAATAAATAGAAAAAAAATATTGTTTGGCCATAACATTTCTGGAAATTACGTAATTTCAAACATTTTTTTCTTGTACATTTTGTATGGAAGTTCCAAAATCTGTCTTGGTACTATGCAAATACGCTGGTGTAAATAGTATTTTTTAATATTGAGAATCATCTCTAGGTTTTTCAAAAACTGAAGACAAATCTTGCTCGTTTTTATTTTTTTGGAAAACAGTAACAGAATAGAGATAATTTACAATTAATATGGAAATAATTTACCAATTTCGTTTTAGCGAAATGATAGCTTAAGGACCGAATTTTAAAAATCCGGCATAATTGTATTAAAATTCTTTCTCATATTCTCACAACCAGGCCACAAAATTATTCTTCGTATAGCTTTTGGCCGCCACGGCTTCTTCTGGAACAATATCAGAGATCGAAGCACCCGACAGTCTGAAAAGATGAATCTCCAGTAGCTAAAAAACGTAGACTTATCGCTAATCTTGTGGTAACATTATTTGTATTTCTCATGTTTGTATGTTTTTTGTTGGTACAATTTTGTTTATAACGAATTCGAAGTCACTCTTTGATATTATTGTAAAGTTTTTAGATAATCGATTATCAAGACTTATTTCGTGACTTATTTTATCTAAAGTGACGCCTATAAAGTAAGATCAAATGTCTGCTCGGTGTTCTTGCGTCAATGTCTGCTCGGTCCCTTTCTGCTCAAATGTCTGCTCGGTCCCTTTCTGCTCGGTGTTCCCCTGTGTTGCGGGAAGAAAGATAAAATAACGGGCAGGCATGATGATGATAAACATCACAACAAATAGTGTGTCGTCATGCCTAAAATTCCGTGCACTTCAAATTCCCCAACCTAAAAATATTATTTATGGCAGTAAGTGCACTTAGCACACAATATAGGTATACCCGGATTAGCTCCACTAAAAGCGGGAGCTAATGGATGTTAAACTAAAAGTGGAATATTTACAAGCAAACGCTAAAATTTCGAAATTACACGTCAACCCGAAAATAACCTTCGCTCGCGAACAAAGGAAAACGTCGGAAAAATCCCAGCACGTGCATTTAAAAAGGGTAATAAAAACTCACCCTAAACACACCGCCGGCAAAAGGATTAAGCAACCCGTCGCCGATTGTAAAATCGACCCACCCCGCCAGCCAGGTAGGTACAAAGAATGACTCATATTTTGGGAAGCGCCAGCTTGAATATTGGATCACTAGAAATCCACAAAATTGCTGCCATGAAAATGTCTAAATGTTTAGAATAATTTAATTTAATTTTTAGACTAAGTCCGAGCCAAATCGGCCAATAAATGGTGAAAATATTTAAATTCAACCTAAAATAGGACATAGCAATAGTATATGATTATTAAAATGTATATAATAATCATAAGTTAATATAAGTTAGAGTTTAAGGTCGTATGTACACTCTTAACTTAGTAAAATAGTATACAATATTATAGTACATTAGCTTTACGGAAACGACATATAACAACGCGTCGGTCGGCGCCCGCGGGCGAGGCGGGGTGCAACCCGCCCCACCACTGGGCCGGCCGCAGCGGTCATACCTATATAAGGTCGGTTACCCGCCGATATCGAGGCAGATCATTTTGAGCGTGCCTTGGGCAGATCATTTAACAGTGCCTTGCGGGCAGATCACATTTAAGTGCCGGGCAGATCACACTTAAGTGCCGGGCAGATCATATTGTAACAGTGCTTTGTCGGAGATCATATCGGAGATCATATTTAAAGTAGAACTATTAGTACGTGCTTTGAAGCATAAAACGCAATTACTGTAAATTCGTAAATAGTGCAATAGACTACATTTTATAGGAAATAAAACTTTAATGGCTTAGAAGCTTTTAAAACGTAAAAATTATTATTATCTTTTTTATTAACAATACAAACCTCGAGTGCATATCCTGGAAATACTACCTACAGCGGATTAGACACGACCCGAGCGACGTTAAAAACGAGGATTTCGACAACGCCGCACGACGTCACCTTTAGCCTTACAACCTGAAGGGTTGAGTCTGTATGTAGGCCACGCGTGGGAAGGCCCCACATCTTGGAAGCCCCCACACCTTGGAAAGACACCACATCTTGGTCCTTCGAGACGGGATAGGAAATCAGGACCTTAAGCAGAAAGCAGGTCCATCGAGGTAAAAAATAATAAAAAATATTTTTTTTTAATTTTTACAAAAATTTGAAAAATCTCCGAGATGTCGACGCCGCGTCAAACGAGCGCGGAACGGACAGAGAGCGCTAGAAGAAGCGCAAGGATTGCGGACAAAGCACGCGACAAAAGCCAGATCGACGCTCACAGGCAAGAACTACGAGCCGATCAACAAGATGCCGCAAGATCTGCAATCAAGACGACGACCGCTGAGAGACCAGCCAGCAGAGCACAGTCTACCAGCAGCAGGGCGCCGTCAATGACTAGTCATCGATCGTCCAGATCAGCAACCACCACCATCAGGAGGCGACAATTGGAAGCGGAGATGGAAGCCGCCCAGGAAAAAGCCGCAGCCGACGCCGCAGCCGCAGCCGCAGCCGCAGCCGCAGCCGCCGCCCAAGCGGAATCCGCCGCCAAAGCCGCAGCCGAGACTCACCGAATCGAATCGGAACGGATCGACCGACAACTCGAACTGCGGAAACTCCTGATAGAAGCAGAGGTCGAGGAAGAGTTATATATGGACGACGACGACCAAATAAGCCGAGCCGACAGCCGAGCGGAGCGACAGAGCCGCCGACTAACGACCGGACGAACAGAGGAATGGGTGAACGAGCGGGAATTAAGGGACGACGACGCCGCAGAAAAAACAGCGAGCGACGCCGCATTACAACGAGCCGTCGCGAGCGCCGTCACGAAAGCGATCGCCGATAACGCCGCAGCCGCCACCGCCAATCGACCGAGTGACACCGCCCGAGCGAGCAATTACGCCCGACCGAGCGGCGACGTCCCGACGATGAAGAAAGAGGAAGAATGCAGCCCGCCCGACGTCTACATGATGCAGACCCGAGCGAAGATGCTACGCAGCCTTCCCCAGTTCGACGGCAGCATGCAGGAGTGGCCAATATACGCCGCACTATTCGACCAGGGGTCGACAATGTGCGGATTCACCAACGCGGACAATCTGCTACGACTACAACAAAGCCTGCGAGGACCCGCGCGCGAGGCAGTACGCGCGATGTTACTGGATCCCGGCAATGTGCCGGAGATCCGGAGAGCGCTGGAACGCCGTTTTGGCAGACCTGGCGCTCGCATCGACGCGCTCATGCAGGAAGCACGCAGTACGCAGCAAATATTGGTGAGTGATTCGATATTTAAGTTGGTTGAGTACGGCACTACCGTTTGTAATGTCGTACATGCTTTAAGAAATATGGGTCATTCTGCGTATCTCACAAATCCACCGCTGCTAAAGGAATTATATATATCCTTCTAGCCGTATTCGGCCATAGCGATTGCATTCTAGATTCTTTTTTTTTTTTTTTTTTTTTTATTTTTTTATTGTTGGGGGTTTTGCTGGTGAGCCCTCAGGTGACTGATGTAGCCGATCTTGGCTTTGAATGTGCGTGCACATTTGGCGCAAGTCAAGACACCATTGACGTAATTATACTTTATGGCCGCCGGTGGTCGGGCCTTTAGTTCGTCGCGCTTGGCATCTAAGTCGGGCAGCCTCTTCTTTTCAAAATCATCTATATTGCCCTGCACTAGCAGTCTCCATCCTGGGCGATCTTTCGCTTTACTCTCCCACTGAGAGGGTTCAATGTTGCACCTTTTCATATGCCTCTTCTGAGTATCCTTGTATCTGAGTAGCTGGCCGCCTTGTTTCCGCTTGCCGTTCTTTAGTTCAGCGTAAAAGATACGCTTTGCCACTCTCTCATCAGGCATACGTGAGACATGTCCGCACCATCTCAGCTGTCGTCGCATCATGTATGCTTCTATTCCGCTGACTTTAGCGCGTCGAAGAACTTCCGTGTTCCTCACACGGTCCGACCACTTGATGTTCATTAAGTCGCGTAGGCATCGAAGGTGGAATTTGTCAAGTGCGCGAATGTGCTTTCGGTATGGGCACCATGTCTCTGACGAGTAGAGGAGGTTTGGGAGGACGATCGCCATGTAGACAGACACTTTTGTTCCCAGCTTGATGTCGTGTGAGCTGAAGACTTTGCTACGGAGTTTACCGAAAGCTGCAGAAGCAGCTCCTATCCTCCCGTTCAATTCAGAGTCAAGGTCACATTTTGCTGTTATAGTGCTACCAAGGTATTTGAATTTATCCACTTGCTTCAGAGGAGTCTCTCCGAGCTTAATAGATATAGGTTCTTCATTAAGTGTGTTGGCCATCACTTCGGTTTTCTTGACACTGATTTTTAGGCCAAAGTTCTTACATGACACGTCGAGGTTAGTCATTAACCTTTGCAGGCCATCTGGGCTTTCGGCTACGAAGCATAGATCATCGGCATACATTATATCCGTTATCGTGGCGTATGATACTTTTGTGTGGGCTTTAAGTCTTGCCAGATTAAAAAGAGAGCCATCTGTGCGAAAACGAATTCTAACACCTTCTGAGATGTGTTGCAGAGCATCACGGACCACAACTGCGAAATATAAGGCAAACAAGGTAGGCGCAAGCACGCAGCCTTGTTTCACGCCACAGCTTACAGGAAAGAACCCTGTTTGTTCACCGTTGACTGACACACAGCATTCCATGTCATCATGCAGAAGTCGAATCAGTCTGACAAATTTCTCAGTGCATCCAACCTTTTCCAGAATCTTCCACAGGGCTTCACGTGATACGCTGTCAAATGCCTTCTCTAGATCAACAAAACATAGATACAGATTTTGACCCTGTTCTCTGCTTTTTTCCTGTATTTGACGAACGGAGAAGATAGCTTCACAGGTTCCTCGATCTGGACGGAATCCGAACTGGGTTTCTGGTAGAATCCTCTCCGACAGGGTCATCAGTCGGTTTAAAAGTATTCGGGCGAACACTTTACCAGGAGCAGAGAGAAGTGATATTCCGCGGTACGAATTGCAGTCAGAACGGTCGCCTTTGTTCTTGTACAGCGAGCAGATGCGAGAGACTTTAAAGTCTGCTGGTACACGTTCTTCGACCCACATTCGTCCGAACAATGCCCATAGCTTCGTGTGCAGCTCATAGCCTCCATATTTCAGTAGCTCTCCTGGTAAGTTGTCAATGCCAGTCGCCTTCTTATTCTTCTGTTCTTTTAGGGCTGTAACTACCTCTTTCAAAGAGAGTGGGTCGTCTAGCTCAACAGCACTAGGCAGCGCAGGAATTAAGCCGATGTGTTGCATGTCCACAGATCGATCCACGTTGAGCAAGGTGTTAAAGTGATCCGCCCATCTCTTCAGCACATCTTCCTTGCTTTTCAGCAGATGTGAACCATCAGAGGATTTAAGGGGAACGCTACATCGCTGGGTACTACCAATCAGCTTCCGCAGTTCTGAGTAGAAGTCGCCGAGTTGGTTAGTATTGGCTAACCACTGCATGTGTTGGCTCTTTTCTTGCCACCAAGTGTCCTTTGTTTGCCTAGTCAGTCTACGTAGCTCAGTTCCACTTCTTTTTAGCTCGTCTGTGATGTTATGGTGCTGGCGTCCGTGATGTTGCCGACGTAGTAGTTCTCGGTGATTTTTAATTGCCTCTGATAGTATCTCTTCATTTTCGTCGAACCAGTCCTCGTTTCTCCGAGTTTTAATGCCCAGGATCTGAGTACCTGTTTCTAGTACATGAGAAGAGAGAAGGTTCCAGTTGGCTTGAAAATCACCGTCTTCAACGTTAAGTGTACTCAGCGCTAGGTTCATTGCAGAGACGTATCTTTGCTGCGTTTCTTTATTTTCTAGGTGTTGTAGGTTTAGGCTAACACCTTTAACTCTCTCGGTCCTACGCGGTGGGTGTAGGCGAAGTTGCAGCTTGGTAATGACGAGTCTGTGGTCCGTCCAGCAGTCCGCCCCACGCATGACGCGAGTGACGTGCACCTGAGAGATGTCTCTTTGGCGGACTATAGCATAGTCAATCAGATGCCAATGCTTGGATCTTGGATGCATCCAGGTGGTTTTATATTTCGGTGGTAGTCTGAACATAGTGTTAGTTATTGCTAGTCCAAATAACGAGCACAGACTGAGCAAAAGCTGGCCATTGCTGTTCATATTGCCGATTCCATGCCTTCCAAGAACTTTAGGCCACGCTTCGTAGTCTTGTCCAACTCGCGCATTAAAGTCGCCTAGAAGTAAAACTTGTTCTTTGGGTCGTATCTGAGACAAATGTTGAGTTACTTCTTCATAGAACTTCTCCTTGACATCGTCGTCCTTGTCCAGAGTTGGCGCGTACAAGCTAATCACGTTGAGGAAGTTTTTATTGCTTAAATGAAGGCGCAGTGAGGTAACGCGGTCTGAGATGTGAACAGGACATTCCTCCAACTTGTTTGCGATGCTGTTTTTGACCGCGAATCCAACGCCAGATCGTCTGGGCTCCGACGCGGCAGTGCCCTTCCAAAAGAAGGTATATCCACCGCCGTGCTCCACTAGTTCCCCTTCCTCTGCAAGATGTGTTTCGCTGAGGGCAGCTATGTCAACATTATAGCGGCGTAGTTCTCGGGCTACTATAGCGGTTTTTCTTTCAGGGCAAAGGTTGGAATCGCGATCCAAAAGAGTCCGAACGTTCCATGCACCATACGTCATTGTTTTGGATTTAATACTATTTTTTGTGTATTTTCGACTACGAGGAAAAGATGCAGTAGCAGCCGTGGTTACTGCTACCCATTGTCCATCGCCATAGGTCTTTTTAGTCTTTTCATAGTCCATTTTTTCCGGAAGCAGTCAAGTGCGCAGTCTATATTATAGTGCACAGGTGGGCGCGCGACCACGGGTGCACTCTCTCTTCCTCCCTCTTCTGAACCCGATGGAACGGAGACCGTTACAACCGGAGAAAAGTTTGGATGCAAATAATCACTAAATTTATTATTTAAATAAGATTAATTATTGAGAAAATTTCAAAATATGCTGACATTTTAGAATTCAAATTTTATTGTGATGAAGTTGCTTCATTATTCAAAAAGGAATTAGTGATGAAGTTGCCACAACATTTGCGGTTGCAGTGGTACTCCGCCGGCCATGGACCGCATCCTACTCTTTTAGATTACGGAAACTGGTTAGAGACAATAATAGACGCCGCCTCTCAAGAAGATCCCGTAAAAGATTATTCAAAAAATAAGTATAAAAACAATCGATCCGAGATGCCGAGCAAAAAAAGAGTTTTTGCTACAGACACTCAGGAGTCAACAGACGCCTGCCTAAAGTGCGGGCGAAACAATCATTTAACCCCTAAATGCCGCGAAATAGGAAAAATGACAATAAATCAACGTTGGACATGGGTTAAGGAAAAACGATTATGCACACGGTGTTTTAGAAAAGACCACCGCCAAGCGCAATGTAGCGTAAAAGAGCCGTGTGGGATAGAAGGTTGTAAGTGGCCTCACCACAAATTATTACATAAAAATAATGCCGCGATAAAAAATCAGCCCTCAAACGACGACCAAAATACCCCTAATACAGTAGCTAATACGTGGGACGGATCGGATAAAATGATCCTAAGGGTAGCGCCCGTGGAACTACGGGGGCCGAAAGGCGTTATAAAAGCGCTAGCGTTATGCGATGAAGGATCTTCAATCACATTAATAGATCAGAGCATAACGGATAAAATAGGAGTACACGGGGAAATTAGCCCCTTAAATTTAGTAGGCGCCTCGGGCATGTCAGTTGCGAACGCGACAACGCAGCGAATAGACTGTAAGATCCGACCGCTGAAAGGTAAAAAATATTATGATTTGCGTAACGCCAGGACCATAAAACAGCTGGATTTACCAGCACAAAAATTCTGTGCTAAATCCATGCTAAATAAATGGCCTCATTTAGCCGACATACCGTTTTGCGACTTTGAAGGAGCACCGCAAATTCTAATAGGAATAGATCACTATGACTTAATCATTCCCAGAACGATAAAAGCCGGTCCCCCGAACGCTCCGATAGCGACCTATTGCCGACTTGGGTGGACATTAGGGGGAGGGGGGGGCGGTGATTTGGCTACTTGCCGCGCCGTAAACCACTTACGGAATGCGGGCTCAAACCAAAGGATGGACGACATCATCCGGTCGTATTTCGAAGTAGAAGAAATAGGAACGCACATACGCGCCCATAAAGCCGTTACGAACGCGCGGGCCGAGACGCTTCTTCACGAGACAACGAAGCTAGAAGGCAATCGTTGGAGTACCGGACTGCTTTGGAAAAGCGACAAGGTGACGATGCCAGCCAGTCACGAGATGGCTAAAAAACGGTTGAAATCCATAGAAAACAAACTACTCAAAAATCAGCCGTTGGCCACTCAATATTGCGACACAATAAAGGATTTCCTGAAAAAAGGGTATGCCCATAAATTAAGTCCAGAGGAATTACGCACCCCTGGAAATCGTATTTGGTATCTCCCACACTTCCCGGTTGAAAATCCAAATAAACCAGGAAAAATGCGACTCGTTTTTGACTGCGCCGCGAAAGCCGGGGGAACAAGCCTAAACGACCAGCTATTATCAGGACCCGATTTATTAAATTCTCTGATTGGAATCCTATTCAAATTCCGACAAGGACATTACGGATTCGCGGGCGACATAAAGGAGATGTTTTTACAAATTCATTTATCAGAAAAAGACACCCAAAGTCAACGTTTCCTATGGCGCGACCTAAAACAAGAAGAGGAACCATCCGAGTACTCCATGGATGTAGTCCTTTTCGGGTCTACCTCATCTCCGTGCTCCGCACTCTTTGTAAAAAATACAAACGCGGAGAGATTCAGGAAAAAATATCCCGAAGCGGTCGACGCCATAGTGAACAAACACTATATGGACGATTATCTAGATTCAACGGATACTGTAGAAACCGCCCAAAAAATGATCGCGACCGTTACGAAAATTCACCAGGAAGGTGGCTTTAACATCGTAAACTGGACGAGTAACGATCCAAAAATATTAGAGCAGGTACCACATAATATACGTTCACAAACAAAAATAAAATTGGCCGGTACCGACGAGGCAAGTGAGAGGATTCTCGGACTTATATGGGAGCCTCATCGCGACACCTTTTCATTCGACACTGACCTCAAGAAAATTAATCCCGACTTACTGAGTGGTCGCAAAACCCCGACGAAGCGACAAACGTTATCGGTGATAATGAGCACCTTTGATCCGCTCGGGATTTTGGGCCCACTAACAGTAAAGGCGAAAATCTTACTCCAAACCATATGGTTGGATAAGACGGACTGGGACGAGATTATTAGCGACGGTGCCAGTCAAAAGTGGCAAGTCTGGTTGGCCGAGTTGCGAAAAATAAAATTCGTAACTATAAACCGTAGCTACCAGCACACAGGAAAACTGGCCCGTGACGTACAATTGCATGTTTTTGCGGACGCGAGCGAAAGAGCATATGCCGCGGTAGCGTATTTACGTTATGAAAATGAAAACGGCACCGCGAGCACGGCCTTTATAGCCGGCAAAAACAAAGTAGCGCCGCTGAAACCCATGTCGCTACCGAGACTAGAGCTGCAAGCCGCTACAATGGCCAGCAAATTAGCTGAGCTGATAAAATCGCAGCACACCTGGGAATTTTCCTCCACAACGTTATGGTCAGATAGCAAGACCGTACTATCGTGGATAAGACGTGACCCACGTGAATTTAACGTGTTTGTAGCTCACCGACTTGGCGAAATTGACCAGGTTACCACACCATGCCAATGGCGTTGGGTACCCACAAAATTGAATCCCGCGGATAACGCAACTCGGGACACGGCGACTAAAATGGGTGAAGACCAAATAAAAAAATGGATAAACGGACCGGAATTCCTACTGGAAAATAGCGACCACTGGCCCGCGGACGATGAATCTCCATCGTCAGAATACGGTCAGGACGAAGAACGTCGACCGGTATATGTAATGACCTCGACAAAAAATATTTTCCTAATCGAGACAAAACGATTCTCACGCCTAGAACGGTTACGTCGTACAGTAGCATGGATATTTCGATTCGTACAACGCTGCAAACGCAGCGGCGAAAAAACAAAACATTTAACCCCACAAGAACTTGCTTGCGCGGACCTCTACCTGATTCGGGTTTCGCAGCAACAAGATTTCAACGAGGAAATCTCATTATTAGAAATTAACAAAGAATTGCCAAAAAACAGCAGGATAAGAAACCTAAATGCGTACCTGGATACGAATAGGATCCTGCGAGTAGGCGGTCGCATACAGAATTTAGCCGGTGTCGCCCCCGAGGTAAAACAACCTGCAATACTGGACGCGCGTAGTCATTACACCCAGTTATTAATGAGATGGCAGCACGAGCAAGCCGGTCACAAAGGACGTGAATGGGTTTGTAATGAACTACGACAGCGTTATTGGATATTGCGACTCCGGGGAGCGATCCGAAAAATTACTCGCGACTGTCGAAAATATCAAATTGACATGGCGAAGAGACCAAAATGGCACGACGCGGTAAAACCCGTCCAGATAGGAGACATAGTCATCCTTGTGGACGCGGACCTACCCAGAAATACTTGGCTCCGAGGGCGAATAGAGCAAGTACATACCGCTCCCGACAGGCAAGTACGTTCAGTAACGATCTGCTGTCGCGGAAAATCATACAAAAGACCAGTACATAAAGTGGCAGTTATCTATTCTCCCCACCAAGAGGAAGTGAGAACAACAATTTCACCTCCCGAAGAAGAGGAGTGAGGAGAAACACTTGTCTCACGGAGAGGGGCATGTTGCGGGAAGAAAGATAAAATAACGGGCAGGCATGATGATGATAAACATCACAACAAATAGTGTGTCGTCATGCCTAAAATTCCGTGCACTTCAAATTCCCCAACCTAAAAATATTATTTATGGCAGTAAGTGCACTTAGCACACAATATAGGTATACCCGGATTAGCTCCACTAAAAGCGGGAGCTAATGGATGTTAAACTAAAAGTGGAATATTTACAAGCAAACGCTAAAATTTCGAAATTACACGTCAACCCGAAAATAACCTTCGCTCGCGAACAAAGGAAAACGTCGGAAAAATCCCAGCACGTGCATTTAAAAAGGGTAATAAAAACTCACCCTAAACACACCGCCGGCAAAAGGATTAAGCAACCCGTCGCCGATTGTAAAATCGACCCACCCCGCCAGCCAGGTAGGTACAAAGAATGACTCATATTTTGGGAAGCGCCAGCTTGAATATTGGATCACTAGAAATCCACAAAATTGCTGCCATGAAAATGTCTAAATGTTTAGAATAATTTAATTTAATTTTTAGACTAAGTCCGAGCCAAATCGGCCAATAAATGGTGAAAATATTTAAATTCAACCTAAAATAGGACATAGCAATAGTATATGATTATTAAAATGTATATAATAATCATAAGTTAATATAAGTTAGAGTTTAAGGTCGTATGTACACTCTTAACTTAGTAAAATAGTATACAATATTATAGTACATTAGCTTTACGGAAACGACATATAACAACGCGTCGGTCGGCGCCCGCGGGCGAGGCGGGGTGCAACCCGCCCCACCACTGGGCCGGCCGCAGCGGTCATACCTATATAAGGTCGGTTACCCGCCGATATCGAGGCAGATCATTTTGAGCGTGCCTTGGGCAGATCATTTAACAGTGCCTTGCGGGCAGATCACATTTAAGTGCCGGGCAGATCACACTTAAGTGCCGGGCAGATCATATTGTAACAGTGCTTTGTCGGAGATCATATCGGAGATCATATTTAAAGTAGAACTATTAGTACGTGCTTTGAAGCATAAAACGCAATTACTGTAAATTCGTAAATAGTGCAATAGACTACATTTTATAGGAAATAAAACTTTAATGGCTTAGAAGCTTTTAAAACGTAAAAATTATTATTATCTTTTTTATTAACAATACAAACCTCGAGTGCATATCCTGGAAATACTACCTACAGCGGATTAGACACGACCCGAGCGACGTTAAAAACGAGGATTTCGACAACGCCGCACGACGTCACCTTTAGCCTTACAACCTGAAGGGTTGAGTCTGTATGTAGGCCACGCGTGGGAAGGCCCCACATCTTGGAAGCCCCCACACCTTGGAAAGACACCACACCCTGCATTATAATATATTTTTTTAATTTATAAAGTAATGTACAAAAAAAGACAAGGACATGCATACTGTTATACATGCAGCATCTTTAAAAACATAGAAATTCTTTATTGCACATAAAAAACTTACAACAGGCGGACTTGTTGCCTAAAATACAATCTCCTAAAGCTAACCTTCGTGGACGAGTACGAATTTAGGTGCCAGTAGAGTAAAATAAACAAAATAAACATTATTAAAACAAAAAAATACCAAATAACAAAAATGCCATTTTTTTTAAATATATATTATGGTTTGGAGAATTTTCCCAAGGAGCGGGGGGTGGGAGAGGATGGGATGAGACGTAGGATAACTAGGAATTTAGGTACATGAAATGCTTTTTCAGAGACACTTGAAAAGTAGAAACCGTTTCTGATATTTGACGGGACAACAAAAACAAACATTGGGATAGCGAATTTGCTCTTTGCATATAAATATGCTAGCATATCCGAAATAATACGAAATCACACAACCAACCAGACATAGTAGAAAGTCTGTATCTGGCTGTGCTGTGTTATGCTTTGTTTGTTGACGCGCAACTGAGTCATTAATTTAAAAAAAAATCAAAGATTTTAAAAATCTAATAAAGAGGTTAGTCTAACAAATGTGTTCTTTACACAAATTAAAACTAAAAATAGAGAAAACAAATGTATTCTATTACACCTAAAAAAATAATAAACTACATTATATTCAATAAATTTAAGTGGGAAAATAAATTGATTGATTCTGTATCAGTCCTTGTAAAATACTTCAATCTCCGCTCTGAATTAGATTTGTAAAGTTGGTTAAAAATATCAGCAATAATGCATTCACCCAAATATTATTTCACCCATATTAATCCACCATTGTTCACTTGTCAGATGCTTTCTGTCTTCGTACAAATTAATCCTGTTTTACAGTTTCTTGGAGGAATAACACCTCATAATTAATTTCTCTTTTACAGAATATTAGGACATTGGCCAAACACGTATGCCTTTACTAAAGCAATGGCAGAGGATATTGTCAAAGAGAACAGCGCTGGAATACCAATGGGTGTCTACAGACCCGCAATAGGTAAATATTATTCTTCAGACAAAAGTCACATTACATTTGTATCCAATTGGCGAATATACAGCTAGGAGCTGGGAGATAACGGGCCCATGATGAGTTAGCCACGATGACCCATGTGTTCAGGGTCGGTCACACTCACGGGTCAACACCTATCCGACGGCCTCCACGCACGGGGTGCGAACCCGGGTAGGACTCTGGCCAGCGAACCAGTTTCCCCCGGGAATCAAACCTCTGGCGCTCCTGGACGGTCTGCGCACCGTGCGGCGCAAGCCAATCGATTGTGCACTCCGACTAACATATTGATATGTCAACCACAACGGGCGAACCCGTCACCGCAGGACGTTTTAACGATTCATCGTTCTATCGACCGTGCAGTGAGCGTAGAAGACTTAGGCGTAGGTCTCTTACGGGTTGTGGCGTAGCTAGACGTCGGATTGTTTTGTCCAAAGTCTTCTACGCTCACTGCAGGTCGATAGAACGACTAATCGTTAAAACGTCCTGTGGTGACGGGCTCGCCCGTTGTAGTCGACACCTCAAGATGGCGAATATACAGCTCACGGACGCGTCACAATATAATATAGGTTAGTAATATACAACCTACTGTAAGTAACAGTTAGTTATTACAGGCTTTTTGCATGATACTACTTTGAGTATCTTACCTATTTTAAAGACAAATAGAAATATATTTTTTAAAATGTGAATTGTTAGAATTAGGTCATATAAACAGTCAAAATATTAAAAAAAACAAGAACTAAAATACTAAAAAAAAAGTTCCAAATAATAGCGTCTAATAAAAGTCTTAAAATGAAACACAATAATTTTAAAATAATACAAAATAGATATAATGAATAGGTAGCTACTTTTATAAAGTGCAGTTTTTCAATTACTGTTGCTTTATGTAATATGAAATGAATACAGTCCGACAATGAATCAATGAATACGTATTTAAAACTATTATTTAAATGGGTACATTGATTTGGGAGTCATGGCCCTCGAATTCGGTCAGATCATAGGAAGCGAGGCCTATCAGCATCACCTTAACCTTTTTTTTTAATTTTCGTCCTCCAGCTGTTTAATAGTGGTAGGGTCGTAATTTTACGGTGAACTGTGTAACAGAGTTGTCGACTACAACGGGCGAACCTGTCACCTAAGGAAGTTTTAACGATAGTGATCGTTCTATCACCCCGTGAGGTGAGCGTAGATGACTTAGAGACAATACAAATCTACTGTCTATCTAAGCCAATATGTCCGATAGAGGCAAACGCCTTACCGCAGGGCATCAAAAAAGGTACTCAGCGGGCAGCCTCGCCCCTTGTATACCAGTTTTGGAAGGATATCTCCGTCTGGAATTCACCATCAGAATACATCGCTTTCCCGACTGGTTACGGGACCGAAGTTGCTTAGGCCTCTACCTGTTGTATTTCTGGGCGTCCTCTACCCGTCATACCACTCGGGATCGGGTGGCCGATAAGTCGTTTCAAGAGTGGCATGAGAAAATTCACCTCCACTGCTTAGAAGACAGTATATTTCCATAGCCTCCAGACTCCTTCAGCAATTAGTCAGTCAACCGATTGGCGTCGCCGAACGGTGCGCAAACCGTCCAGTAGCACCGGAATGCAATCCCACCAGATGAAACCGATCCACCATCCGTGAGGCCTGAGACGCGAGAGTCTTAGCCGGGGTAGCCTTCCAGACGAGGAGGCTTCTGAATAGGACTTTTCGCACATATATAGATAAAATATTTAATTTGCAACGTAGAATAATAAAACTTTTAGTAAATAAAAATGTGTTAACACAATGTAAACAGAACTATAAGTTGTTGTTTAAGCGATGCGATATATTAACTATACATGAAAAAATTACATACTCACTAGCAATGGAGCATTTTAGAAATTCAGAATTTAAAATACCAATACAGTACAATAGGAATGTTAGAGAAAAAGTCCGTAAAAGATTTGAAGAACCAAGAGCGAACACAACTACTATGGTGAAAGGACGTTAAAGTATACCTTTAATAGTATTGTATCTAAGGAAGACTGTGTAAGCGTGAGCAAACATATGTTTAAAAAAAGATTAAAAAGCTACCTGTTGGACGTTTATAGTAAAATTAGTGGTCATACGTAAATTTGTTATACGTTTCTATAATTTAAGCTTGTAGTAATACTGGCCTAATTTAAGCCTGTAGTAAGACCAGTAGTAATACTGCTGTGCATTGTTTTTTTTATATTATTAATGTCTTTTTGCATCACAAAATTAGAAGTGTAAGACTAGAAAAATAAGAGTTTGTCTCGCCAACAAGCTGTATACCAGTTTGGCGAGATTTTAATATTTAAAATAATGTATCTTTTCTCTGATTAAAAAAAGGAGTTCAATTGTGAGTTGGACCAATCCGAAAGCACAATGGATCTTATGACAGAAGCTGCACGAAACCGTAAGCTACCGGTGGACTGTGTAGGTAAGTGGCGGAGACCAAAGTCTCTGCGTTTACTCCATGAGATAAAGAACATTCTAGTATTGTTATAACTTCCTGGGGCGGCGGGTCCACCCGTAGTAGTTGACAACACTCAAGTGCTAGTTTACCCCGAAAAATGTAAATCACACTTCCAATCTACAAATTCCACTGAAAAGACCAGTTACCGAGCCTACGATGATCGACAACGGCAAATATCAATCATTTGGAGTAAATCTGAGTGTGCTACTGTACAAAATAAAAAAAAGAATTGAAAATATTTAGTCTTGCTATGTTTAAAATATTATTTTTCATTTTTTATCAGTAACATCATCAGTAAAGGAGCCTTTGGCTGGATGGGTGGACAACCTTTATGGACCCACAGGAGTTGTTGCTGGTGCAGGTAACTATCAAATTAGTTTATTGAAAAAGTTTTGTGAAATATCACATTAGTTTATTGGATAGTTAATACATTATTACTTTTGAGCATTGCTACGTGTGACAAGTAAATATATTAAAAAGAATAAAAAACATGACTGCCGTTACAGAAAGTTAACTATTGTATTTATAATTATTTTCCGTCGGCGTTATTTTGTTAAACAACAAAAAAAGGCGTGTAATGTGTTCAGGATTCATATATATACCTTTTCCGTTTCTTTAGTCCACCATATCTTCTAAACGCTCCGATTGATTTAGAAGTGTGTGCCTTCCGAGTGTCACCTTAATAATAAATAATAATAATAAACTCTTTATTTGCACTCGATTGCTATACAAAAAGGCGAGCTTATTGCCACATGGCAATATCTTACAACTAACCTAAACTCAGTGGTACATGCGCGCATTGTGAAAGTAAAGATTATTACATAATATACAGACCGTCTGCATAACATACAGACAACTGGAAAAAGTTAAAACTAATAATGCCCGAGGAGAGGAAATTGGGAGAGGAAGAGGAGAGAAAGGGAAGAACTGGTTACTTCTTAGAAAGGTAGTAATCCTTAAGGTGAGTCTTAAACGATGGTAAAGAAGGCAAGTTTCGTATGTTTGCTGGGAGATCGTTCCAGAGTCTTGCACCATGGACACAGAAAGAATAGGAATAGAAATCACTATTATGACTCGGAATGTTTAGTAAACTGTCAGAGGCTGACTGAAGTCCGAGACCGTGGGAACTAAGTGGTTCAAAAAGCTCGTGGAGATAGGATGGTTTTAATTGGGAGAGTACACGATATAGGAGAGCAAGTATATGAACATCTCTTCTTTGGCGTACTGGTAACCACTTTAACTGTACCTTAGCGTACCTTAACTGTCTAAAATATTAAGTACCTACATATTTGTTCTAATGTCCAAATCTCCAAATGTCAATAAATTAGTGCAAATTGTGTAAATTAGTAATCGTTCTTAGTGTCAAATGAAAGATGTGATTGAATACATTCCAGATTGATACATGTATCTACATGAACCAATGCATAAACCACAAAAAATCATAAAAAACCGTAATAAAAATAGGTAGTTCACTGTTTGTAACGGCAGTCATGTTTTTTATTCCTTTTAACATATTAAGGTACTTGTTTTAGGTTGGGGCTGCCTAAACAAGCTTATGGATGTCTAAACTTGCCTACTTCAGATGTGTTTAATTCCAATACGAAATGGATCAATGAGTTGAACTTTAATATTACTCGTCCCTAGTTGTTAGAATCTATATATAATTAAAAAAAATACGGTTTTTTATCAAATATTTGTGGTATATGTATTTATACTTATACATGTATATTACAGGAATGTACTCAATCAGACCTTTTATGGTCTTTATCTAACACTTTATATTATATTGACTATTATTATTATTATTACACGACTATCAAACAAAAAAATAGTGTAATGTGTTCAGGATTCATCTATGTATGTTTCCCGTTTCTTAACTCTAACATAACTTCTAAACTCTTAAACCGATTTAAGAGTGTGTGTATTGTTAGAATTTTTATGTCATCCCAAGTATCATAGGGTACCTTATCTGTCCAAATATCAAGTAAGTAGTTATTTAAATGTCCACATGTTAATGTGATTGAGTACTTTCCGGAAATATATGCCTATCTATATGGATAAATACAAAGATTTCTTTAAAATACCTATAATAAAAATAATTATTAATATAGTGCAATAATTCACTTTCTCTAATGGCGGTGTGGTTTTTTAATCTTTTTAATACATTTACTTGTTTTGATTATGCAAAGTATGGTTTTGGTGCTACTGCATATAATATTGATCAAAAAACCCTTAAACTTTCAATCAATAAAACTTGCTATGGACATGGTGGTCAAAACAGTGGATTTTAGCAGTTTCGTTATTTTTTTATTTTTTTTTGTAACAGGTACGGGTGTTCTAAGAACGCTGCATTGTCACAGTGAACTTAAGGCCAACATAGTTCCTGTAGATCTTTGCGTGAACGGCCTCATCGCTTCAGCTTGGGATGTGGAACGTCATATTCATGGAAGGTCTGTAAATAATTGTTTATTTTATTTTAATTATTTATTTATTCAAGAAAATATATAATTCTGCGACACTCCTAACTAGGCAGCGCCTGTTCCAAGGAAGACACCAATTTTATATGAAACTAGCTGACCCGTGTCCACTTCGTTTGGCGGTAAAACTTTTTACCTGTGATGAAATTATGAGTGTGGTTCGGTTAGTACTGAGTGCTATAATTTATTTCCTCACTGCCAAAAGAAGGGTTATATTTTTACTGAATATGTATTTGCATGCCAATTTCACTATAACCCCGTTATTTGTGAGTGTCTTCTTGTGTCTTATTTGTGAGCGTATTATCTCTTTAACTATTTATGAAGTAAAAGGGAAATTATATGCAGTAAAAGGAAAAAGTCTTTTGTTTTAAACGCTTGAGACGATAAATTTACTTATTTTGATAAGAATTCATAATTGTTGATAATATGACCAATAAACATGACCTACCGATTTAAATTATTTTTTTAATGTAAAATACTACTTTTTGTGACATAAATATAAAAGTTAGACATATGCTGTCGCTAACTTTTTTGTAGGCATTATCAAGCTCAACAGCTTTTCTCTAGAACTTAATCATATATCTCTCATCTTTAAGGCAGCGTTAGTTAGAAACGTTTTCGTTCGACCGCTTATTCTCCGACTTACTTTGCAAATCCGACTACCATGAAAAAGTCTTTTAATTTTTCGGATTAATACTCACAAATGATACTCACAAATAACGTGGCTTTCTATTGGTAAAAGAATTTTCAAAATCGGTTCAGTAGATCCAGAGATTACTTACTACAACGTCACAAACTTTACCTCTTTATAATATTAGTATAGATTAGTATAGATGTAATTATATGAACAAGTAAATATATTGAATAGAATAAAAAACACGACTGCCGTTACAGAAAGCGAACTATTGTATTATTAATTATATTTATTACGGTATTTAATGAAATAATTTGACCATAATTGACCATAATTTGGCCATAATTGGTATTGACTCTCGGTAGATAAAATAAATCGCGAGCCCTTGTCTTATTATTTGGGATTCGGTAGGAGATTCTGCCAACAGAATAGGGACTGTCTATTTTATTATTAATAATGTTGTACAGAAAACGTATATCATATTGGAGGCGCCTATCCTCGAGTGAGTCCATGTTATGACGGTTAAGTCTCTCTGAGTAACTTTCGGAGGTTTGAAACGATTTGAAATCAAGATGTCTCATGAATTACTTCTGGAGTCTCTCAACTCTATTTTTATAGACTGTATACTGAGGCGACCAAATGATAGATCCGTATTCGAGAATGCTGTGTACATAGGAGAAGTATAAAATCTTAAGGGTTTTTACATCGCTAAACGGTTTACACACTCGCTGGATGAATCCTAACATTTTGTGAGCTTTTCCGGTAGCATAGTCAATGTGTTTATCAAACAGCAGTTTATTATCTAATACTAAACCCAGATCTCGCACCTCACTCTTTTCACTTAGGGGGATATGATTAAGTTTTTTATTGTTTTTCCTGGTGAAAATAATTTTCTGACATTTTGAATATGTGTATTTTATGTATTTATCTATTAGATACATGTATATTTCCGGAACGTACTCAATAAGACCTTTCATTTGACACTAAACACGATATAGTATAATCAATGACGATATATGTATGTTAATTTATTGACATTTGGTCATTTGGACATTTACACATGTCAATAAATTAATGTGAAATGTCAATAAATTGACATACATATATCGTCATTGATTATACTATATCGTGTTTAGTGTCAAATGCTTTAAAGGTCTGATTCAGTACGTTCCGGAAATATACATGTATCTAATGGATAAATACATAAACCACACATATTACATTAAAAACAGTAATAAATGTAATTATTAATACAATAGTTCGCTTTCTGTAACGGCAGTCGTGTTTTTTTATTCTTTTCAATATATTTACTTGTTCATATAATTACATTAGAGGACAGTTAAGGTACCCTATGATACTTGGGATGACATAACAATTCTAACAATACCACACACTTCTAAATCGGTTCAAGCGTTCAAGTTTAAAAGTTATGGTGGAATAAAGACACGGATAACATACATAGATGAACCCTGAATACATTACACTCATTTTTTGTTGAGCAGTCGTGTAATAAGGTACAGCGAAAGTTTCGAAATTTGCATACAACGAAAAAATGTAGAAGACACTAGTGCAAGTTCGTGTAAGAATTAGCCAAAGAGTATACATAGTTCAGAAGCCACTAGCCACGATGAAGCAAATGATTTTTTTTCCTCTCACGCATTACATTGTCATCCTTTACATTCGGTGTTTCATTTTTTATTCCATTTTGTTTTAGGAAAAATGAAGATATGCGCATTTATAACTTCGTGTCAACAGTCGACAATCCCATTACTTGGGAGGACTATATGTCGTACAACTATAGATATGGCTTCGAGTATCCATTCTCAAGCGCTGTGTGGTAAGTAGCAACATCTATTTCTACGCAGACGATAGCTATAGGACGAGCCTCACGTCATGCTGGTAGCATTGTATTCTGAAAGCATTTTGTAAGGTTAGAAGTTAATTAACTGTCTTTTAGAACATATTTTTTTACTTCAAAAACGGGTCATTCTTTTTAATTTATTTATTTTATTTTATTTTATAGTAAACTTACAGATACTACTACTACTACTACTACTACTACTACTACTACTACAGATAGTAAATACATACAAATATTGTTTAAACATATTGAAACAAAGCAATTTTACTACATTATGAGTAGTTTACAATGCTTGCATTACAAATTAATATAGAAATAACATGAACACGTTGATAGTGGAAAAAGTAATAAGACTAATAATAATATAAGGGTAAGAAAAGTAATAATAAAGTAAGTTCTGGAAAGGGTTATATAAAGCAAGAAATAGAAATATGAATAATTGGATAATAATATTTATAATAAATAATATGATATGATATAATATGGTATAATATAATAGTCATATAATACAGTACACTAGGATGAGAGTTAGTGACATCTAAAGAAGTAGGAGATAGGCTAGGTATGATCGAATCTTTAATTAAATTAATGGAATCATAAAATAAATCGAATCCTTTACATGATTTATCGAAAATGAGACACATTCTGGTAAGAGGTCTATTCGACGCGATGTTGCTATTGCAAGCGACAACAGAAAATGTCGGCTTCTAAGTATTGAAATTGTAGTATTTCGTGGTCGTATGCTTCAATAGAGACGACGGTTACAAACTCTCGTCTACGTGGAACCCTCTTCTTAAAATGTTCCCGCCGCCGAACGCCGAACGCAAGGACGTAAGACAGGATACAGTGAGTATTGTGTTCAAGACGGATTTTTCGAAATTCGCGCGCTCCGAGCCCGGCCCCCCACCACCGTTATAACCTACGCAGTGGCGGCCTACCCGCAAAACAACGGTTTGACAGCTCTTTCAGTCTACCCTGGACAACGGCGGCTGCAACGTCACCGAAACGTCGGGTGCTATAAAATTCACGCGGTAAATTCGTTTCTATCCTATTTATAATGTCAAACAACCGCGATAGTCTTCGATTTCAAATCAGTCCTTTATTTTTGAAAAACCTTTCATTATCAATGTTATTATAGATGGTAAAATAAATTGCTATTAGTTTCGCCATCAATGCTATCAGCATCGACTGCACGTTGCCGGCGCAGAAGCATTGCCAAAAGGTACTTTGGAGTACTATGCTTAAGCATTAATATATAATTAACACTTTAATTATTGTTGATTTTTTTCAGGTATATCTGTTTCACGATGAACCGTTCAGCAGCACTCAACAAGTTATACATGATACTGTTACATTTCATTCCGGCTATCTTGATAGACGGACTAGCTCTGTGCGTCGGACAAAAACCAAGGTAAACATCATACAATAATAGTAAATCATAAATAACAACGCAACTTTCTAATATTTTAAGCATAACGGAATTATGATAGCTGACATTCTAATTCTCATATAATTTAGTATACATCTATTTATGATTAAAAAATACGAAGGCATATTGCTGGATTGACAATAAAATTATTTTTCATCTTATCTATTCGAAAAGGACGACTTGGTTCGCCTTTAAGTGCGCCCAAAAGTGGTGTTTTCTATAAGAAACTTTATAAGTGCGCCGCAATTATCTTTGCGGCTCACTTTTTGAATAAGTGCGCCGCAATTTATCTTTGCGGCGCACTTTTTGAATTTGGAACATCTTAGTCTTGAGCGCCGAAGAAATCGAACGCAAATATTGTTTGAATAAAGACTGGTGGTACGACGGCCCCTAGTCGCGCCGCCGGCTGAATAAAAAAAAAACAAATGAAATTAAAAACGCGCGAACGTCAATTGTTTTTGTCGCCCGCGGTTTCGACAATTTTTACGGATTGTAAGAAATTCATCGTTTTGTTTTGAAAAATGAGTTCTTCAAGTGATTAATATTTTTGGCTCGGGCGCTTTTTTGAATCCCTCGCTACGTTCAGGATTCTACTAAAGAATCCCTCACTTCGCTCTGGATTCAAAAAAGCGCCCTCGCCGTAAAAATATTATTTTGCTCCCTTGTGTTACAATCTACTATTACGTTGATTATTCTACATAGAATTTGCATTTCTATTTTAAATATTATTCTCTCTTACTATTTAATGACATTAGTATATTTTAATTATTTGTAAGTAGGTGATATTGAATATAATATTACAGCCATGACAACTATCATGATAGTTATGTTTTTAACAATAAAATTTTAAACATTTAAGTTTGTGACGCATCCAAGTGTAGAAATGCCTATCTACTGGAGTAGTTGATTGTATTGTATTGTATTGTATTGTATAACTGCAATGGAATCCACCGACCGGAGTAGGGCCCATCAGCGGTAGACTCACGAACAGACAGACGGACTAACGACCGACTGTGGTAAGTTCAGGACAGATGTCTTGCTGCATGCGAGCGTACAGCTTACCAATCCATTGACATTGATCGAGAAATTAAGACCCGGTTAGAAATCGCCCGTGCCTCTATCAATAAAATGAGAAAAGTCTTGTGCTGCCGGCAAATTAATCTAAGACTCAGAACACGGATCATGCATGATCCGAGTTCTATGTACGGCAGCGAAGAGTGGACCATAAAAGAAGACACCAGACGGCGGCTAGAAGCTTTTGAGATGTGTGCTACTGTCGAATGCTCCGTATAAGCTGGACCCATAAAGTTAGCAATGAAAAAGTGCTTTAGCGTGCTGGTACGACCCGAATATTGTTGCACACAGAACAGTCAAAAAGCGCAAGATTGAATATCTGGGGCACGTATTGCGGTATGACAGAAATTAGCTGCTACAACTAATATTGATGGGCAAAATTGAGGGTAAACGGCGTCCTGGAAGGAGGAAAAAGTCCTGGCTGTGCAATGTCAGAGAGTGGACCGGGATCACCAGTGCGGAACAGCTTTCTCGGATGGCGCAAGACCGAAAAAAGTTTTCAGAGCTAACGGCCAACCTCCAGTAATGGAGAGGCACTTCGATAAGATTAAGATGCGAGCGTACAGCTTACCAATCCATGGAATCCCCTTTCGAAGATACAGTTCATTGTGTAATTATTTTTACATTTTGATCCAAATTATCTATACAGTTTTAATTATATACTAATTTTAAAAGTTTACTATATCTATACTAATATTATAAAGAAGTAATGTTTGTAAGTTTGTAAGTTTGTCAGTTAGTATGTAGGGGATAATCTTTGAAACTACTTATCCGATTTCAAATTCTTTCACTAATAGAAAGCTCCATCATCGACGAGACCTATAAGCTGTATTTTATTGCTTGTAGGTATATATATTATAAATATAGCTGTATATATATTATAAATATTGGTTTTCAATAAGAAACCACGATATTTGTAAATCAAGTCGGAGAAAATGAGCTGGTGAGTTGCTTTATCGGCGTGCGCTGAAGAAACGGTTCAATATATGTGAAAACAATATATGACAAAAACATCGGTCTCAAAGAGATCTATAAAAAATAGCAGCATTCATATAACTTTTATATTTAGGCTACAATAACTGCTTTGATTACTACTCCCGATGGCCAGACTGAAATCGTTTTTAAAAAATAAATATTATTTTTTTACTAATATTTCTCCTTATTAACACGCTTTTATTAGGTCGACCTGTATGTAACTAACTACGTAATGGAATCTAAGGTAACTAATTTAACCATCTTCCAAGGATCGTAGCGTCATGAAAATTGGCAGCTGTTTGTAGTTCTGATGACAATACAATAATATGGTACTGTCGAACTGATCTGATGATGGAGTCGGAAGATATGAACTGGAACTTCATGATGGTACATCGTATCATAGCTGTGTCTGGACTTGTTGGAATGAAGTTTGACCACGATTAGGTTTCAAGGTCTGATGATGAAGCCGGAAGATAGGCACTGGCATTCCATGATTAAGTTTCACGATTCCATGATTAAGACCACGATTAAGTTTCAAGGATTTTTGGTTTTTACGTGCATTTATAAAAGCGTGTTTTTAGTGTTTTTTTTAAACTATTATTTTTATTTTTAGGTTATTGAAGGTGTATAAAAAGATCCACAAATACTCCCATGTCATATCGTACTTCTGCACAAAAGATATAGAATTTTCTAATGGCAATGTAAGAGAGATGTGGAATAGATTGGACGAGAAAGACCATCGGGTATGTATGACATTTAATAGTATAATAATATACAGCCTTGATGTTAGGAAATTAATTAAATTAATGGTAGAATTGTTGCTGCTTCAGCCTTTTCGTGAGTACATTTAATGTTGGGGACTGGGCTAAATGTAAGCGGTAGCTGAGATGCGGGGACCGGCATGCGTAGAGTAGTACCTATTACTGTCGAGTAGCACTGGGCGAGTGATGTCACAGCAACTAGAGTTGTCAACTACAACGGGCGAACCCGTCACCCCAGAAAGTGTTAACGATTAGTCGTTCTATCTCCCTGGAGTGAGCGCAGAAGACTTGGACAAAACAGTCCACCGTCAAGCTCCGCCACATGCCCGTAAGAGGCCAACGCCTTAACCGCGAGATAGCCAGGAGTATTACCCAGCGGGCTTACACTCACGCCCTTACTTCCAATCGCGACCAGATTACTCCGGTCTCTCGATTGGTTACGAGTTCGAGGTCGCTTGCGCGGTCCTCTCCCTTATAAGTCCGACAAGTAGTTTTTATCGACGATCATTCGTTTTATATTCCACTCTAACGTATTGCTCTATCTCGTTCGCTTGAACTCATTTCAGTTTTAGTTCACAAAGAAACGCAATCGGGTCCATTGACAGTTTAATAATAGTTAAAATAATAGAACCTTTTTATTTTTGTTTACAACTGTTTCTTTATATTTTTGAACTAATATCGACCAAAAAAGACATATTGAGATGTCAACCACAACGGGCGAACCCGTCACCGCAGGACGTTTTAACGATTGATCGTTCTATCGAACGTGCTGTGAGCGTAGAAGACTTTGGACATAACAAATCCGACGTCTAGCTACGCCACAACCCGTTAGAGACCAACGACTTACCGCGAGTAGCCAGGTATGTTACCTGGCGGGCGGCACTCGCGCCCTAACTACCAATTGTGACCAGATTTCTCCGGTCTCTCGATTGGTTCCGAGTTCGAGGTCGCTTGCGCGGTCCTCTCCCTTACGAAGCGGTGAAACGGAGTATACCGAATCAGTCGCGGACCAAGGCGTCCTTTGCCCGACTCTGAACCGGGATCGGATGGCCAATGGTCATTTCAAGAGCAGTCGCCGTAAGGTACACAACTACCCCCGCTCTATAGGAAACAATACAGTTCCCAGACTCCCCCGATTGTTAGTCGGAGAGCACAATCGATTGGCTTGCGCCGCTCGGTGCGCAGACCGTCCAGGAGCGCCAGAGGATTGATATCCCAGGGGAGACTGGTTGACCCAGTGTCCTACCCGGGCTCGCTGACCCGTGAGTGTGACCGACCCTGAAACAGAATGGGTCTTCGTGGCCAACTCAGCAAGGGCCCATTAGCTCCCAAAAAAGACAGTCGACATAAAAATGTCTATGAACCTCAACAGTGTCAAAGAAACACGATATCGAGGTGAGGAATATTGAGTTACGAGATTGGTGGACGATTCTGAAACAGGATCAGTAAAGTCATCGGATCATGGACGATCTGATGACTGAAAGAAGTAGTAATAAGTCTAAGAATGTAAATATTTTGTATATTTTTACAGATATTCGACTTCAATGTAGCAAGTATAGACTGGAAAGACTATTTTATTAACTACATAAAGGGAATTCGGTTATACTTGTTCAAAGACGATCTCAGCACGCTTGAAACATCAAGGAGAAAGTGGAATAGGTGAGCAGTTGTTACTTTAACATTTAAGCTATTGCATAGCTTTTATCGCGGGCCTAGGCCAGCGCGGCGACCGAATGAAGAAATTTCTTAACGAAAATTAATGATTTTAAACTGATAATTACGTCTAAACGAGTACTGCTTTCGATTCGAAAAAAATATATGTTAAACAACAATATTTTCCTAATATTCTTTTGCTTTGAATATTTTAGATTTTGTTTATATTACATAGTGTAATTAATTTGTGAAATTAGGTCTAACCGAACACAAAAACGACTACTACGCAAATACTATCTGGCGTGTTATTATGGAACCTGCACCATTTTAAAGATAATTTATTTATCTATCTTTTTATCTACGATTTTTTTCGAATAATCCGGTTTTTTGCTTTATCGAATAAAAAATTCGTGCGCGGCGCTCTATCGACGTTTAAACTATTCCGAATCATTTGCTCAGCCGCAAATAATTCGGAATAATTTCAACGTTTTCCGATAGAGCGCAGTTATCTGATATCAGAAAAAATAAAATAAATAAATAATTATAATTGCATAAGTTGTTAAAAATGCTATGCAATAGCTTTACCGCGGCAGTCCCCGAGTGCCACACGTATTTTTTTTATGGCAAGGACAGTATTGTGGACACACTTCTGTCTGTCTGTCTGTCTGTTTGTGTGTATTCCTATATGATGATAGCGCCCAAAACGTTTCGTCCAATTGAGCTGAAATTTTGCATGCAGGCATCATTTAGACATGGCATGAATTAAAAAGATTGTGGTTGAAATCGGTCCACCAGAGGGCGCAGCAGGGCAAAGATGTGTTGTAGGGTCGAAACCACATTGTTAAATTTTGGTTGCAATATCCCTTATACAAGCGACACAAACAGACACACATTTTAATCATATAATAACGTCGAGCCGCCCGAGGATAGCCGAGAAACGAACCATATTGGAAAATAGCCATTTTAATACCACGGAAATACTACAAAATACTATATTAATTGCTGTCGGTTTAGGGGTAGGGGGTTAAGGGGTGTCTTGATGGTTAAATCCAGACGGAGTTATTATTCCTAACTGTAGCCAAAGGGCGAGGCTGCCGGCTGGTTACCTTTCCCGGTGCCTTGCCATAAGACGTTGGTCTCTGACAAGTGTGTTGGCATAGCTAGACAGTAGATTTGTACTGTCTCTAAGTCTTCTACGCTTATCCCAAGGCTGAAAGAACGATCTTATATCATTATAACAGCCTGGGGTGACGTCAACACCATCAACACGAGTCAGATTATGAAACAGTCTGACTACATGTTTCGAGTTCTTTATTACATTCGCTGTCTACTGATGAATTTTCAGCTTTTTCAAAACACTTTAGGGTTAGCTAGGTACTAATTAAAATTAAACCTTTCCTAGTACGCCAGAGCCAGGTGTCCCAGACTCTGGCCTGCTGACTGTATCCCGGCATTCTATAGCCGAAATTCTGATCTGAAAGTATCAGCTTTTCCAAAACTCTTGCATTTTTTTGTTGCTGGCTCTTGAACTAAAACTCAGTGCCTTTAGCACTGAGACAGCTTGTTTTATTACTACATACGAGGTGTGGCAATTACATTCCGAGAATTTGTAAATAAAATACAGGCAAATCAAGTTACCAACCAAACTTTATTAACAGCCTTCACAGTAGTCCCCTCCTAACCCGGAACAACGTTTCAAACGTTTCTTCCACGATTGGAATCAGCCTTGATAGTCCTCTAAATTAAGGCCTTTCAAGACGACGGTCGCAGCCTCCTGGACGGCCTCTACGGTGCCATGGCGCGTTCCTTTGAAGTGACTCTTTATTTTAGGGAACAAGAAGAAGTCACAGGGGATCAAGTCGGGGCTCTAGAGTGGATGCGGTAACGCTGGGATACCGCATCCAGTTGTTGGATTGTGAGAATTTTGGGCACCATCTTCGCACAGAGCTTTCGCATATTCAAATTTTCCTATAACATCTTCCTAATTGTTTCTTTATTTATATTTAACTCGTATAATATCCCACGAAGGGTTAGGCGACGGTCAGACAGGACTAGCTCTCGAAGACGGTCGACATTTGCGTCTGTGCATGTGAGATTGGCGCTCCTGACCGCGGATCGTCATCCAAGGATTCATGACCATTTTTGAACCATTTTGCCCATTCAAACACAAGTGATTGTGACAGACACACATCTCCATACACCTGCCGTAATTTTCGTAGGATTGCTGCAGGTTTTTCATCAGTTATGACCAAAAATTGGATCACAGCACGTTGCTTGAAAACTGAGTCATTCATTTCTGCGACCGAGTTAAAACAATAAATACAAACGGAGCTGCCATGGAATTCACCGACCGGAGTCGGGCCCATCACAATACTAATTTTTTTTACACTTCTGGGTGGTGAGCAGTGGATTCCGGACTTACGAACCGGCTGTGGTAGGTTTAGGACAGCTGTCTTGCCACATGTGAGCGTTCACCTTACCACCCATTCACTCCCCCTTCGAAGCCATAGAATTTGAGATGCGCAAATCGCAGTTTTAGATAATTTTTCTAAGAAAGAGTTGATTATTTTTCTGGAAAGGCCAAGATCTTTAAAGAGGTGAAATAGAGATTTAGCTGGCAGGCCACGAGCGCCAACTTCCACCGCGTGAAGGTGAACAGTGAAGCCGTTCCGGGTTACGGCATTTGCAAGATCATGGTATTTATTTAATTTGTACTCGTGGTCTTTTGGGATATTTGATTCCCATGGAACAGTTAATTCTACAATAAGAGCCACCTTCCGAGATAGAGAGTAAAGAGTTATATCTGGACGGAGTGCTGTGCATCCGAGACTTTCAGGGAATTTATACTGCTTAGAGACGGAATCAACCTACAGAATCCAATCTGTAGCTTTCTCGATTATTGAGAAAGGTTTTGTAGTTGTCTCCGAAGAACACCCGTAAAAACGAACCAGACGTGCGATTACCATGAAATCTTCACTGCGACTGAGTGGAAAGACCCATCTAACCAGGCGCATGCGCGCCAGTCATGCAGTGTTGCCAGTTCGCACGCCGCAACTAAATTCTCGGAATTTAATTGCCACACCTCCTACATTACAAGTCTCACAATACATCCCTTTCCTGACCCTGCATTAAATTACATTTTTGTTACAGGTTCTACTGGTTGCATCAGATTCTAAAGACTGTTCTTGCGCTGGTATTTCTCTACGCTGCATGGACCATACTGTCGGGGTTATTACTACAATTTTTCTAAGACTAAAATTGTAGTAAATAAACGCTTTAGAGTATTATAAGTCTTAGTATTAATTACTTTTAAAATAATACAGCGCCTGATTGCTTTCTTCCTAAACTAAAATCGGAATTAGATCACGCGAGCGAGATGGGGCAATACGTTACAGCGGAATCGGAGCTGCCATGGAATTGACCGACCTGAATCGGGCCCATCATAATACTATTATTATACTTATGGGGGTGAGCAGTGGACTCCGGACTAACGACCAGCTGTCATTGGTTTAGGACAGCAGTCTCGCCACAAGCGAGCGTTCACCTTACCACCCACTCACTCCCCACTCCCCCCTACATTTTACATCCCACTCTAACGCACTGCTCATCTCATCACATCTATTCAATCTTGGCTTGACCAAGAGCAAGGACTACCGAATATATGGCGAAGAACCTGAAGACAGCATACACATCGTTGGTCGCTGCCCAGGCCTCGCCGCAAAAAGACAGTTTGGGGCGAGCCTTTCTCGAACCTAGCGATCTGCCCAACTTAAAGGTCAGTGATCTGCATGGACTGGTAAGCAATATCTGGCTACTAGCAGACCACTGACCCAACCACAAAGTGGGTAGTTATAAAAGATCCTATAGATCCACAACAACAAGGGCTGGATACATGCCCCCCACTCCGTTTACTACTACTACTACTAATGCACTGCTGTCTCGCTCGCGTGTACTATTTTCCGATAAGTTCACGAGGAAACGCCATCAGACCTAATAATTGCTATTTTTAATACTTTTAACAGAATAATAATTGGTGCCTTGATAACACTTGTATTTATCTGTACGCACCTTGTTTTTTTAAGTATTAACAGTAAAATTTAAAAAAAAACTGGCTCTAATTTCGGTGATAAAAACTAAGAGCATACGCTAATTTCTTTAAGTTTTAGATTGTATTTACAATATTGTTATTTGTTATTGGAATAAATTTATTTTATGAATATTATTGGATTTTATTTGTACTGCCTATGGCTAGCCCTGGATCTGGGATAGGGGGACCTGGGTTCCTGGCCCGGGCGGCAATTTGGGGGCTAAATTCATGTGTTTGAAAAAACTTGTTTCACTTAAGCGACTAGCATCCAGGGTGCGTCGTGCTTGTTACGAACCCTTTGCACCTCAGGAAGTTTTAACGATATTAGATCACTCTGTCATCCCGTGAGGTGAGCGTAGAAGACATCCGTAAACACATCTCTCTCTCTCTCTCTTTTAATGAGGTATCTCTCTCTTAATGAGATGGTTTTGAAAGCCTGCCCACAAGAACGTCCATCAAGTGCAACCGGTTCGTC
Organism: Micropterix aruncella; assembly: GCA_944548615.1. NCBI lineage: Eukaryota > Metazoa > Arthropoda > Insecta > Lepidoptera > Micropterigidae > Micropterix > Micropterix aruncella. The sequence continues at coordinate 8,888,764 of OX155975.1, forward strand.
CATTGAATTGATAAACATCAGAAAAGAAATTACGCTACTCCGTCGGACGGACTATTAGATAATAATAAATAGTCGGATGGACTATATATCTGACTCTTTTATAATCCCTTTGAATCAGGCGGGACAAAAGCACAATACCTGCAGATTGCCTACCAATGCCTATTATCTGTGGTATCGACAAGTGTCGAGGCAGAATGGGCATTTTCTGCAGCTGGATATCTGACACGCAGTATCCAAAGTCGATTAGCTGACGAAACTCTAGATGTGTTGTGTTTTGAAAGAAGTTACTTTCAAAATAATACCTATTTTTTTTAATAAATAAAAATATATTTTATTTCATTATTTCGCCCTTACGACGTAACTTTGCCAAGTTGCAATAGAAATAATCAAAACAATTATAAATCAAAAAAAGTAATATTCTAAAATCTGCGAGATCTTGCAGAATACCGAGATCTTGCAATATTAGATCTTTAAATCTTGCAAATACCAAGATTGAATATTTCGCTGCAAGATTGCATTCACTAGTCCTATGGTCATTTAACCCTTCAAGCCCCGCGACTTCGATATCGAAGTCAACTGAACGCGTCCAGGAAAAGTGATTTGATTAAGTTTTTAGAGTCATTCCGTATTCAGTTGTATTTTATTTAAATGCACAATGATACAAATATCATTGTGCATTTAAATAAAATATAACTACATTGGAATGACACAAAAACCCAATCAAATCACTTTTCCTGGACGAGTTCAGTTGACTTCGATATCGAACTCGCGGGGCTTGAAGGGTTAAATATTGGTCGTTATGTAGTCAACGGTGTTCTGATGTGCAACCAAATTTGGTCGTTATGTAGCCGAAGGGTTAAAATATTTAAGATGTTAGAAGTGTATTACAATGTAGGTATAAAATAATAATAACCCTTTCGGACCCTGCCCACACAATTGTGTGGATGATCGTGAGTTCCTAAGCTACACAAATGTGTAGCTATGATTTATACAATAGATATATTATATTATATATTATCTATAAAGGTACCAGCACTTTTGTGTGGGTACCTTTTCATAATTTTTGTTATCACTTTAAAAAAAAAGATCGCAAAAGACTTTTCATCCCATCTATTCGAAAAGGACGACTTGGTTCTCCTTTAAGTGCACCCAAAAGTGGCATTTTCTATAAGAAACCGCAATTATCTTTGCGGCTCACTTTTTTAATAAGTGCGCCGCAATTTATCTTTGCGGCGCACTTTTTGAATTTGGAACATCTTAGTCTTCAGCGCCGAAGAAATCGAACGCAAATATTGTTTGAATAAAGACTGGCTGCTACAACGGCCCCTAGTCGCGCCGCCGGCTGAATAAAAAAAAACAAATGAAATTAAAAACGCGTGAACGTCAATTGTTTTTGTCGCCCGCGTTTTCGACAATTTTCACGGATTGTAAGAAATTCATCGTTTTGTTTTGAAAAATGAGTTCTTTAAGTGACAGTGGAAGTATAGATTTAACTCCTGAAAGCATTAGAACTGAGCATACTCATACTCTATGTTTTATTAAATAATAATATTACAATAAAATATGAGGCGCCTTTTATTTTCTCATAGAGGGTGATGAAAAGTGTATCACTCGGGCGCAAAATATTTTTGGCTCGGGCGCTTTTTTGAATCCCTCGCTACGTTCAGGATTCTACTAAAGAATCCCTCGCTACGCTCGGAATTCTACTCTAGAATCCCTCACTTCAATCTGGATTCAAAAAAGCGCCCTCGCCGTAAAAATATTATTTTGCTCCCTTGTGATACAATCTACTATTTTTATTTGGGATATATTGGGTCCGAAAGTGATAAGTAGAAAACGCTTTTAGATTTACATCAAATAACTCCATGAAAGATTATCCTACTAGGTATGTAAGACTAATGTAAATCTGTTGTTTTTTCAAACAAAGAAAAAAAAGGCGACCTACCCACTATGCCACCGGGCGTATTTGCCGTAATGCATTCTTCTGCTCACTTCCCTGCGCACCCTATCACCACAACGCCTTGCCACTCGAGAGTAAGCCTACTGTTCTAACTCGGTAAATTGTGGATACAATAGGCTCGATTGCGTTTCTTTATAAACTAAAATCGGAAACGAGGTCATGTGAACGAGGCAGGGCAATACGTTAGAGCGGAATGTGAAATGAACGGTTGTCATTTTCGCACATTAACCCCTCGCGGCCCGCGGTTTGAATTTTAATGTGTGCCTTACGGCCCGTAAGAAATTCGCGAGTCTCAAAAAAAAGATGGCGTTTCAGAAAAAAAAACGATTACTCCGAAACTGTCACACCGATCGTCTAAAAAAGACCTGTTTTATGTTCCTATTGAAATTTGCTATTAGATATTTGTAACGTCGTTATGTAAAGCAATAAAGATTATTCATAATTATTAGTCAAAATTGTACTAACATAATTAGCGGTCGGCCTCGCCTGGCCATTTCGGGCCGTCTTGGGTTCGACGGTAAATATCAATTCTGGACGTTTCGGGCCGTCTGGTACGCGAGGGGTTAAAACTGCCCACCACATATAAAGTTGGCTTTCAAAGTTATTCGGACGGCTTTAATTTAGACAGGTATTTTTGGTGTGTCAAAATCGACGATCGTTCATTTCATATGCTGCTCCAACGTACTGCTGTCTCGTTCGCTTGAACGACAAAAAACTCAACCGTACAAAATTTAAATCTAATCCTCTTAAGAGCGTTTAGCCAAATAGAGTGGTGGACATGTAGAATAAACTACCATTTGAAGTGATTAGTGCAATCTCTGTCAATCAATTTAAAAACAGACTCGATTTGTACCTAAAAACTTGTTAATATTGTTTATAGTATATTGTTAATATTGTTTAGCTTTACAAGATCTGATCTGGACGTATCAGCAAAGCTGCCTATCCAGAATAAAAATAATAATAATAATATTAATTATCAATTTTAAATCAAGAAGGAACACAATCTGGCACAATCTGCACATCGCGGCGGTAGAAATTGAACTACCCGCCCCAACTTCCAATGAAGACAGAATGCTGGCGAGCAGCATACGCGACAGTTTTCACTCTTATCGTCCCCGTGAAGACGGCAAACGTAACTATGTCGAAACGTCGTAAAAACCAATTTTATTTTAATCTAAATGTCGACACTGCCCGATGGCATAGTGGTTAGGTCGCCTGATCTTACATTGTAGGGTCCCGGGTTCGACTCCCGGCCAGGTCACCATTTTCCGTTGGGATCAAATTAACGGAATTGCATTTTCAATTCTGTCGATCGAATGCAATAACAAGGCATACACTTACACACATGTTACACGCACACATACATATAACAGTCATAGTAGGGTTGGTCGTAAGAGATTGTCATATGACAATAAACCCGCCCATTGTGACATTTTCACAATAAAGAGTATAAACAAACAAACAAACAAACAAACAAATACCGCGAAAGTTTTAGTTTTTATTTTTAAAAATTAAGTTGAACATATTTTTACAAATTTGGCAATTAATTAAACGTAGCGACAAGGCAGTGGAGACATTTTAATGACAATGCATTAAAAAAATAACAATAATCAAAATCTAGACGAAAGAAACACTTAGGATAAGCAAAAATAATAATCATAACGAGGGTGTTTCAAAATTGCGGTTGTGGATGACTGGTCTGCAAGAACTGTTGCAGGAGAGATTCCTCGTGCCGCAAATAGTACTTGAACCGCGATCGAAGAAACAATAACTTTGTAAAATAGTTCATAGCACCAGCCCTGAAATAAATGAAAACAACAATAAATACAAAATCGAAGACTATCGCGGTTGTTTGACATTATAAATAGGATAGAAATGAAATCTACCGCGTGAAGTTTGTAGCACCTGAGCACGGCCCCCCACCACCGTTATAACCTACGCAGTGGCGGCAGCGGTATGCGGCCTACCCGTGGAACAACTGATTGACAGCTCTTTTAGTCTACCCTGGACAACGGCGGCTGCAACGTCACCGAAACGTCGGGTGCTACAAATTTCACGCGGTAAATTTTGTTTCCATCCTATTTATAACAATAAATATGTAAAAGAGTGTTATAGACATCCAAACTACCATTGAAACCAGGGATGCAACGATTAAAACAAAATACTTATAGTAGCCTACATTAAGAAACTGGGGTCTGAGGTGAGATATTCAAAGTAAACAATACTTAAACAAATAAAATATAAACAGAGCTGCCATGGAATTCACCGACCGGAGTTAGGCCCATAATAATACTATTATTACACTTATGGGAATGGGTTCCGGACTAACAACCGGCTGTGGTAGGTTTAGGACAGCTGTCTTGCCACATGTGAGCGTTCACCTTAACACCCATTCACTCCTCCTTCGAAACCATAGAATTTGAGATGCGGAAATCGCAGTTTTAGATATTTTTTCTAGGAAGGAGTTGATTATTTTCCTGGAGATACAAAGATCTTTAACCCGCTCTATCCGTAACATCCATTTGGGGACATGTATGGCGGCCGCCTAAAATCCGAAACATGCGACAATCCGCCGCTGCGAAAAATGCAATTTACGATTCGAAACGTCGTACTTAATGCTTTCTGACGACGGAACGATATGGCCAAATAATCTTTAATTCGGCGGCCACCGGCGAAAAAATCGAACGGCGATTTAAAAAGTCAGCATAGACGTCAAAACGGCAGTCCATCGGCCAGCGCCGCGGCCGCGTATAGTTTCGCGGAATGGTGGTTTTGTGCAGTGTTTTGTGGATAACAGTGCAGTGTTTACTGGATAACAGTGAGTAATTTGCATTTTTAAGTAGTTTAGGCATTAGGATTAGTCAATTGAGATAGTCCATTTGCTGTTTTTCACGAATTTTTAAAGAAAATACTTCGGCGACAACAAACGGCTCGCGAAAAAATGGTTGTTATTATTTTGTAATGTTTATGAAATATCCCGATATATTGCGAAATATGACGTAATGTCGCTTTAATTTACTAACAAAATAAGTATTGTTTCATTTACATCCTAAGTTATCACATAATTAGGCGTATTTTGAAAATTATACCTTGTTTTGTAAAATGAATCGCGCAAAGAAACTTGTTTTGATAATTACTATGAGAGAATAAAGTGCGATTTTCCATAGTTTTTCGATGAAATGTGACTCTTTGGAGTATAGTAATAAGTTATTAGACATATAATAAGTCTATGATAAGACAATATAATTGAAAAAATCTAACGAATTTTATATTATGAGCATTCAAAGTTTATTATTAAGTTCGGACGCGGAAACTCTCAAAACTTTAGATTTTTCTATAATATCAGACAAAGCTCAAAGTTCTGGTGTGATTTCTAAGAAGTGTGATGTAGTAATAAAGTTATTTTGAAAGAATTTCATATAAAAAAATACCATAAGTAGTCACAAATTAAAAATTATTTTTTTTTTTTTTTACGAGAATACATAAAAATTTTCTTGGCTGAATAAATAAATATTTTTGTATGCAAATAAGTAAAAAAAAATATCGTTTTGGTAAAGCATTTAATAAAGAACATAACTGTATTTACAATTTTTGCATATTTTACGTATTTTGTGACAAAAAAATCGAAATGATTTTATAGGAGAGTTTTTTCAGTGTGCCAATTTTGTAATATTTATTCATTATTATCTTAATTGTTTTATGAGATAAGGTTATAATGTTTTATATGTCAAATTTCAATGCGATCATTTTTCTCTTTATCTTTTTTTAATCCGTTTAGTGGTTTATAAGTTATGATCGTTTTTCTCAAGGCCGTTGACTCGCGTCGATTTTTTGCCCGAATATGTCGCGCGCAAAAGTGATAGGTGAGTTTTTACCTCGCAACAGGAGGGGTTAACATTAAATTTACCTCCAGATCTTCAGAATACAATCTGAAAGAGTGATGAAACGTTGTGGTGAAATGTTTTTTACCTTTAGATCCAAAAAAAAATGTGACAAAAATAAGAGATGCCTGCAAAGGCAGCATCCGCCCCCCCCTGTATCAATAAAGAAAAATAAGATTACTTACGAGTCCTCTTTCAAATATAGCGCTACTTCTTTGAATTCGATATTTATTTTGGTAATTTTAGACCCTTTGAGCAAAGCTTCAGACACACTCATGAATTTCTCCACATCTTCATTGGATACCGGATGTCCAACAGTCGCACTGTGAGATTTGAAAATAAAATGTTAGACAAGAGAAATATTAAGACCTATGTTCCTAACGCCATTAATTATGTAGTGTTAGGGTGGATTGGTCTTGTATGGAGAAAAGAAAATAGTTATTTATCGAAACCTCCCTATGCGGAAAAGACGGTCTATGGCAAGGGTCTTCAACCCAAGGCCCGCGGTGGCGTTCTTGGCGGCCCGCCCGCGCTCCGCAGTGTTACGACGACGACGCGACGGGTAACGACAGACCCGCTCTCGTCTCGTTCGCTTGCTCAGAACATACGTTAATGAGAGTTGAATAGAAAACACGTTACAACATGAGTATGTTTTCGATATCGAACAAGTGCGATGGCACCGCTGTCCTTGTACTGGAATGCCACAATGCGCTTCAATCCATTGCAAGGTCAAATAGAGTGACTCTGCAATGGATTAAAGGGCACAGCGAGCTCACTGGGCAACGACGCGGCAGACGAACTGGCCAAAAGGGGATCAAATAAAATAGTATATGGACCGGAACTCTTGATGCCCATATGGGGTATTTATTTTGGAAATGGGCCTGGGGGGCCCAAATAAAAACATAGCTACGCAGAACACCGATGAAACCCACCTTACAGAATGGAAAAAAAACGCAGGATGCAGGCAAACAAAGAACGCGGTTTCGGAAGCGTCTAAAAAACTTTCGCGCAACCTCACCAGATTAAAAAGGGACAAAATCCGTAAAGTCATAGATACTATGACAGGCCACTGTCTCCTAAACAAACACCTGTTTACCATAGGTGTGACAGACAGCCCTCTATGCAGAGGATGCATGGAGGAAGAAGAAACGCCACAGCATGTGCTCATGGAATGCAGGAGCGTGGCAGAGCAACGGGCAAAAATACTACAATCTCCAGCATCTGTCCCGGAGGCCTGTAGCAACCCAAACAGGCTGCTAACCTTCTGGGACAGCCTGGGTTGGCTGGAGTAACATAAATAGAAACATGAGCCACGCACAACGGCCCAATCAAGAGGCCAAGTGCGGGAAAAAGCCCAGATAAACAAACTAACTAACTAAGTGTGATGGCAGCAAGTACAAGTAGGAAACGTGAGGTCACTTATATGAACAGATTATTCCAAGATAAATGGACAAACTTATATTTGTGTTTCTGTGTCGGCGAAAAACCCATTCGCCTTGTATGTATGTAATGAATCAATCTGTGTTGAAAGAATACAATATCAAACAACATTATAATTCCAAACATTCCAGTAAATTTGCGCATCTTCATGGACAATTAAGCATCAACGAGGTGGTGTCTCTGAAGAAACAAATTCAAAGACAGCAGTAATCATTTCGAAAACAGAATGAAGACAGTGAAGCAAGTGTAAAAGTAACTACATTGCTTCAGATACAATTGTTTGTTTATTTGTTTATACTCTTTATTGTGAAATGTCACAATGGTCGGGTTTATTGTCATATGACAATCTCTTACGACCAACCCTACTATGACGTGTTATATGTATGTGTGTGGGTAACATGTGTGTAAGTGTGTGTCTTGTTATTGCATTCGATCGACAGAATTGAAAATGCAATTCCGTTAATTTGATCCTAACGGAAAATGGTGACCCAGCCGGGAATCGAACCCGGGCCCTTACAATGTAAGGTCAGGCGACCTATCCACTATGCCACTGGATCCAATTGCACGTAAATCAAAAAAAAACCATTTACTGAGGGCAAATTCATAAAAGAACGTATGGAGGTTGCAGCAGAGTTTTATGCCCCTCGCAAAAGCAATGAGCATTCTCTCGAATGAAAAACAAAGTCCAAGGCAAGAACCAGAATCACCGATGTTCACTTTGAGAACAGTTTGAGAATTGCAACGACCACTAAAGGGCAGACATTAATAAATTACTTAAAACAATGTCAACCATCTCATTAAGGCGACGATGTAGGTAAATTTCGAAAATTACATTTTTTGGCAATTTTTGAACAGTCATACTGAAATAACTGATGATGTTAGCCAACAAAAAAAAAATATCGTAACTCACAGTACCTTTCTTAAGTAGATAGCTATTTCAGATTTTTTTTTAAGTATTGGAAAATTGAGGAAAATAATTAAATCTGGGAGCTATACAGGAAATTTTCATTTTAGAGCATTTTTTGAAACGTGCCTCACACTAAACTGCACGATCAAGAAACTCAAAAAAAATACTACGGCATTTCAACAATAGTTGTAAAGAGGAATGCTTTCGCATAAATTTAAAAAAATAAGTTTTTCTTGTTAAAAAAAAATATATAAAAAGTGTAACTTTCATCCATATTCACTGTTAAATATTACTTATTACTGTGTGTTTTTTTCAAGTTTGTTTTTTTTTACATAAACTATGTACAATAAACTTGTAGTACTGACGATTATTTTTTTCAAATAAAATATCAGTATATTTTAAAAATAATATTTTGCAGAGCCCGTTTATATTATTTTTGTCATACAATGAGATGAGCGCGCTCTTCTCGCGACGACGCGCTGGCATTCAAAATGCCGCAAGCGACATTGGGTCAATATGGTTCTTATGTGGGGATCAATTACTGATTCAAATGGCATAACAGCCAACCTTTTATAATGAAATGTTATTGGCTCTTAGAAACGTGGTTCATTTCGGCTTCGAAGGCCGACATATGCGGTTGCGTTCGCGACGCTCTGTTTCATGACTTATTATTACCAAATTGACATTTCGATGGATCGGAGATGTGAAGTAAAAAAATATCGGTTTTAGATGGCTATTTCACCGTGTAAATGAAAGAGGTTTAAAAACATGATAAATCATATGTTGAAAAATAGAAACAATAATAAGTAAAATAATATTTAATATTTATTTTTTTTTTTTTTAAATTTACAATATTACTTTTTTTTAATAAAAAGTGTTCATTTATTTGATAACAATGTTTCTTTATGTATAAAAACAAAAAAAAAATATACATATCGGTAGGTTTTGAACCTACGACCGGTGTGATCTTATGCGAGTTTAAAACAAGTGCGCCACTTCAGCTTGCTTCCCGCGAGTCAAAATGTGTCATATATAAGGGGACAGTAAATAATGCCAATACATTTGCGTTAGAGCCATATGACAGAGCTATACACCATGTATAAATATAATATACTATTAGGCTACGATTCTGACCGTTCTAATATAGAAAACCGTCAGATAGGCAGAATTGTAATTTAAAAAACAAAACGTAGGTATCTACTTTTTAAAAGCTTTTATTCAACTTGTAATGTCTGTGAAAAAAAAAACTAAAAATGCGAAGAAATATTACATCAGCAGTAGCTTATAATAAATGTCAAAACTTTTCAATTGATGAGAAAATTGATTGCCTGTATAATGACATTTTGAACGCCCCGATAGATGCATTTGGAAACCATGATAAATGTAGAAGTTTTTAAAATTGTTTGTCGGAAAATGAAACACTGGATGCAATGAGTTGTTTGATGGGTGACATTATTTGGGAAAGAATACGTTACATAACTTAAAATGTAGGTAGCAATACATGCAAGAAGCCTAATTCATGATGTAGATAGTAATGTTCTCGAAAGGTTTAACGGCATCATTGCAAAATTTATTGGTGGTAAGAGGACAAATTACATCCAAAAGCAGTCTTACCAAGCGCGATGTAATGCGGCAGTTATATCATTTAATACAAAACAGCCACTCTCAAGATTACATAAAAAATATATAGGCAAAAGTCCCTCTGGCAGGATATCAAAAGTGGAATAAAGAAGACAGAGGCATTTAAGTAAATCCATTCTTTATAAAAGAAATAAAAGCAGAAAGTTTTTTTGAAAAAAAAAACAATAATTCGCATTATGGAGAACATTGCAACCAACCCGATGTTCCATCAGAAATATTCGAAAAAAGCAAAGCTCTGTTATTTCAAGAATTGGAAAATAGAAAAATGATCGATTGCGAATTGAAAAACTTACGGTTATTCAAGGTGAAAGCAGCGAGTGGTTGGAATTACGAAGAAAAATGGTAACTGCGTCTAACTTTGGCAAAATTGTCAATAGTTAACAACACACAAAATGCGCCAATTTAGTTAAATCCATGACTGAAAATGGGATTTGAGCAACGTAGCATCAATTTGCCATGGAAAAGAAAATGAAACAACTGCACTAGAATGAAAAATATGTCTAGAAAAAGTGGAAATTCAGCAATGTGGATTATTCATTGACCCTAAATTTCCATTTTTGGGAGCTTCTCCAGATGGAATATCTGATGATTATATTTTTGAAGTCAAATTTCCCATTACAGCGCATAGAATCTGGTTAACGGAAGCGACAAGAAAAAGAAAAGTGACATTTTGGAAACAGAAAGATGGAAAACTTGAAATCAGCATCAAACATCACTGGTACGTTCAAGTTCAAGGACAGGTCCATATATAATTTCTTTTTATTTATTTATTTTTTATTTTATTTCTGGAAAAATACAGCGCATACAATATACATACGTGTGCATAAATGTAGAAAAAAAAGAAAAACATTACGCCTATAATCGTTTATTACACATTTGGATTTCAGCATATTACACTTAAAAATTAATTATAAAATAAACAAAGTTCATATTAAATATAAAAAATATATAGAAAACCGATGGGAGAGGTAGGGAATTGGAAGTGATTAGGAAGAAGGAGTTAGACGATGGTATGTGTATATGTATATAGATATAAATAAAGATATAGATAGGTCGTATAGTGGATATATAAATACAGATATTTATTGATGTTTATAGGTATTTATAGATATATA